>CAWUFW010000001.1:5065000-5525000 GCA_963921515.1 Calotriton arnoldi | reverse complement strand
TAAATTGAACAATCTCATTTTCTTTTAATGTCAAATGCTAATTTTTTGGGTGGAAGCCAGAAACACGTGAGAGATATTCCCCCTTTACAAAATATCATAAGTCCCCTCTGAGTCACACTGGGGTATAGCTATGTTATCCCTGTAGCCACTTAGCCATTGTTCCCAAAACTAAGACTATCATGGGTAGTATTTGCCATATTCACAGTTTCCTTGCCTGAGTTTTTTGTATGGTGTCCAAATGTATTGTTCTCAGACTGCTGCTTCGATACTGTTTGTGTGCTTCCTTCAGTTTCTTGGCTATTTAACTGCTTTTTCAAAATAGGGCGAAAGAAGTTTGCTTTCTCCTTTAAGGTTTGTATAGTTATAGGTAGGCGGTTAGTTTATCTAACATATATGAACACTTGCAAGAAATCTCTGTAACCATTGATTGATCCCTAATCAAGAGCAATAAATATTCCCTACTCGACCAGTCATGTCATCAGTAAGTGCTAAATATGTGGCCAAAATATGCTTCAAATCCACCAGTGTGTATATTTAATCGCACTGGCAGTGGCTTGTGTTGTGGATTTCAAGATCCTGCAAAGGATTGTTGATACTTTTATAGAACCACAGCCAATGAATGCCCTCACGAAATTGGTTTGGCTCAGATTTAATATTCAAACCTGTACTCCCTTCCCCCTTCATTTGATTCTCCCATCAGTACATCTGCTCATAACCCCTCAAGAGTCATGTTATTTTTACCTTCTTAATTGAGGTTAAAATGCTGTGGGATTGAACTGAATATTATGCATATCTGCCACTATTTTCACTGGTTTAGAAATAATTTTTGGAGGCTTGGCCTTGCAGGATCCTTCATATCAGGTACACACTAAAAAGGTATAGATACCAAAGTGGGAGTGTTACATATATCAGTAAATGTGGAAATATATCTATTAGACTTGACATTTTCCCCAGTCAAAAATAGATAAGGATGAATACCAAGAGCTGTAAAAATTATTTTCGGTAAATACAGACAAAATTGTCTAACAAATACCATAATACTGAGAACTCTAGTTAATCATGAAGGGGGATGAATAAGTTACGGTAAGTTAACAGAATTTTAAACAAGCCACTCTGTTTAGACAGCGGGAAGGTAGAATTCAAGCTAGGAATAGATGGATCACATGGAGCTGGCCCAAATACATGGAGTGTGTGAAATTTGCTGTTTTTATTAATCTCCTTAATGTATTTTATCTGAAGCTTTATTTACTTCCTTTTTTTTAGTTAGTTAGTTTTTGTATAGCCCTGACGTGTTGACAAGGGACCACTACATTCTGTTCGAGCTTGTATGCTGTGGTACTGCTTCCAAACCCAAAGGACATATAGACTTCAAGACCATCCAATATCCGTTGCAAGGAGGAACAATGGTTTTTAGTGAGGAAGTAACGGGTACAAAATTGAGTGTTTTGTTTGTAACATTTTGTGAAATTCAAGGGATATTTTTAAAACTATGCTTTTAGAATTAAATATTGCTAGGTGATACCTTATGTGACCTTTTTTCATGGCAGAGCAAGTTTTTTTTAACTAGAGTTTTTTATTTATTTGTCAGCTTATCAACAATGTGGTATACAGCACCAGTTATTAAAATTGGGCAAAAAAAACCCAATAAGATAGTGATAACTGAGAAAAAATAACAAAGTGCAGAGCTAGTGCACATACAATCAAGAAAGGAAAGAAGTACATGTGACCATACTCTTATGTATAGTCCAAGCATTGTATGTTTTGTAACAGAGTACAGTACAGTCCCACGATTATTTTATTACAGCATCTACTACACTATAACCGGGGCATAATAAATGGGATTTGTCAATCCCTATATAAAAACCCATCTATAATATCTTTATATTCGGCGACTTGTGACGCACCCAGTTGCCAATTATAAAAAAAAGCTGTCAGAACTCAACTGTAATAACTTATTGCGGTTGAGTTCTGACATCACAGTGCCTGCTGCCAGAGCCAGCAGCCAAGGGGAAAGGCAGGTCAGGGCACTGAGCATAATTGAACCAGCTGTTTATAGAACGAAAACGAAACATGACTTTTCTTTCTTTCTGCTCTGATTTTTTAGCTGTAGAGTGACAACCAGAAAGAAGATATATATGGCAATATGTGTATATGTTACTTTTTGCACTCCTTAGATAATTATAGAAAAGTTAGAATCTTTCTGCATGTTTCTACAAATTCCGAGCTACTACAACTTAAAAAAAAAAAAAAGACTTGCATTAAACTGATTCTAATATCTTTTTTTATAAATAAATATCTCACAGCTTTTTTGATGTGTATTAACTTTTACACTAGAGGTTCCATTTGGATTATTCTTGTTTGCAAAGATGCTCTCTATTTTATATGAAAGAGCTACATACCAAACATTGAAGTAGTTTGTGGGAAAGGTGATGGTGTAACCATGTATTATAAGGCATAAAGTACCTCCTGCCGTACATAATAAGCATATTGAAAGTCACCTTGGAGTTCCATACTTTATAAAGGAACTCTGCCTTCAGTCTTGTTTCTCTATATGGTTATGGAACTCCTCTGTGACTTGCAATATCCTTATAATGTGCGGCAGGGGTAGTTTATCCCATATAATTCTCCTTCCCCCAATCAACGGTACACACAGTCTGACAAAAAAGGGTTAAAGCCGTGGTTTGAGGGTGCTTGGTACCTCTTATAGGGCCGTTTTCATACAATAGCGTGCACTGCCAACCCTGTATATCCCCAGATGTGTTTCTAGGTGTTACCATTCTTCGCTAATGGTCAGCAAGTAACTCTTCAGTGAAATCCAAATATCCCTGGGGTGAGACATTATAGGCAGAGTCTCCGCAAATATGTCTATAGTGTTATTGCAGTAAATCAAGGTCATTAACCTATCAAATATTTTGGGTAGATGCCTCATACCCCATCTCATGGCTACCTTCATGTAGCTAATAAGCGGGCCTGTCCCTCAAACCGTCTCTCCGGTTTTGGCATATTTTTAACAAACCCAAGGAGTGGCAGAACTGGGGAAAGTTCAATATGCTGAGAAGTCATTTTTTTCAGGTCCTGGAATATTTCAAGTCAGTAGGCCGTACTCTGTAGGCAGGATCATGCCATATGTATAAAATCTGCTGTTTTGGGTCCACATCTGCCACAAGAGGTTTTTAAGCGATATGAGTTTACTGCAGGGCATACTTAGTATAAAAAGTCACACAAGATACTGTCAGGAGACTGGTTTGACCAGAAAACATAATTAAGCCATTTCTGTGAAAACCAGTCTTCCACATGCAAAAATTACATGAAATTGTGCAATGCAAATTTTTTTTAAATTTCACTTTACACAAAATATGGGCATTTTATGAATTTTGCCACCCTAATAAAATTTTTACCCAGCCCAGGTAGTGAGATGAGACAGATGAGACAATACAATGTTTCACTTTGTGATTTATTTTTATATGTGCATATTGTAATCTGGACTGTGCCTTCATAAATATAAACAATCTGTTTTTCATTCCTCGGGTTAGTACTGTCATTAAGTTACATTAACCATAATACTCTAATCAAGTAATTTAGTCAGAAAGTTTGAAATTGAATTGAAAGTCACTGTCTTTGCACTGTGTCCCTTAATGCAGGTGGTTCAGGACCCTTGATACAGTTATTCTACCCTCAGAGTTACCAATACCACTAGAATAGGTAATACTACAGTGCAGATAAAGAATTATCATACTTTTCTAAGATTTCTTCTGTAAAATATGTAATTACCAAGCAAATGATGTTTTCACTGCAATTCCTTCAGGTATTCCCAAATTCCTGACTGGTTTCTGTGCACCTACAGATCACGCCAAATTTTACCTGGAGAAATGTATCCTTGGAAAACCAAGAAGTGGTAATACCGCATATCTCAGAATTCCAATGTGGATGGAAACACCTGTTTCTGTCCAAATCATGAACTATCAGATATTAAGAATGAATGCCTCTGTATTCTGTCCAGTATGTGCTGCTAAGACTAGTGAGTGAGCACATATATTTTTAATGTGATTTTTAAGCGTGACCTAGGTTTTTGTGGCTAAGTGCAGTGGACTTGCTCATTTAAAAATAAATAATCATTGTCATCCCCATGCCATGTTTTGGTATTTCAAGTATCAAGAAGAATATTTTGAACAAAGAACCTTTTATTTGTACCCTTAAAGCGAATCCATTTTACTAGTTTTAGAAAAAAGTATTTCCACCACTGTCCAAGCTGTGTGTTCAGTAGTCAACGCTTGTAGTACTGAAATTACCTTGGCTGGTGTTCTAATGATGGTTCATTGCCTTTTCTGATTACATTTGTCGGTTATTGGGTGTTGCCTAATGCAATGCCTGCAGACCATTTGTTGCTACTCTCCAAGAGTAAACTCTTTGGAATTGGAGGAAAACTATTAAATCTCATTTCGCCTGAATCTGTGTCTGTAGGTTGTTCATCTGGCACTACAAATTTCAATTATACGGACGGACTCTCCAGGGTCCTTTCCGTAAGTTTATTATGTTTGGTATTGGGTATTGTATCTCTGTTTAAGGCACAGGGCTAGATTGTGGCAGCAGTAAAATATATTTTTTTTCTACTAGGAGAAATGAATCTTTTTTACATTTGAAGCCAGAGCGTTTATAGTAAGTTGTTTCAAGAAGCCTTTTGCCTTTCTGTGGATAAATAAGCATTACTTTTACCTACAAGTCCTCGATACAGACCTCCCTAATGATACGGTGCAATGTATTTTTAAGTACCATGACTGCTGGTATTGGTATCTTTTTATTGGGCTAACTAAAATTAACATGCTGCATTTTACAATGCATTAGCTTTTCAGAGTCTGAGACCCTTCATTACTTCATCAGATCGCAGTAGCACGGTGTACAGGAACACATTATTTCCTTTTATTACACATGGGAAATGATAAAAATCAAATCTGATAGTTTGAACTATGGATGGGTTTTAGCAAGTGAGTTAGGACCTTCTCATCAATGAACATTTTTAAGAATTTAACATTGCTGGTTGCATAGTGGGCAAGAAAAAAATGGCTCCCTCTTCGAAATTGTCTGATAACATAACTGATCGTACACCATTCATCAGTCTTGCTGCAGGAATTATAATAATTCTCAAAAGCACAATTGTCTTTTGAATCTTTGAAATGCAATCTTACAATAAATTACACTACGCACAGTACATCTTAGTAGGATCCATTTACTTTATTCCTGTAAACACTGCTACTGTATAGTGTAGAAAAGAAACTGGCCAATTAAAACCTACAATTGAATCTATTGCATCTTCTTTCTCACAATAGTAGGTTGTCAGACTAAATATAACTTTAGAATGCCTAACACCAACACAGGGCTGTCACAAAGAGGGACAAGGAGCTTAAGGGGCATTATTCCCCAGGATACGTGCTTTTCAAGGCCCTGTGATCCTGCTGCAAAATATAATATAGATTTAGAATGCATAGCCAGCCCTTTTTAGGTCGAGCATTCGAGACCTCTTGTATATACTTTAGTATATACTTATATGTGTATGTACTTTGTGGGCTCTGGAGATCAGCCCTAGGACTTGTCTGCTTCCGCTTAGGGACTTTTTTTTCTGTTCAACTGCCTCTATTTAACTGTCTCAATAGAAAACGACCAGCAGAGGTCAGTAAATGACCAGAATTGCTTTCTGCTTAGGGACTTTATTTTTTTTATTTTTCTGGCAACTGCCTCTATTTAACTTTCTTGATAGAAAACGACCAGCAGAGATCAGTAAAATACCAGAATCACTTTAGCATTCTCTAGATTCCAGTCCATAGAAATTGTCTTCCATGAGCACCCGTAGACAATAATATTTTTTCAAATCTTGTATTTTCAGTGATATGACCACTGAAGGTCCTGCTTTTATATTAAAAACAGAGCTTTGGACTATAACATTTCCTGCTGAAAGGCAATATTTCTCTCCATGTGTTCCCATACCTGGCGTGTCACGCTGTTTGGTGCTTACTTTCCCTCCATGTTAAAGAACAGTAGATGTTTCAGCACCCAGGCTAATGTGCTGCATAGCTAAATACATATAAGGTCCCAAAGGCGAGACCGATTGTATTGCAAATGCTTGTTATTAATGAATTGGAGGTACTACCTGATGACAATATGCTGAAGCTGTTGTGTTTTCTCTTTTCCTGTAAAACATTTTTTAATATTTAAAATCAGATGTTCATGTCACCTGGCATAAACGAAGATTGCCCAGTAGGCTCTGCCTGATGTTCTTGGCCCGGGTCCCACAAAATCTCTGACAAGACTGCATCATCAAAGTATCTTAATGTCTGAAACACTGATTATGTGTATACATTTAGAAAAAAATGCAGATTTTTATATTAATTTTTAAACAAAGAGCACAAATTATGATCACAAGAGGAAGCAATGGAATCAGGAAATAATTCTTGGTGAACTTGATTCGTTGGAATCCTTGTACATAGTTACCTTATACATAGGTTCTTGCTGGCTTGGCTCTGGGTTCCTTAATGTCCTAGTATACAATCAGGACCCCAGCCAGTAGACCATTACATGTCACTTCTGGGTCACCTGGCAGCGTAGTGTACAAGAGAGACAATTTAAATAAATGAAGGATTAGACAAAGACACACAATGCCAAATAAGCCATTACTTACATTTTTCCTATTTTGCGTAGTAGTTTTTCTGACTTTTCACATTAATGTCATAACGTAAAGCTAATGCAGCAATTGTGTTGCAGCCTGTCAAATATCCAGGACACGTACTACACGTGCCAACAGAACGGTAAAAGCAGTGGCCCTGGTGGAATGAACCCTCCATGCTTCTGTGCCTGCTACTTAGCCAATGTATGGCAGATATTAATGCAGAGGACTGCCCACCTGGACAAAGTCCTTTTCTGCACCGCCTTGCCTTTCTTTGACCCAGAGAACCCCACAAAGAGCTGATCATCCACCTGATAGTGTTTGGTGCAATCAATGTAAAAGCTAAGGGCTCGTCTGGGGGCCAGCGGATGGAGTCTTTCTCCTCTTTCGAAGGCTGAGGCGAGGCAAAGAACTTTGGGAGGGTGATGGATTGCCCAGCATGAAAAGGAGTCAAAACTTTGGCAAAAAGGCCGCCTTGGTCCCCAGCACCAGTTTGTATGGACAAAAAGTGACATAGGACAGTTGCACCGAGAGGACCAGTGGCCCACTTATGCAGCAGACTTAAGTAACCGCAACGAAGTAAACAGTTTTTAGAGTCAGGGGACGCAACAAGCAACTGTACATCAGCTTTAATGACAAGCAATTAGGGAAAATTAGGAACAAATTGAGATTCCACTGTGACATCACAAAGGTTTTGAAGGAAACATATGTATCATATCTTTTGATAACCTCATCACAGGTGATTTATTCAAGGTTGGATGGTCTGATAAATGCAAAAAGGCCGAAAGGGCTGACAAATAGCCTTTTTGGTGCCCACCTCAAGTCCTTGCTGGGCCAAAGACAAAATAAATAATGAAACAGCACGTTTAGCCTGCAATAGATCCATGTTGTGGGCTCTACACACAGGCTACAAACTTGTCCTAGCGCAGTGCATACATGGATTTTGTAGAGGTGCACCGAACAGCAAGGGTAAAATGTCAGGCGGTAGATTGAATGCAGTCTATTGCAGCCGCTAAATGTCTATGCATGGAGATGTAGATTGCTCAGGCCCAGGTGCAGGACCCTGCCCTGCTGCTGTAACAGTAGGCCGTTTCGAAGTTGGGGGGGACATATGCTTATGCCCAAAGGGTCCTGTTACCACAGTCTTCTGCGAAGCCACTAAGATGACTTGGGCCTGGTCATTTCTGATCTTCTTCAGAACTCAAGGAAAGAGAGGCAGTTGCAGAAAAGCGAACAGGAGTTCTGTGCTGCACTGTAGACTGAATGCATCTCCTTGAGGGAGCTTTATTGAGAACTCCAACATGCAAAGGTTGTGACGCTGCGTGTTCTCGATGGTAGTGAAATTATCTAACCAGGGTTGTGCCCATTGATGGAAGTTCCCTGCACCTTTCATGATCTGTTAGGCATCATTGGTTGTGTATGTCCGCCCTGGTGTTACGGCCAGGTATATGCCCTGACAGGTCAGCCAACTGAAGAGGTGAAGTGCCACTTGGCACAAGACCCATGACTCCACTCTGCCCTGCTTGTTGCAGTACCACACGGCAGTGTTTTTTTCCTGTGAGAACCTGCACAAGCTTTCCCTTGTTGGACAGCAGGAAAATATTCAACACCAGGCAGATGCCCTGCAACTGCCACAGATTGATGTGGAGTCTGCAGGAGACCAGAGGCCTCTCTCCCAGCTGACCTCCCCAACCCAGCAGTGATTCATCCATCACCACCGTCAACTTTGCGTGGAGAAGGGATAGGAGTCTGCTTCTGGGAATGCATCCCAGCAGCCACCACTGCAGATCTCTTGCAGTCTCCTCTAAAACTTGGATGGCTGAGCCCACTGAGACTTCATATCCCACTACAAATTCCGCATGTGCCACCTAGAGTAGTCAACAAGCAAGAGGCCAATTGGCCAAGAAGCCTCACAGTCACTCTCACTAAGACCCAGGACAGAGGCTGAAACATCGGGTTGGTAGCCCAAATATACTGGATTTGTTGTGACGGAGGGAAGGCCTGAAACTGCACCATATGGCTCAGATGAAAGGGAGCTTCTGCAAAGGAGTCAAGTTTAACTTGGGCATGTTGAAAGTGAACCCCCATGATACAAGGTTCGCCATCATCTGAAGGTGGTCTACAAATGACTGTGGCAAGCTCACCTTCAGCAGCCAGTCGTCATGGTAGGGGGAAACTGCTTTCCCCATACTCCGAAGATGTGTTGCAACCACCGCCATCCTTTTCGTGAACACCCAAGGGGCACTGGTAAGGCCGAAGGGGAGCATGGCAAATTGAAAATGCTCCTGACCTAACCTGAACTGCAGGTAACATTTGTGGTACTGTAGGATGGCTGTATGAAAACATGAAAGTGGGCATCCTGCATTCAAAGGGTGTAGATCCAAAATGGGACAAAAGCCTTGGTCCTTCTTTGGCGCAAGGAAACAGTGGGACTAACTCAGCCCCTACTTCTGACGCTGGAACTATCTCTATCGCATAGAAAAGGTATGCAGTTCCTGTGGGGAGGGAAGGAAAGGAGGATCTAGGTCGGGAAAACTGAGGCATCAGTGGATCTGATTGCTAAGAAGCAAGAGCCCTCACATACTCATGTGGGTGTCATTTTTCATCAAGCAATCAAAGGAGAATGAATCACTTGTCCTGTTTATAGCCAGGGTCGTGGGTTCTTAAGTCTTTAAAAACCCTCATTCACGTTGAAGCCGTTGGTGCAGTATATCTTGATTTTCCGCAAGCATTATGTAGTATCCTAGTTTCCTGTTCATGTTTATGTATGCCATTTTCCACCACATGCTCAGCCAGTGGATTGTTACTGTGATGATGTATTACGGAATGTTGGGTGTCTGTGAAGAAAAGCCACAGTTGAGAATGGGCTGAGCAGCATGCTGGCTGCTCCTGGTGGTGCTAGTTCAGGACCTGTACTGGACTTATCTATCTCATCTACATATCTTCAATAAATCATCTTGAACTACATCAACCTGTGCGGAATTGATTACTACAATTTTATGGCGACGATCTGGAGATTTACGTAAGTCAAGATTTTCAAAAGAAGCAACAAGAAACTACAAACTACGTATGGAACAAGGACTCTGGCACCCTTGGCCCCACCAGTGACCTTGTCATCGGTCGCCCCAACCCAAGTGTGCCAGTTCCTGCTGTGTCTGTGTTTGTGGACTGATGATGTACTGTTTCAAGCTGTCCATCAGTTGACCTTTAGGCGGCCGCCCACAACTCGCGCTCGTGCCTATAATACTTTTATTAAAGTTGGATTGCCCTACTACTGTCGTCACGGAGAAGACCCGCTGTTTTTGCTTGGTTCCCCTGGTGAGCTAATACACGTATTTGTGATGGGGAAGCCTGATGCCGGCGTTTTGAACATTTACTGTGAGTACTTTCTCAATTTGTGCATCACCACTGCGTGTTTTTTCATCATGGCAGTTGAACCGCTGCCTGTCATTTTAAAATTGGCACGAGCTGTGCACAGCGCACACACAGAGCGCGCACTGCCTTACCTTCCTCCAGCTGTCCAGCGATGCCTTCTTTCGGTCCTCTGTGATGTTTGCTTGACAACGAAGCTTCGTGCAGTTTGGCACGTTTGGGAGCACAGTGATGCTGGGAGCCATCCGGCGCGGCGTCACCGGTGCGTGCCGCCATTTTGGGATTGGAGCAACACCCATTTTCGTTCATTACGTGGTTTCCTGCAGATTCCAGATTGCCAACCACGTTGTTCTTTTCAATAAAGTTTAATCCAGACTCGAACATGACTAGGACGACCGCATTGCTCCGTTTGTCTGCAATTCTTAGCGAATTTTCTGAGTGAAGTTAAAGATTCATATACCGGTGAGTCGCAGTGTCCTTTTCGGCTGTAGTTCGTGTCTTCGTAGAAATTTACGCCGCCTTTGGAGCCTGTTTTGTGGTAATGTAGAGGGCTCCGGTGGGGTTGCTCAGTCATAGTGGCACCTGCTGTGATTAGTCTTACTTGAGCGTGCCAGAAGCTGTTTGCTTGTGAAGAGTTCCACACAACATTCTTCTTGTGAGTCTCCTTTTCTCTTCACCATGGTTCGAGATGTGTATCAGCTTTTTGTGCTTACCACATTAATATTCGACTGTCTTGTTTTTCATGACTTTATTTTGTTCAAGTATGTTCTACAGTATACAACTGTATGTGCCATGCGGTGCATTTTTCGGGATCACAGCAAGCATTTCTGGAGTGACCATACTGGTAATTGGACATCAACGTGAGTACAATTTAAGTGGCAACAGCCTCTGTTTGCCACCACCTACGATACTAGAGCTGGCATTTGTCCACCCCACAGTATTCAAAGGTTGGGCCATCGGCTATTTCTTTAAAGCCGTAATGGATCGGCTGAGCTACCGCTCACCGGAGTCACATCACTCTTACTTGGAACTTTGCATTTACGTCTGTTTAATGTTTCCTTTCCGGCGTGGTTACTGGTTTTACAGATTTCTACAGTTATTGTTTTTGATGCATTGTTCGTCTACAGAGTTTATTTTCTTATGGTTATTGCAATCTTGAAAGTGTTTGCATTGTTTAGAGTTTAAGTGCAGAAATTCTACATATACAGCACATTGTTTTACTGTTCCCACAGTTTAGGTTTCTTTCACTAGGATGGTCCCGGACTTTTTGGGTGGCCATTACAGGTCATTTGTTTCAGGGGCAGGAAATTGGGTTTTAGTCCCTCTTTCCACACTTCTACATTTTTGCATTGTTTTTATTCCCTACACTGGGATGAACATTGTGCGTACATGGACCCTAGGTACACACCGTCAAGAGTCCATTTTTTCTGTTTGCATGTTTGCTATCTGTTTTTTTTTTTAGTCTTCCCTACACTGGGATTGAAATAGGTTTCAGTCCCATGGGCTACTTACGGTTCCCAGGGCATCTATGCGTAGGTGTCAGTCCTATTGCATTAGTTAACCATCTCTTTCCTTGGGGACTGGTTATGGGTTCCTACCCATTTACATTATTTATCTATACCTTACTTCCTTTTCGTCTTAGGGTAAGTCTTTGTTTCTACCCCATAGTTCTATTACTTGGGTCGTATGGGTTTTAGTCCCATTACTACACTGCACTGTGTTTTCTACATGAATTTGTTTTACAAGGGCTATCATTTCATGGGTTTTAGTCCTGTTCGTAATAGTTTTGACCCCTTTTCCTCTTGGTAGGGGTTGGTCTTGGGTTATAGTCCTCCCATTTTCACATACGTTGGTTACGTCTTTACTCTTATATAGAGTGTGTCTCATGGGTCCCAGCATTTGACTCAACGTTTTGTCTTCATTTTAGCATTACATTGTCAATTTCGCAATGCAATGTTATGTTTATATTTTATTACAATGTTAAATTTATAACAGGGAAGTATGAGTGATCTTATTGTATTTTCCTCTCATCTTCTCTGTTTTCTCGCTTTGTTTGTTCTCCTCGTTATGTCTTTTCTTTTTGTCATCCATGGATTCTTGTTTCTTGTTGTTTGTTTTTCTTTCTTCTCTGTCTTTCCATTATCGTAGTGCGTCTTTTGGGTTCTTTCTTCCTCTTTTCTTGTCCTTCATCACTTTGTGTCTGTCTGGATGTAGTCAAATGTTTTGTTGTGTTGTGCTATGCTTTGCCCCCTCGCATGTCTGCCTGGCCAGTAGGTGTGTTTTGGGGATAGTGATTGGTGCTTTGACGTCTATTCTTTTTCTCGTTGTTTACTTTAGGTGTGTCTTTTCTTCCTTTTCTGTCTTATTTATAGAAGGGAGGATGGGTTGCATGTATCTGTTTCTTAATCTGTCGCTTCCTCTTTTTCTACTCCCACCTATCTTTCTGTTCTCTCCTTGTTGTTCTCTTCTTTGCATCGTTAATTCCTATTTTCCTTTCTCATTTATGGTTCTCCCTTTTCGTTGCCATCATATTTGTTTTTTGTTATATAAGAAAGGGGGATATGTAGTATCCTAGTTTCCTGTTCATGTTTATGTATGCCATTTTCCACCACATGCTCAGCCAGTGGAATGTTACTGTGATCATGTATTACGGAATGTTGGGAGTCTGTGAAGAAAAGCCACAGTTGAGAATGGGCTGAGCAGCATGCTGGCTGCTCCTGGTGGGGCTAGTTCAGGACCTGTACTGGACTTATCTATCTCATCTACATATCTTCAATAAATCATCTTGAACTACATCAACCTGTCCGGACTTGATTACTACACATTATTACGTGAAAAGCATCATCATCAGGTCTTTTGTTATGCTTTCCTCCACCTAGACGGAGACCAACTGGTATTCACAGTAGTGATCAGTGATGGTGAGAGTGAAGTGCGTCTAAAATTACCTCCATCTATCGGGACTATTTTTCATTGTGTTGATGATGGGGTAAAGCTTAAAAAGAGAGGTGGTGCGTATATAGAAGGGTCACTGTTCTATAGCACCTGTTTAAAAAACGTGAGTGGTCGACATGTTTCAGCCCTAGGGTGCCCTGTCGGGTCGATGGGCTTTCTTCAGGACCAAGTGGTTGCACACTTACTGTTTTGTAATGTGCGTAGGTAAGTAATGCACTTACCCTTCTTCTTGCATGTGATAATTAGCACTTTGACTTGTTATAGGTGAATTGTACCTGTAACTAGAGAAGGAAAAAGACCATGGAAACAATAGGCAAGAGTCAATCTCTTTTGATCTTATCCTGCAGCATGTGATGCTTAAACATTTGCAGTCAAAGGTTCATAATTTATGTGCCAAAGTACTCCGAATAATCATGCTGGATTTTTAAGTGTACACATCTCAAATCATAAGAAACAATGCAGTAAGTCATTAGGTTTTTCTAATTAACAAACAAGGCAGTAAGATCTCGTATCTTTTTCGATGCCACATGTTTGTGTGCTTAAACCGGTACGGTTATAATTGTGGTGAAGGTGTTCCTAGACTCTTTAGGCCCGGTTTTGAGTGTCAGTGTGACGATAATTAGCACTGATTTGTAATGGGAGGGCAGGGCTTCTGTTATTGTCCCTGTATTAAGAGCGAGGACAGTGTTTATGACCAAGCTTTTGCGGTACACATTTGTGGTGGTTATGTTATGCGGCACGAGATACGTCCCGCTGGTATCTCTTCTGGAATTATATGTGTGTTAGGCAGTTACGCTATCAGGCGGTTAGCACGTGCGGTGCTTGGTTAAATTATCAATGCCGGCGAAGCGTGTATGCGGTAATTCCTACGACTTTATGGTTAAAGAGAAAGTTGTTACCTTAAGTTTTTGGCAAGAAGCTCCGTCGGGGGGCGGGCGGAGTAAGACTCTCTCTACAAAAATTAAAAGATAAGATTAGCGGTTATGGACGTGGAGCGCGCTACGCTGTGCACGTTCTTTCGGCTGGCCCGAAGACATACCTTGGAGACGTCTTCCTGGCGACTTGTGCTGGCTCCATCTGCCGTGCCCCGGTGACGCGGGCCGGCAGAGGAGTCTTTTAGTAGTGAGGACCCGGGAGTCGACATGGTAGAGAGACTCTGGTTTTCTCACAAGCATGTTTTTTCTTTGAATAAAATTTCCTTTTGTGAAAAACATTCATGACGTTGCGGTGATAATGGTCAGAATTGGCATGTCGTAATTGTTTTCTTTGGTTTCATAGAAATCAGATGGGGTTTTATTTTTGTAGTTGTTATGTTATGTTAAATTGGTACTTATACAGCGCGCAGCTACTCAGGAGGAGTGTCCCGGTGCTAAAAAAAAGACCTCAGGGCAGAGCTGTCACTGTTACTAAAGGCGGGATGGGGCTAATTGGCTATTGCTGAAATAACCAGGTTTTCAGCTGCTTCCTAAAGGTAAGCAAATCATGCACCCGCCTGAGTGACATAGGCAGACAGTTCCACAGACGTGCAGCCTGAACTTGGAAGGAGCGGCCGCCCATACGGGCGCGGGAGAACTTGGGGTCAATTGCCTGCTGCTGAAAGGAAGACCTCAAGATTCTACCAGGGATACAGTACTGAACTCTCTTTCTGATATAAAAGGCACCAGTATCATGTAGAGCTTTAAAAGCCAAGACCAAAGCTTTAAAACGAATTCTCTTTTGAACAGGAAGCCAGTGCAAAGCTTTTATGTGAGTAGAGACCCGCGCTCTATGTCCCAACCTGAGAATCGCCCTGGCCGTCGCATTCTGGATTACCTGCAGCCTCTTCAATAGGTATTCCGGGAGGCCTAGGTACAAGACGTTCACGTAATCCAGCCTAGAGACAATGAGAGTTGGCATTGTAGAAAGACTTCCTTTATATTTATCCTGGTTCATTGTGTTAAGGTGACGTTCTTTTTGTGTCGGATTTCATACTTTCGTATAGACAGGGTTGGGGAGTTTCTCACAAGATTGTTTTTTCTTTTGAATATAAATTATTTTTTGTGAAAACATTCATGACGTTGCGGTGATAATGGTCAGAATTGGCATGTCGTGATTATTATCTTTGGTCTCATAGAAATCTGATGGGGTTTTTTTGGCATTGTAGAAAGACTTCCTTAATATTTATCCCAGTTCATTGTGTTAAGGTGACGTTCTTTTTGTGTCAGATTTCATACTTTCGTATAGACAGGGTTGGGGAGCTGACTTTGGTTAGTGGATCACGTGTCTTATAGAATGATGTTCGTTTACAGTGGAAACACTTAGCCCCATGATATTATGGTACATTTCTTGAATTTCAGATATTTTCCCAATCAGTGTGGGATTGCGTGCCAAGGTAGATTGTCATTCAGCCCTACATCATATGTTTTCAGACGGTGGACCCATCTCTGTTCCTTTTCGAACAGAATGCGTTCTGCATTCTCGTTTTTTGTTGTTAGGGTTTCTAGGACAACCCAATTTATTTCTTCAATCGTATGTTTTTGATTTATAAAGTGGGTGCTCATTTTTGTTGTCATTTTTTTTACATGTAATGTTGCTCCTGTGTTCCACGATTCTCTGTTTGATCTTCCGACAGGTCATGCTTATGTATTTAAGGCTGCAAGGGCATGTGATCATATAGATCACATGGGTCGTGTTGCAATTCGTGTGGTGTCTTAATGTCCATTTGAAATCAGGTTTAAGTTGTAGGGTCTTGGTGATTTTTGTTAGTTTGCAAACAGAGCATGATCCGCAGGGGTAGTGGCCAGTAATGGGTGCAAGGTTCCACATGTTTGTTAAGGTTTCTGTTCTTGGAGTGTTCGTCTGTGGTCTTGTGTGGACCAACAGGTCACGGATGTTCTTCGTTCTTCTATTCGCAAATCTTGGCTTTGACCATTTAAGGGTCCCTGATGTGAGAATGCACCAGTTCTTGGTCACAATTTTTTTGACTGTGTTGGATGCCGTGTTATACGTTGTAACGCAGGTGAGTATGTCTTCGTTTTGTCTTTTTGTTGTTGTTTCTAATAGGTTGTCTCTGTTTTGGTTCCTTGCTCTCTTTTGGCACTTCTGGATTACTCTATCTGGGTAGTTTCTCGCTTTCAATTTTATGCTTAGGTCTTTAGCTTGCCTCTTATAGTCCCGGATTTTACTGCAGTTTCGTCTTATTTGCAGAAATTGGCTATATGGTAGGTTTTCTCATAGAGGACGTGGGTAAAAGCTGTTGAAAGAGAGGAGACTGTTCTTCGCAGTTGGCTTGTAAAATGTTTTTGTGTTGATATTGTCGTTTTCAAAGTATATTGTGATGTCCAGGAAATCTAATTGATGTTCATCGGCTGTATATGTAAATTGGAGAAATTCATCTCTGGTGTTAATCCATCTGTGAAATTCTGGTAAGCTGTCTGGGGTGTCGTTCCAGATCATGATGACATTGTCGATGTACCGTTTCCAGAAGAGTATTTTGGCTCTGTAAGAATTCGTGTCATTAAGAATCTGTTTGGTTTCAAAATCACTTACATATAGCCCTGCTATACTGGGGGCAAATGTGCTCCCCATGAAAGTGCCGTGGGTCTGCAAGAAGAGGGTTCTATTGTATTCAAAAAAATTCTCTGTAAGAGCTAGACGGCAGCATTCCAGTACAAAGTGTCTTGGGGTATTGTACTCCCACTCCTGGGCGAAGAAGATATCTTCAATGGTTTGTAGTGTCCTCTGTTGTGGCAGGCTTGTGTAAAGACTTTCACATTTTGTCCCTTCCTCGAATGTCAGATCCTTTAGTTGGTTAAGTAGGTCTCTGGTATCCTTCAGGTATGTGGCGGGTTCTTTGGACCAAAGGTCTTAGATAATGGTCCGCAAATTGAGATAAGGGCTAGAGTATGGAGCCTATGCCCGAGACTATTGGTCGTCCAAGTGGTGGTGTTCTGTTCTTGTGTAATTTGGGTAGTGAATAGAAATAAGGAGTTCTGGGTGTCTTGGTTTTGAGAAAGTCTGACTCATTTTTGTTGATCCATTGGTTGGTCTCTGCTTCGTCTGTCATCAGTTCAATGGTTGTCTGTAGTCTAGGTGTCGGGTCCGTGTTTAGGATTTTGTAGAATTTTTGGTCTGACAGGAGATCCGTACATTGCTTGTCATAATTGTCCTTGGTAAGTAACATGATGCCACCACCTTTATCTGCCGGTGTTATGATTAGGTCTTCTTGTTTTTGTAGTTCTTCAATAGCTAGGCGTTCTTGTTTTGATATGTTCATGAAGGGTTTTTTAGTTGGTTCTTTCAGTTTTTCCACTTCATTGAACAGGGCCTGCTCGAAGGCTTGTATTTCCACTGGTACTAGATGAGTTGGTGGGCAGAAGGTGGATTTATTCTGTAAGTTGGTGTTGCTCTTCGTGGTATCGATCTCTTTATCTTTGAAGAATGCTTTGAGTTATATCTTACGGCAAAATTCTGCCATTTCGCATTGTAGTCTGAACTGATCAAGGGGTGGTGTAGGTACGAAGCCTAGGCCTTTATTCAATACCTTCTGTTGATCCTCTGTTAGTGTTAGGTCTGTTAGATTTACTATTAGCAAGTTGTTGAGCTCGGTCCCGGTCTTTCTTTTGACATGCTGCGGGTTAGGACTTGATGGTCTTGTTCTGTCCAGGTCACTCCTTTTCTTCTTCCTCTGAGGTTGTTGGGGCCTCTACCTCATTTTTCATCATCAGGCAGCTCCTCTTTGAGCCGGCACTGCAATGCCCAGCCAGATCTTCGAGGGGGCTCTTTGCCGGAGGTCTTATGAGCAAGAGATGCCGATATGAGGTGTAGGATGAAGGTGCTCTAGGTGTAGATTAGTACAATGTGAATTTGTGGTTTTAAAAAGAGATACCCAATTAAATGTAATATGTGGGTTCTCTTGTTATGATTAAAAGGCAATGAGTGGCTCAATGTGTACGTAATGGTCCTATCCAGCTCATAAAATGGTGTGTGTGTAGGTCAACATGTTTCTTGCCTCAAGTGTCGCTATCGGGGACTTCTTCAGGACCAAAAAATTGAACCTTGTGGTTGTGTAAAATGTATGTAGCATTAGCAAAAGGTACCCCAATCATATAACCAAATCCTCACAGTAAAGTATACCTGGTGATATTTAAAACTCGGCCTAGAAAAACGACCACAAAGAAATTTGCACAAGTACAAAAATTATGCGATGAAGATACACATAGGGTGTTCACTGTTCACACCCTTAATGAAAACAAGTGGTGGGATAAATTCACGCCACGGCGCATATCTGTATAGGTGCAAAGTGGCATGAAAAGCACACATCCAAAACAAGCAGGTGACACACAAGTTAAGTGATGCAGTAATCACAACAACGATAAAATATGATTTTGGCTAATGCCTGCAAAACGCGGCAGTGCTTACCTAAGTTCGGTAAGCTACTGACCCTTTAGGTGATGGCTGAGACCATACTAGCTGTTGAACAAAACTGAGGAAAAAATGTCAAGTTAAGACCTTAAAGATTCTTTAAAAGCTAAAGTATCACTAAGCAGTGGCGCATTATACTCACAGTTTCCAGCGCACTGATTCAGCGGTGACCTACCCGTCTCTGCCACCCTGGAGGTGAACAGGGAACCGGGGGTGGTGGGGTGGGCTTTATACTGGAGGGAAAACAGAAAATGTGTTCTGTTGAGCAACACTCATGTAAGTTTACCTTGCAGAAAAAATCTAGCAGAACACATGAGCAAATGACACAGGCGTATATCTAGAATGACTGTGTCCTTGGTAAAAGGAAAACTGCACTTGCTAGTGGCTATCTCTCTCCTTGCACTGCTAACATTCTTTCTCTGCCGTTTCATAAAGAAATTGATGACTCCTCCAGCAATGAGATTAGTATTACTGGTGAACCTAAAATTGACAGTACACCAAATAAAAATGTATTTCATCCTCCTCCTCAAGTTACCCTACATGTGTTAGTGTTGAGAAATGTTAAAAAAAAACTAGCTTGTACCTGGCTTAATTTATGTTTTAGGAATTTAAATGGTGAATGGGTCACAGCGGGGACATTAAAGTGATTATAAGAGGAGACTGGATTGAGATCATAGGAACACTTCTTGCTCTGCCCCAGAGCACACTGTATATTATCTGCCAAGAAGAACTAGATCTTCATTATTTACTAATTATTATTATTTAGACCATATACATGTTGCACCTCTTTTATTATGGGCTTCCATTTTGTCAAATGTTGCTGCACGTTTAACACTGGAGGTTATCAAATATTGCCTACATTATGCTCTGCTAATAAAATTGATTGTCTAATGCATGTCAAAAAAATATTCCTTCACAGTTGTTTGCGTGCCCCCGGAATATTTTAAAATCTGTCAAATTAACCATCAGAAGATCTTTTTTAAGTCTCGGCTAGACAGCGCATGTGCTGTCTCTTCTAGACATGTTGTTTACAGTTAGTGGGCTAAGGTACGCCCATAGGCTTACCAATTGTTAGCTACGACGTAGCTCTCATATCCTTCGTTGCAGTTTGCCATGGCATGCATGTGTCATGTCTCTTCTTGTGTTTGGCCCTCCCCTTAGAGCATGGACCAAGTTCTTGGGCCCATCCATTGCTGCCATTTTTGGAGCTATTTTGTTAATTGTGTTTATGCACTCCATACGAGTGCTTGTTTTTTCACTCACTCCTTTCCCCATTTGTGTTGCTTCTTTTCTGTTTTACCCCCGTCTGTTTTTTCTTTACCTCCCATCCCCCCCTTTAATTGCAAAGCATATATGCGTGCTACTTAGGTTCCGTTCCTATTACAATTAAAAGCAAATGCCACTGACTCTGTATTCCTGTTGCGTCCTGCCCCCACTCCAATCTACCCCAACCTACCCCACTAGCCACTCCAATCTACCGCACTCCAGTATACCCCACTCCTATCTACCCCACTCCAATCTACCCCAATGTACCCCGCCCAGCCTACACCAGTCTACCCTACTCCAATCTGCCCACCCCAATCTACCCCACCCCAATACACCCTGCTCCAGTCTACTCCAACCTGCCCCAGTGTACCCTACCCAATCTATCCCTATCTACCCCACCCCAATCTATCCCAGTCAGCCCCACCTCAATCTCCCCCACCCCAATCTACCCTAATCTACCCTACCCCAATATCCCCCATCCCAGTCAACCCAACCTACCCCACCCCACCACAATCTGTCCTAAACAACCCACCCCAATGTACCGCCATTTTACCCACCACACTCTAGCACACTCCAATATACTCCACCTCACCCTACTCCATTCACTTTTAGCCATGATGAACAGCAGCCACACTGATGTAGAACATGGCTAAAGAACATTGCCAAAGCCCCAGTAGCTCTAGCAGAGGTGCGACCTATTGAATTTGCCAGTGCTAGTTTTCATGAGGAGATCCTTGCTGAGGAAAAAATAGAAATGTAAGTCTTTTTTTCCTAACACAAGGAGATGATGGACGGAGTGCTGAACATTGCAAACACTCACCCCCAGTCACAGATCTGGGTTGAATCCATCATCGTTCTTTAGCTCACTCCGCCACCCCAGTTCAGACACAGCCATATGCAAATCAGTCTTGACCCTGTGCCTCATGGGAACAGTCCAGCCCGAACTGCCAAGCCATGTCTTCACTGGACCGGAAACAAGCATCCTGGGACCGGTTTCTGGCTAACAGCCGTCATCAGCCAGGCTAGCTTGAATCCAGTGGCAAAGTGAGCAAGGGACCCACGTCTGGGCATACCCTGCCAACTTAGGGCGAACAAAGCAAACACAAGGAGATGATGGACGGGGTATGCCCAGACGTGGGTCCCTTGCTCACTTTGCCACTGGATTCAAGCAAGCCTGGCTGATGACGGCTGAAATGCCAGAAACCGGTCCTAGGATGCTTGTTTCCGGTCCAGGGAAGACATGGCTTGGCAGTTCGGGCTGGACTGTTCCCATGAGGCACAGGGTCAGACTGATTTGCATATGGCCAAGTCTGAACTGGGGTGGTGGAGTGAGCTAAAGAATGATGATGGATTAAACCCAGATCAGTTGACTGGGGGTGAGTGTTTGATTGGCTCAAACGTTCCGTCCATCATCCCCTTTTGTATCGCTTTGTTCGCCCTAAGTTGGCGGGGTATGCCCAGACGTGGGTCCCTTGCTCACTTTGCCACTGGATTCAAGCAAGCCTGGCTGATGACGGCTGAAATGCCAGAAACCGGTCCTAGGATGCTTGTTTCCGGTCCAGGGAAGACATGGCTTGGCAGTTCGGGCTGGACTGTTCCCATGAGGCACAGGGTCAGACTGATTTGCATATGGCCATGTCTGAACTGGGGTGGTGGAGTGAGCTAAAGAATGATGATGGATTAAACCCAGATCAGTTGACTGGGGGTGAGTGTTTGATTGGCTCAAACGTTCCGTCCATCATCCCCTTTTGTATCGTAAGTCTTTTTTTCCTGACAATAAATACAAAGTAAATCCAACAGTACTTGTTGTTGGTACAAAATACTTTTGAAGTAAAACTGTTGATGAGATTTAGAGTGGTAATAATACATCACTCGCTGTCCTTTCCAAAGACTTGGACATTAAATGTAGCACTAATCCCTTGCCTTTGATAATCAGTGCTCACAAGCTATGATGGATTTTATATTCTTCTGTAATATATTTAAACTCGCCAGAAAAAAATGTTTTGTATTTCATCTGAGTGATTTGTACTTTGTCAATTGTCATCCGGTCCATTTATGCTTACAAATCTTCTTCAATAGTTTGTCACGTAGTAGGCAAGTTTCTAAAAATGGCTGTATGTATTAGTGCGAAATGTGAAGAATTTTTACTATTCTTACTGTTCTTTCTCCAATGCGTAGTGTTAATTCCCTTTTATCCGTTTTTATAATTTGATAGACTATTAGGTGTCTTTATGGTTATTTATTTTAACCGAAGAAAGCTAATTTTGAATTGAAATGGCCCCTTCTTTGTGTCTGTGTCCAGAAGGTATGAGTACCATGCTGGACTATTGTAATTTTAAGTTCCCGCCAGAATGGGTGTTATTGTACCAAAGTAAGAAACAAATTTGATTGATTTTAAGCATTTATAGACATCTGGAATGTTATCCACCAATACACATCAAAGTTTCAAAAAGTGCACACTGTGTGATTTTTTATTTGTTACAAACCAGCATTGCAAGCATTGCTATCCAATGTGCTGCCCAACAACGATCCAGTATATTCCCGACATGCCCACCTTCCGTGCCAATATGTATGCCATACTACACTAAGTATACACCTCACAATTATCAAACCATAACATAAAAAGAACAACAGGCCCAATCAACAGTGCTGGAGGGATAACGGGAGAAAGAAATCAAGCCCCTTCACGAGGTCTACATGTGTCACCATTTACTTTCACATGTAGCAAAATATGTGTGATGGTTGCTTTAGTGAATTACCAACATGAACCGTGCCCTGTTACTCAGTGTCCTCACTTTCTGCAGGTTGAATGATGCTCCTCCAGTTACCTAGTTACCTAGGATTGCATTATCATCTCCCAGGCCTTGATCCATTCATGTTTTCTAAGTCCTCTGTCTGCTTCTTGCTTCATAAGCACTCCCTCACAACTTTCCCATTTCATAAGTCTCATATTCCAGCTACATAAGCTGGGCCCTTCAGGGATCTTCCAACTCATCGCCAGTTGGTGTCTCACCAGTAACAGTAACAAGTCTGCATAAACACAATGAATTAATAACGTTATAGTCATGAGTCTGAGGAAACCCAGCGTCCATTTCATCTGACCCAGGTGGAGCATGTCAATATTGAAGCTTCAGTAACTCGCGACAGGATAGTAGTAATAGTATGATTGGAATTTAAGTTACCAGTATTTGGGAAAGATAGCTTATACTTGATTGCAAAAAGTAACTTGTAATTTATAAAAATCATGTCATCTCAACTCTGTCATTAATTCTCCTTGCTTTCATCCTGTAAGTCTAGTTTTGCAATATTATTAACAAATCTAAGACAAGGGAGGGCAACTTCAAAATTCAAATATCTTCTCATATTTAAACACCAGGTCATCCATGGGTCAGACACTGATGGTCATGAGTCATTCCACAATCAGTTCATTGAAATGAATAAAATGTCAGAGCCCAGGAAATTTTCAACTTCTTTATTCATTCATCTTGAAATTTGTCGATAATATGGTTCTAGTCCCGATACAAATGGCCCTGCCTCCGTGTTTCATCTCTACCTTGGGACTTCCTCAGGGCCTATAAAATTACACACCCCCACAAAAAACTGTTTTTAACAACATTTACAATAAAAACATCAAAACAGTACTAAACACCCAACTCTGTTAATCTGACAGGTATTTAAGTCACTAACTCTACACCACCATTATATGAACAAATTCTGACCATCACTGTACACCTTACTTCTCGTATTATTGATACTTTAGTAAATTTAATTGACCCATGTTTTCAGGATCACTATATTCACATGCTTTGATCCATACAATTATGCATATATTATCATCATTTATTTAATGAGTTTTATATAGCGCTGGCTAGACCCGAAGGTATCAGAGCGCTTTACATGAGGTTCCACAAAGTTACATAAATTACATCAGTTACATTGTAAATAGTTGCCAGCAAAACATTTAAAGATCATTGAAGACGAGGTCAAAGGAGAGCAGAAGGGTACGGGGGTTGGGTAAAGGAAGGAAGGAGGAAGATACGAAGGAGAGACGAAGGGAATATCTGCCCAAGGACCGGCTGTGTAGGTGACGTCCGAGGGGAAGTCCACAGCTCATCTCCTCTATAGCTATCAGGTAGCTCCACCGGGCATCAGCCAAATAACTAGGTCTCAGCATAAAAACATATAAAGGGCATAAGAGACGAGATAAATGGAGCGTAAAGGGGTAAAGGGGTAGGGAGAAGGGGTAGGAGGGAGATATGACGGAGAGACGAAGGAAAGTCTGCCCAAAGTCCGGCTGGGTAGGTGATGGTCGAGGGGGAAATCCACAACCCATCTCCTCTATAGCTATCAGGTAGCTCCACCGGGCACCAGCCAAGAAGCTAGGTCTCCACTGTCATAGGTATGTGCAAACAGGTTAAAAGTTCAGATGGGAAAGCAGGATGGGGGAATAGGTTCAGGGTCAGGTTGGAGTCCAGTTTTTGTCCCAGAGCAGTAGCACAACAAGGTAGGGATCACTGTGGCAGCCATCTTGGGGTCAGGAAAGGGAATTCTGACCTTGGTGAAACAATCAGCCTGTCCCATTAATGTCTTTCGCTCAAAGGGGGGAGTTTGTTGAGCAATGGAGCAATAGAGGAGTTAGAGGCCGGAGCCAAGTGTCCGCTCGCCTCCCGAGGAGGAGAGTAATAACCGTGTTATAGTAGCAAGGGGGAGAAACGGCCGCCATTTTAGGATCAGGCGGGGCGCCTCCTAAATCCATTGAAATCTCTCAAAAAAGAACTAATTGGTCTCAGTAAAGAAGAAGCCATGATTAATGGAGGGCAACAGGCCGCTTTGACACCTTGAATGACAATGGGATTGCCGAGAAGGTGGGGACGAAGCATCAGGAATTCCTCTTACTTCTGAAAAACGAGGCAGAATAACAGAGGGGCTGAAGAAGGGTGATCGGCTGCTCACCATGCCCTCTGCTGCTTAGTCCTTGCCAGGAGAGGTCGGGCTGTGTTTCCAGATGAGGACCCCCGGGTGCAGTGTTGGTCTCTCCGGGTCCGCCAGAACTACAGGCGCCATTTTGGGGTCAGGCATCAGACATCCCTGCTCACCAAGAGTTCTCTTGAATTACGTCAGCGTTGGGAGAGCCCCACAGGTCAGGCGGTGCTCTGGCTCTCCAATGGGGGATGGCGAGTGAAGAGGTAGCGCGCCTCGTCTCACCGGTGTGGACGGAGCTCTTACTTTTGTTCTCCAGTGGCCGTTAACGTCCGATCTGCTGATAGTCGCCGCGATAGGTGTAGACCTGTTGTCCTGAATTAATCTAAACCGTTATTGTCACTATTATTCAGTATTTTCCACAATAATTATTGTTTAAATTTCAATGGCAAAACGGAATTCTTCACAATCCTATGGATTCCATTCATATTCCAACTGTTAATAAAAAAGACTATTATCATCTAAAATGAAATTCCATTTCATATTGTAGTGCAATACCATTGTATATCACTACAAAAACATGATTAAAAATGTTCAAATCCTCAAGTGCCTTTGAGTTTGTTTACGCAGTGTTTTCGCAAATCTTGTTCCAAGTTAGACTGTGCTGTTTCCAGTATTTGAAATTGTAGTCAACAGATGTATTCCAATTCCATTAAATGCAAGCCTACAGTCAATTTAGAATTTTTGGTTCTGATAGTACTTGAATGCTCTGGCAGCCTTATGTTAATCTTCTGCTCTGTTTTGCATACATATAAGAGTCAACATGGACAGTTTAATACGTATACTCAGTTTCTGGTTTCACAAGTGGTGTGTTCATTTAATTGAATTTTCTTTCCCTATATGAGTGAGTGATCTGATCGCCATGAGTAATGTTATGATAGTGAACACAGTGCAAGCACAGATGAATAACTTTAGGTTGACCATTGCTCACTATGCTTTCAGTGATTTTTTTTTCTCGGTTCGTGTTACCATTTCATTGATTATCTTAGAGCACTGATATGAAAACAGTATTTTTTGGCACAAATTCAATTGAAATCTGGCTCTTCTTGGAACATTTCATATTGCTTATTATTATTGTGATATTTCTGTTTAAGTGAATAATTTGGATATGAAATGTTTCATTATTGTTCTTTTTTATTGTTTCATCTCATCAAATCAGGTCAAACGAATGTGTTTTTTAGCTTCATTAATCACTTATTAAGGATATCCTCTCTCATGTAATTTCTCTCAGAATTCATGATCATGTCCTCCTTCTTTCTGCTCCAGTTGAACCAATAGATATTGAGTTGCAGTGGATAGAATACATTGAGGTCCACTCCTCTCCTCTCCTTTCCCAGGTTAAAGGTTGAGGAGAAGTCAATCTTACCCTTTAAAAATTTGGTGATAGAGGTCATAAAAATGATAATTCTGCAGCGTTTTTATATCTCTTTTGTAATATTCCCATTGTACTGACTAAACAGTTTTTCATGACACTTCGCTCATCACTGCTGCGGCTCATTTGGGGAGGCAAGCAAGCTAGGGTGAGTTGGAAAACGCTGACACTAGATTATGACAAGGGTGGTTTCTGTGCGCCAGATTTTTATATTTACTATCTCTGCGCACAGGCGCAGTATGCGTATTATTGGTATAAACCCCATGCCTTTACTCCCCATGTAGCGGTCGAGGACGGCGATGCATACCCCATCCCACTATCCGGCATCATCACACACTCGAAGAGAGGCACCCCCAAACAGGAAATAAACACTCTGGACACCACTATAGCTGCATGGCAGGCCATTGGTAAGCTAGCTAACAAACTACCATTGTACGCTCCAGCGCTGCCGCTGGCGCATCATGCGGCGTTGTCGGTTTCTCAAGAGGAGGGCTCGCTACGCTCCTTGCGTGAGGCCGGCATTGACACCATGCACGATCTTTACCCTGAGGGAACTTTTCTTACCTCGGAGGAGCTTCAATACATTACCAATCCAACAATGCTATTTCAATTCACTCTACACAGACTAAAGCTCGCCCTCAAAGCACACTACACTGCGTTCCCTGCGGAGCCCCCCTCTTTGCAGTCATTACATTTGCTATTGGTTGCTCCCACGAGGCGCAAGCTGGTGACTAAGTTATACAGGGCAGTGCGGGATGAGAAGGTTGCAATCCCAGACAAGAGTTTGGTGCGCTGGAACGAGAAGATCACCCCTCCATTGATCCCCTCTGAATGGGAACAGGTTTGTAAACTTACCGGCTCCCTTACACCCAATGGCAATCTGCGGATTCTCCATTTTAAATATATACATCAAGTTTACCATACCCCTTACAAGTTGCACAAACTGGGCCTTCGAGAAACTAGTAATTGCAAGCGATGCGGTCAATCAGAGGCAGACTTCCTGCACTTAGCGTGGGACTGTAGGCTGGTGTTTACTTTTTGGAAGGCTATACTGCAGCGTATACAGACCATGGCTGGGGTCCCTCTACACTGTACACCACAGGTTTGTTTATTATGTTATGTGGCTCAACTAAAAGGGGCCATTGGCAAGTTTGTTCAAATTGCTCTGCTTATGGCGAAACGCCGTGTGGCGTTGACATGGGAAAGCACATTAACCCCCGGGTAGACCACTGGATCAAAGATTTAGCGTACTGTAAAGAAAAAATTGAACTTTATGCAGAAGAACTTCCGTCCTCCTCCAAGCCCAAGGACATCTGGGAACCTCTGCGACAATAACTCTGTGCACAAGCGCAGGTGCAATTAATGTCTGATAAAGAATGATGTTAACTCTCTGATTTGCTTCTCATTATCTGATACCACTGTATGCCACACGATATACATTTCAAACTATTTCATAAGGTCAGTCAATCACTTGTTGTTTGATGTTGTTGTTCTTGAATGTACTGCCCTGTGAGGCAGAGATGCCATTTATGTCCTTTAAAAATCAAATAAAAAGATTTTTTAAAAAAAAGAAGAAAAGTGATAGTTATTGCTCGTATTGGAAAGTACTTTGCTATATTTTCATTTTATTTCCAATAAGAGTATACCTTTCCAAACTTGAGGACATTGCTGACCGCTTTTGTTTTTTAAAGAAAGATGAACCACTAAAGTGCATATGTAGAGAAATCAGCCCCTGAAGTTTTAAGCCATAGAAAAACTGCAAAGTTTGGAGTCGTCACATGAATTGAATCCTAGAGAGTTACAGGGTTTTTGTTTGACAGCAGTCATTTTTGGGACTCTGATACCTGTCACTATAGAGGAATGCAGAATGCACTAAGGAGGACCAATCTATCAACACTTGCTAGTTTAAGTGTTACTTACCTGCAGCACTACTGAAAGTCAAGCCATTATAATAACTCTATGTCCATCTGCTACACATGTTTATCTTAACAATACTTCTCCTTTTTTACATTTTTTGTTTTCATTTCTCCATGTTGCTTTTATAATGAAATGAGATTTAGACTATTATGCATGTCAGGTAGCAAATATGAGCTTTTTTGGATATAAATTGAAGCCTCATCCCTGTACTTTATTTATTCCTATTAGATTCACCTCTTACAAAACCGAAAGTCTAGTTTTGCTAGGTAACTGAGGCCACCAGGCAGGAGGAATTCTACAGGTAGTTATCATCATGCGAGCACTCTAAAGTTGTGACTCCATGTGATTAGAAGAACTTTAAGAGTACTGACCTGCTACAAGGATACATTTCATATCACTATTTCATTTATCTGCCCCTTGTTTCCTCAGCCATTCTCCCTTCGATTCAATCCAAGCAGATTACACAGATTTTATGATGCACGTCAGCAGGTGCAGATTACGCAAGGACTCTATTCTACTTATGTGAACCTCTACTATGAGGTAATGCATGTTGCCCTCATCTAAATAGGAAGTGATCAATTTCTAATTGAATAAGACCACTCAGCAGTGTGTGAATGTACATTTCGGTATCTCACCAAAGTTCTTCAAACCATTTGAAATACAAATCTTCAGTAGTGTTTTTATGTTAGCGCCTTAGGAGGACTTTTAGGCCATAGGATACATCCTAACCCACCCTCCTCCCGCTCATAGTTATTTTGTTTACTCCAAGAATTTGTGGTCAGTTGCATATCCTCAAGTATCTGAAATGTGACTCATTTGCAAGGTCTGCTCCACATTCGTGATTCATGCTCAGTTTCATGTGTGACAGATGGCTTAGCTCACATTTGCCCCAATAAGCATGGTAATATAACTATCCCTTTCGCCCTCTACATTTGTGAAACACCCTGGTTTGCAACAACAAACTTTGAACTGTTGACCGCAAACCTTCAACTTCTCACTACCTTATTGCCAATGAACATATTCCTGAATTTCATTCATAAAACTGTCATTGTGTTCTATTATCCCTTGCCTTTGTTTTTGCTAAACCACTCTTTGATTCCCTCCTACATACCATCCTGTTTTAGCACAATACCTCTGGTGTAATCACTGATTTGGGGGGAAAAACCTTGATCTGTATCTGTTTACCTACTGACTCAAATGCATCTGCTTTCCTCTCTTTACTGCTGTAGAAACCCTGATCTATATCAAAACAATTATACCTACTCTTTACAGTCTAATGCTGCCACCTTTGGGGTATTGTCATTAGAGATGCTTTCCAGTAAGCTAAATCGACCCTCCATAATCTGCTCCTTCAATCACTAATTAGCTAAAATACATTGAATGATCAATTATGGTTTTGCTCCTAGAGCTACTAAACTGTCTTCCTTATACCTGTTGGGCTCTGCACTCTTTCATTAGGAGGAAATGATGACTGGTGACCGCAGTACGGATGAGCCCTGCAGCCTGACTGCAGTTTCACTGGAGCACTAATGGTGCGAGGACATGCCCATTTCAAATATAGAAGCCAGTGTGTGCTGTGTAGCGATTGGAAACTGTTATACTTGCACCTGCTGGGCTCTGTACTGTACACGTTTCCATTAAGAGGAGGCAGCGGCTGTTGACTAGAACGTGGGTGTGCCCTGGAGCAAGGCTGCGTTTTCACTGGAGTGCTAGTGGTACAAGGCCACACCCACTTAGGAAACAAAAGCCAGTGTGTGTTTTGAAGAAATTGCAAACTGTTTTCCTAATGCCTGCTGGGCTCTACAGTTTACACTTTTCCATTAAGAAGAAACAGCAACTGATGACCGTTGGGTTGGTGAGCACTGAAGCTATATCAATGTTTGACTGGAGTGCTAGAAGTGCGAAGCCACACCCATTCAGGATGCAAAAGCCAACTAGTGTTTGAAGAGATTGCAAACTGTTTTCCTGATACCTGCTCGGCTCTACACTTTGCTTGTTCCAATTAAGAAGAGTCTGCAGCTAATGACCAGAGGGTGGGTGAGCTATAGAGCTAGACACCAATTTCACTGGAACACTAGTGGCATGAGGCAAGTGTGCTTGCTGCCTGGCTGAAGGGCGGAGGCTGGGCTGGGCCAGAGAACGTACTTCGCAAACGCAACAAGGTTTGAATTGTATTTTTAATTCTTGTTGATCATTTAGACCTAGTCTAAGTCACTGCAACCCATTTTGGGTCGGAAGAATGGTGGCACCACTTGTGTTCATTTGAAGCCTAGTCCATTACAGAAAAAAGCAACAATTAAGGACTGTTTTCATCCAAAATAGTGTCTTGACAGCCGGACTCATAGCTTATCTATGAGTCTCTTGTTGTGAATGATTAAACTTTTTTAATAAAATCAGCACCTTTTGTTACATAGCTAATGCTAATTCAGCTAATCATGTTTTAGATCAGAGTGATAATTCAGAAGCATACAATGCTTATGAACTAAAAATCAAAAGATCTCAACTTCAAGTGCTAAATTAAAACAGAAAAAAATATATCTTTCCTCTTATCTTATATTGAGTGACTCTTTTTTCATCTCACTTGCCTCTAAGTGTTGAAGTAAATGATAGGTCATAGGCCCCTGATTAAGAAACATTTGTTGGGTTAGAGTTTATTATTGATCTACCTAATAATGATGGGTTGGTCGATAAACCACCGGCTCAGCCTATACTTTCTGTCAGGACTTCCCACAAGATCTGTTTTCATGGCGAATAGCGAAGGACAAAGACAAGGTGGGTTGACCGCAATTACTGCACATCATTGGTGCATCGGCCCCAAGGAGGATGGTAGACTTCCACTTACAGGCCATCAGATAAGACTAACAGTAGAGAATGGAAAGAAACACGTCCTGGGCTACAATTAAAAGGAATAAAAGACTGTACATGTTGCCTGAGAATGTCGTTTAGTCACAGTTTCCTTGTGGTTGGCAGGTTCAACACTTTTTTGCACCCTTCATGTTCACCTTTAATTATTTTCTTGAAAACCATTCAGTGCCCCCCTCATTTCCCTTTACTCATCGTTCACCTTTCCATGTAGTTACCAGTTTCAGTAGTCACATCGAACCTCCATTGCAACATCTACGGTACTGAGTTCACTCAAGACATTCCAGAGATCTGGTAAATGAGTCCAGCCTTCGATAGTCTGGGTGACAGTGAGTCTTTCATAGTTCAAAAGATATTATTTATTTGTTTTGTGAATGCCATGTTACTGTATTATTGTTGTTCTTGCTATTATCTGGAAATGTGAACTGTAGCTGAGGATTTGTTTCCTCAAATCTCTAATTTGCTTGTTTCCTAATAGCTATCTATACCTTATTGTTTCTTTGTGACCCATTTCACAGTAATTGTTTAGGGGTTAAAGGGGCACACTGGAGCTATCACTTGGATCTCTGTTGATACTGATACCTGCCACTTTTGTTGCATCAAAATATTTATAGGACACTAGATGCTGCAGTTGATGCCAATAATTGTAAATCAAAAACCTAGTCCTGGAGTTGGAAGTTTTAAAGAATACGGCATTCGCTATGAGCACTTAAGGAACTCAAGGTGATTACTGATGCTAAGATTTGTAGATGTGATGCAGTAATTCAGAAATTGTCTTTGCTTACAGAATTCCTTAACTCCTTGATTACTGAAGCCCAGAAAGTAATATCACCAATTGCAAAGTATCTAGTACTAACCCCTTTTATTGACTTACCTGCCTCATCTTCTCTGATCAGCTTTCTTGCAGATTTCCCTCAAAGTGTGTCTGAGAGATCGTTCAATTACTTCAGTGGCATTGCAGGGCCATCTAGGATAATTCGTAATTCAAGCTATATTTTTAAATATCTATATTATCTATCTTTCTCAAATATATTTTTATAGACCAACGAGAAAGAACAGTCTACTGAGGAAGAAAGAAAAAATAACTATTAAAGTCTTTAAGTCAGTCCTCCAAAAATCAGTTATTATTAAGGGAACCCATAAAATAAGCTGGTCACCTTCTTAAAGGGCAGTAAGTGACTTGAGCGCATTGCCTAAACTGGAACATATGAAGGTTAGAGTATTTTCACGTAAGTCAGTTGACCAAAATACTCACTTTAAGCAGAAAAACTCGAAGGGAATTAAAGGGTGTGCTGTCCAAACAACCCTTGTGTATAACTGCTGCAGCCAACCAGAATCTCAGAAGTAGGGTACTGAAAAGACTGCTACATGCATAGGAGCATGCATTGCAGAATTCATAGAGGATAGTAGTGTGAAATTCTCTGATTTGAAGACTGTCCTCTGTCTTGTACATATTATCTAATCATTTTATTTAACAGCAAATAGGGCTGGTGCAAACTAAAGAAATGAAATCCTATTAATCGCTCCTGATTTTTGGATATTTGTAGTTGTATTGCTGATTTGGAACATATTTCAACTCATTTTCTTTTTAAAAATATGTTTTTATTGGGTTTTCAAATTTTATCAAAAAACTTTCAAATGTACATCACTCCTCATAGGAAAGACAATTGATACATGACATATATTCCAATAGCTTCAGTGCTGCGCTAATTTGTAGAATAAGTGTTACCTGAGCACAGTAGACCGGTTATATTTATGTTACATTATCGCACCTGTGTAGCCGCGGGTTAACTACTCTTAGTCTCGATGCATAGCTGTTCCTTGTCTTGTGACGTGCGATTACTAGTGGCAACTGCATGGGGCCACTAAGGAAAGGGGGGGGGGTGAAGAAAAAAGAAGAGGATAACTGGGACTGTACAGAACAAAAGAGAACTATCTCAGAGCACCCCACCAGCCCCACTGTGTGGATTCATATTCAGGGAACATATTTCAACTCAAAACGTAAACCATGTGTGTTTTGTTTGCTATTAGGTACAAGAAGTTACTAAACTTGCTTTTTTCTAATTATATTAAAATGCTGTGAGGAAGTAGTGGAGGAAACAGAAGTGAGTTTTTTTGCAATTTGACAGCAGCACTCTTTATTAGTTACCTCCCAAATTAACTTAGTTTGAATGCCTATGAACCTGGTTAAAGAAGATAACCCATTTTCTAAAATGTCCCTCGTTAAATCTTCTAAAGGAAATCTTACAAGAGTGATACATAACCCCTTTGTAAGTGATCACTTGCTTGTTAATGGGGAACACCATAATGGTTTGTATACTCCAGTTATATTAGTGGCATCATCTTTTTTTGTAGGACAGAGCCTTCCTTGACTATTGTTAATCTATAGGACAAACCTTGACCATGTCTCTTTTGTGCTGGAATATTCTTGGTTAAAATGGTTTTGAGAAAAACAATGACCTGGAAAATCTTTTAGATGGATCACATTTAATATTTTTTCAAGAGGGATGGTTACAGAAGTTCCCACAAATAAATAACTTTGAGTTTTCTAAAATGATTGGTAACAACAGTAGAGGTCAACCTTCAGGTGGATTATTAACTTTGAGTTCTACTTAGTCGCTCAAGGCGGCAGGGGCTATTAGAATGAGCTGCAATTAGTGATTGCCTTCTTTAATTAAAATATAAATTGGCAAAAATGTTTATTTTCTTATCAACTCTATTAACACCCCTGTTTGGAAAATCTGCAAATTGCAACATGGTCTTTTTGAGGCTGACCTAGAGTTAATTTGATTGTTGTTTCAGAAGGCTGTAATCATTTTGGGTGGAGATGTTATTCTCTGTATTGATCCTTGAGTGGCAGATTAGGTGCCTCAAAAGAATAATTATTAATTCAATATCCTCAATGCTGTCCAACTTTTATTGAAAAAGAATTTGTTTAAGCTATAATGTTTTTGTTAGCACAAAATAATTTGAAAGGTTCCTACAGGAAAATCCCTGAGAGGAAAATGTTATTAAGAGCTATTCTCAGGTTCTCATTGATTTTGTTTGTGTCACTTGAGCTTTTTCTGTTTACAAGCTTTTCAATTCGCCTGAAATGGGTAGTGACCACTTTGCTGTAGTTGCAAATTGTCATTTTGTCAAAGGAAGCATGGTACGTTTAGCTTAGTGTCAGGTTGTTTTCCATCAGTCTGTCCTTAACAATTATGCACTTATAAATGTAAGTAGTCTAGGTTAGAACATGGATCTTTCGAAAATTAAACAAATCCTTTAGTATGAGACAGTGAGGTAAGTGCTCAGATTCAATCAGAAATAGTATTGCCTTGTGAATGAACTACAATCAAAATTAATCCATATAGGGGGGCGTGGCCAACTGCCGGAGAAGGTGGCCACATACTAGCGCAGCTCCTGCCTCCACCGTCGTCCTTCGCCATATATCCTGAAGAAATCCGGCTGCACGAGACGTCCATTGGGCTGCGCCGAAGCGAGAAACCCAGGGACCCGGCGTCTGGAGTTTGTGAGCGGCTCTCGGGCGGCAGGGAGCCGGTGGAGTTTGCGGCCTGAAAGTGCACAGAAGCCACAAAGCGACGTAGACGCGAGCCCGATCGCGGGCTAGCGGGCTAGCGGACCCAGATGTATGGCGCGGGCGCGCCTGCGGCTGCAGCAGTGACGAAGGCCCTCCACTTACAGCAGCGAGGGAGAGACGAGGAAGACTCAGATCGGGCAGCGGAGGTCCGGTTCCCTGAGAAGGGTGCGCCAGGCAAATGATATCCTGTGCTATATGCTCCCCCCCGATGAAGGGGGGTGCGTGCGAAGCTTCCAGTGAAAGGCCTCTGTGACCAGCGGTGCTCTCGGCCCGAGCCAGTGTGAGACACCAGTGCACCCAATTCAGCGCTGCTCCTGGCCCCTTGCAGACATTCTTTTCGGGCGGGGGGCCCTCCTGATCCACAGTGGAGCCTGAGATAGGGCCTAGCTCGGGGAACCACCGAGATTGAGCTGCAGATGTGCGACAGCCCCCCGGGAGAAATCGGGGGGGGGCCTTGGGAGCGCAGAAACACTAAGCATCGGGAGGCAGTTAGGGGCTCGTGCTGCAGCGGCGAGAGAGAGAGAGGCCTAGGACTGTTACCTGTGTCAGGCCGCTCTAATTTACTGGACCATCACACTACTGCAGGCGGACACCCCGGGGGAGACAAGGCCCCTCGAAGGGGTAAACCGACAGGCCACGGGCGGTTCCCCCGGTAGGCAGCGGTGAGTACTCCAACGCCACGCGCATCAGGCCGAGGTGCTTGCTACCCCTGGACGTAATAATGGCATCCAACAAAGGCGGACGTGGCTCACACCAGCCCAAACTAGATCAATTCTCCTGGCAGAAAATACAGGAGGGAGGAATGTCGCAGCCTGGCTTGGAACAAGAAGCACAGCAGAAGCCGGCGGAGTAGGAATCCCCCACGTTGCATGATGTAATTGCAGCGATGGGTGCGCACTTCCTTGGAGGGGCGCCTTGACTCCGTCTCCATAGATATATCCCTGCTGCGAGCAGATTTCAGAAAAATGGACTCCAGGCTCGCTGAGGTCGAGGAAGTAGCTCGAGGCCTGGTCACAGATACAACGGCCTCCAAGAAACAAGTCTCCGAGCTCTAGGTCCGCACCGAAACCCTAACAGCACAGCTGGACGACTATGAGGGCCGATCAAGAAGGAATAACGTGCAAATTTTGGGAGTGCCGGAGAGAGCCGAGGGGCCAGCTGCAGATCGCTTTGTGGAAGACCTGGTCATGAAACACCTACAGCCCAAGAACCTCCAACTATTTTTCCATAGAACGAGCGCATCGTGTGCCGGGGGGCAGGCCTAAGCCGGGGGCACCTCCCCGACCTATCCTGGCTCGGGTGTTTAACTTTAGAGACCGGGACATTATTCTCCAAACCACACGCAGTGCACCACCTCTTAAGTATGAAAACAGTAGAATAACATTCTTCCCGGACTTTACCGCAAAGGTACAGAGGTAAAGGCGCTCCTTCCTGGAGGTGAAAAAAATCCTCAGAGAGAGGGAACTTAAATACGCCATGCTGTTCCCAGTGAAACTGAGAGTGGAGGCAGAAGGCAAAAGTTGGTTCTTCACCGAGCCAGGAGAAGTCTGGGATTGGCTGGAAGGCTAGCGGTGAGTGGGAGATCGAGACAACCCGGAGTGGCGAGAGCGGTGTGCAGGGAAAAGCACAGAAGCGGATAGATCCCAACCAAGGAGACACAGACCAGCACACTAGGAGTAGCTTGTGAAATGCGCGGCAGGATTCAGATCGACGACTTCAAGGAGGGCCTCTCCCTGAGCTGCGGGAGAATCGGACGGTTTATCCAGATACTTGGCAACTTGACCCGAGGTGTCATGTTGGTGACCTGTTGCAGACCAAGGGTTCGTGTGAGAGACCTGCTTTGCTAGGAATGGAGGATGGGCGGTGCCAGCGGCCGGAGGTCGATAGATTAATGAGCGGCTGAGTATAATACTGACTATATGCATACGTCTCTTGAATTCCCCAAAGGGGCATTACTAATTGGGGGTGACTTAAATATGACCCTTAATGACCAGCTGGATAGACTCCCACCGAGAACCATCACACGCAACACTATGTCTGAATTTTTGACTGCCCTGGGGTTGATAGACGTCTGGCGCGAATCTCACCCTGACGCGCAGCAGTTCACGTTCCACTCCGGGGTGCATAACAGCCTATCCCGGATTGATCACATACTTACTTTCGCCGGAGACAAACAGTACTTCTCGGAAGTCGGTCATTTAGCTAGAGGGATCTCCGATCATGCTCCATTATGGGACAAATATAGCCTGAGTAAGAAATTCATGCTGCGATCCATATCAATTAGCCCCTGGTACCTTATGGTCCCACACATTAGAGCAGACATCATAAAAACCACTGAACATTATTTTGAGGTAAACGTTGGGCCGTCCAGTCCCAGCAGACCATCTGGGAAGAATATAAGGTGGTAGTGAAGGGGCGGGCACTCTCCCTTGCAGCTGGCCACGGGAAAGAGAAAAGAGCCAAGGTAGAGGCAATTGAACGAGAAATATCGGCTCTGGAACAGTCCCCCGACTCCCTGTTAGAAGACAATACCCAACATGTGCTTGCGATGAAGCTTCAAGAATACAAAAACCTAGTGGCTGAAACAGCGAATAGTAAACTTTGCGCGATACAACATAGAGTTTATGAATTTGGAGATAGGGCGGGCAAATTACTCGCCTGGCTAGACAAGAGAGATGAGGAAGGGATATGGGTCATGACCATAAGGGACTCAAAGGGGGAATGGCTGCGGGAGCCACAGGGGATCGCGGAGGCCTTCGCAGATCATTACCCATGCCTTTACTCCCCAAAAGCATCCGGTACGATCGAAGAGTCCACAGAGTTATTAAAAGATGTCCAGATCCCAGTCAGCAGCAGCTTGAGGAGGATCTTATGGTAGACGAAATAGTGGCAGCTATACAGAGCATACAATCTGGTAAGGCCATGGGGCCTAATGGCATCCCAATTGAGCTTCTCAAGATGACTGCCACAAAGGTGGCACCCCATCTCCTAAACATGTATGAAGAAAGCAAGCGGGTGGGGGAACTACCCAGAGATCAGCAACTAGCATCTGTTGTGGTGATCCATAAAACTGGCAAGCCAGCAGAGGAGTGTTCCTCGTATAGTCCTATTTCCCTTCTCAATGTGGAGGTTAAAGTCTTAGCCAAGGTTCTGGCTCGTCGATTGATCCCAGTGGTGACCAAGCTCGTACATCCGGATCAGTCCGGATTTATGCCAGGTCGAAACACCGCCCTGAACATGAGGCATCTAAATGCAGTTCTAGGCCGTAGGAACACTATACAGGAGGATGCCGCAATCCTTTTGTTAGACACCCGCATGGCTTTCGAGTGGCCGTATATGTTTGCAGTCCTGTAGCGTATGGGTCTGGACAGCAAATTTCTGGCATGGCTTCAATTGCTATATACTGCCCCACTGGCCCAAGTGGTAGTTAATGGGCATACATCCCACACATTTCGCTTGAATCGGAGAATTATGCAGGACTGCCCGCTGTCTCCGCTCCTGTTTGCTCTGATACTGGGGCCTCTGGCAAGCTGGATACGGGGAGATCCAATTATCCGGGGCCTAAGGTGGACAGCGGGGCGAGAGGACAGAATCTCGCTCTACGCAGATGACGTGCTGCTGTATGTCGCGTCGCCGCGATCCTCCATTGCTAGGGTCCTTCAAATCTGCTCTACCTTTGGGAGATACTCTGGCTATACCATTAACTGGTCCAAGTCAGTGGTGTTCCCCCTTTGGGGCACGGCTCCGGCCCTACCGCCGGGCTGTGGAGCAAAATCGAGACAGAGGGTTTCACCTACTTGGGCATCTATGTCACTTCCAGGGAGGATATTTTTTATGAGCAGAACCTTCTCGCACCGCTTGCCCGATTGAAGGGAGATGTGCAACATTGGCGTGCCCTTCCGCTCTCCCTGTTGGGTAGGGCGGCATTATTTAAAATGATGGCATTGCCATGATTTTTACACGCCCTGCAGAATACGCCCTACGCGATTCCGGACTCATACTTCAAGGTAATAGATGGGGAGGTTAGAAATCTGGTGTGGGATGGGAGACCATCCCGTATTGCCACCCATAAACTTGTTCAGGGGTGGTACGATGGCGGCATTGCTCTTCCCAATATCCGTATATATTATTGGTCGGCACAGTTGGTGGTTGTCAATAGATGGGCCCATCGTGGGCAGGTAGACCCGGCGTGTTATATGGACGAGTGGCTAATGGGAACTGGGGGGTTTAATGAAGCACTGTACACCGACCCAAGAAAACAACATCTCACTGGGCCGACAGCACAGACAGTAGCAATCTGGCACAGAGTCACGCAACAGTTGGGATGGAGCAAAAAGGTGACACTTGCCACACCTCTATGGTGGGCAGAAAACCTGGGGAAACTAGGTCGGTACCAGGGGTTTCGTGAGTGGGATACCATTGGTATATCAAAGATAAAAGACCTGTGGGTGAGGGGGGACATGATCCCATTCGCGGAACTGCAAAAAGAATATGAGCTAGCCGAGAGGGAACTCTTTAGATACTCCCAAATTAGACACGCCCTCAAGGGGGTGGTATCAGGAGGGGAGGACTTGCCGGAGGCATCTCCTCTAGAGGATAGGCTCCTCTCTAAATACATGCTGAACAAGGCCATCTAAATGACATATAAAAAAATCATCAATAACCTACCGGATCCGTTGCTCGGCCTCCGGGAACGGTGGCAGGCAGACGTTGGTGACCTGGAGGAAGAGGACTGGAGGGAGGCGCTTGCATCGCCTTGTGAGGTGGCAATATCATCGAGACTGCGACTTGTTCAATTAAAAATACTTCACAGGTCCTATATTACATGCACCGCACTCGTTAAAATGGGCAGACTCGAGGACGCGGGTGTAGAAGGGCATGTGGAGGTACTGGCACCTTCTTCCATACAATCTGGGAGTGTCCACCCATCCAACAATACTGGGGTGCTATTATTGCATGTATGAAGGAAGCAAATGGGGATACAGTGTCACTGTCTCTTACAGTGTGTCTGCTGAATGTGTGGGAACCTACCGATCTCAATCGTGCTGAGCAGCTCTGGACTGCTATGGGACTCGTGATCGCGAAACGCAATATTGCTCGAAGATGGGGGGTGGCGGGGACGATGACGCTGGCTGAATGGAAGCGAGATATGGATTGGTGTATGATTGCTGAAGCGGAAGTCTACAAGAATAGAGGATGCCCCCGAAAGTGGGACCGGGTCTCGGGAAAACGGAACGTGTATAGAGGGTGTATATTTAACCCTCCACATGCCCGGAGACTTCTCGCTGGGAGGGGGGTGGACAGCGGAGTGGATGACCCAGCCGAAACCATATGAGGTGGTTCTACATTTATTTATTTATAGGTTTTATATAGCGCCTGAATCACCCCTGAAGGGGTATCTCTGCGTTTCGAACAGTGCTGCAGGAAGGCTGATGGGCAATATTAGAACAGAGCGGTCTTGAGAAGCTTTCTGAATTGAAGATAGTCAGAACATTGTCTCAGATGGATGGGGAGCTGGTTCCAATAAAGGGGAGCGAGGTAGGAAAAAGCTTTCCCACCCAACCTTGATTTCCTGACCCGGGGGACCAAGAGAAGAGATTTGGTTCCTGAGCGAAGAGTCCTGGAGGGAACATAATGATTGAATTTCTCAGCGAGATAGGAGGGGCCATTGTTATACAAGGCCTTGTGAACGGTGCAGCAGATTTTGAACTTAATCCGCTTGCGCACCGGGAGCCAATGAAGCTGTTGGAGGAGAGGGAGGGAGGCAGTTTTTGGGGGGGCATTCAGGACAAGGCGCGCTGCGGTGTTCTGAACCACCTGCAATCTGCATAACGAGGACTCGTTGGCTGAGACCAGGAGAGCGTTGCAGTAGTCTAAGCGGCTTAATACCATTGTCTGAATAAGGGTTTTACGTGTAGAATCTGGGAGAAGAGGAAAAACTCGCCGTAATAAACCCAGCACGTGGAAGCAGGAGCCAACAGTATAAGCAGCATGCTCCTTCAGGGTCAAAGCCTGATCAAGGCGGATGCCCAGGTTCTTAACAAGGGTCTTGGGGGCAGGGGGGGCACCAAGGTCCACCGGCCACCACTCTGGTGTCTACAGCAAAGGTGCCTCTCCGAAAAGCATAATCTCAGTCTTTCCTGTGTTGAATTGGAGAAAATTGCTTCTCATCCAATTTGAGATGGCTATCATTCCAGAAGAGAAAGTAGACTGAACAGAGGGAGTGGATTTATTAAATGAAAAGAGGAGTTGAGTGTCGTCAGCGTATGAAATAGGAGTAAAGCCACAGGTCCTAAGGAGGTTAGCCAGGGGAGCAACATAGATGTTGAACAAGGTAGGGCTCAAACATGAGCCCTGAGGTACTCCCTTGGTCAATTCCATCGTCTTTGACCGAAAAGGACCTAAGTTAATGGTCTGAGAGCGAGAAGAAAGGAAGCTCGTCATCCACTGAAGGGCTGGTCCTCTGAGTCCAATCTCCTCCAGTCTCCTGAGCATGATCTGGTGAGAGACCGTGTCGAACGCGGCAGAAAGGTCCAACATGTCAATGCTGCATTGCCTTGGAGGGTGTAAGGGAAGTTTGTGCCCGTGTGGGCTACGTGATGTACTGCTGCTAAGCTGTGTTATTTCAAAATGTTCAATAAAAAGATTAATAAAAGTTTTATTTATCCATTTACTAAGAAAAATATTTGATTTGATAGGAATGTTCAAAAGCAAAAAGGAATGTAATTACTCTTTGAAGGAAGGCAAGCAGAGTTAAACCTATGGCTTTAGTAGATGAGTGTAAAAAGGATAATGTGAATTATAAGTTTCTTCTGTGTGAAAAAAAATTATTCTTTTTAAAGAATTGGGTGAGAATGTCTGATGTTTTAGCTGTAGGTAACACACAGAAGTTCTAGAACTTAGTTAATAACTGTATTCCAACAGCTGCTCTTCAGTTTGAATGTTTTATTCTAGAATCAAGTTGGATATCATTCTTAACTGATCTATGTGGACTAAATGGCTCACCTGGGGAAAGGTATCATTGCTGCAACTAATGTGGTCTTACAATCATCATTGTCTCCTTCATCAACTAAGTGTGTTATTTTAGCTATGAAATCACCTATGGTATCTAGTGCTGATGGACTTTCTTGTACCTTATGTAAGTATAATGTGGATCAGTGGTTAGAAATATTAGCTCCCTTTTTAACTAGGTAGCAAAAGAAGTATGGATTTCAGGTAACTAGAGAGGGGCTTGATTTGAATCCATTCTTAAGGCGGGTGATATTACCAATTCAGCACATTGGCATCTTATTTGTTCAATTCAATAGGTAACGTATAAGCAAAACTCATTTTTAAATAGGTTGATAAAGGTGGAGAACTTTAAGGAAAATAACTTACTGGGAACAGGGGATAGGGCTTCCAGGAAGATCATAGCACAACAGATTCTTGCTTTGCCCTGTGGGCTAAAGCTGAGACGTCTGTGACGCTGATTGGGCAGTTGTGTTGTGGGTTGTTAGACCCCGTGCTGCTTTTGATCTGGTTACTCGTGAAGTGCTATTTGACAAACTGGTTAAGTTGTATATGGCCACTGTTTATTGAAAATCATCAAGTTACTCCATGCTAACAACTTCTCCCAAGTGGAGTAGGATGTGTATAGGACTTAAAATTATAGAAGGACTAAAACAGGGATGTGTCTTGACTCCAACCTTTCTCAAATTAACATGATTATGTATCTGAGCCTGATCTACTCTCTCCAAAAAATGGGTTCTTTAGAGATTTCTGGTCTGTTGTATGCGTAGTGTTAATTCCTTATGAATTACACAAAGATTGAACTTCAGGGAAAACTTGATTTATTATCCAACAGTTGCATGGTGTAATATATTAAGTATTAGTGTGAACAAGACAAATATTTAAACTGCTAACATTACTAACACTAAAGGGCTATTTAGTGGAAGTATTAGGAAGTGTCACATTGAACATTTTATATTTGATTATTTGTTATTATATTAAAAATGCATCAGAAACTTTTTGTCCTGTATTTATTAAATATAATATATTTTCTCGGTCTTGACGGCAACAGGAAACTATTTGCACGACGACTGTGAGCTGAAAAGGCAGCGGATACACTGCCGCTACTGAGCAACAGACCCCTATCTCCTGTTCTAAACCCTCACCTTCTGCTTCCTACACTGTCTATTATTCGTAATAGATGGTATTTACAGCACCTAGAAACCGCAGAAGTGCTGCACGAAGAGCTATAAAAAAAATAAGTTGTTGCTATGGCTAATACAGAGCCAAAATATGGTACTGAGTTTAGCTCTATAACACAGATTATTAAAATTATGGCAACAGAGGCCTTACTGTATGGTTATGTTTGGGCAAAAACATATCCCTTTTCAGCTGGTGCTCCTAAGGTCGTTTTAACTTCGATGTACAAGCCTTATTACCTTCCTTGGAACTGTCACTGACCATGCTACTGACTATGCTAATGAAATGTAAAATCAGAGCTGCACCAGAGTCCTTGAAGTGAAAACGGTCATTACTCATAAATGAACATCTGAGATTGAATATAAAACATATATGTTGAATATTCGATGATTTGGGCAGTGGGACATTGTTATCTTTCGTATAAGCAGCGCTTCATTACTCATGAATGTCGAAGTCACAGTTGTGATATTTTGACCCATCCATAATGAATATAATTGAAGTCTGTATGCCATCCTCCCCTCATCCTTTTTCATTTTTCTGTTCAAACAAAGAAAAGCAACTCTAATATGTTTGACCTTAATTGATAAATACCAAAGTAAGAAATGAAAACGGCAGGCCAAACTCTTACTTGTGGCGTCTATTTTCTTAACTTAAATATAACAAAGCTTGTGAGCAGTTCTTTCAACAATATCAGAAAAATAGCTGAGGGCAGATGAGGCATTCCTCCCTGAAGGACTTCTCTGAACACTAAAGTTTCACAAATGACTTCATCCAGGCAGGTGGGCCACTCTCGAGAATGATGTTAGGTGCCCTACCATAACTGCCAATGTTCCGGTCCTACTCAAACTTTAAAATGTCACTTCTTGAAATTGAGTGTAGTGTTGAACACTAGATCACGCTGAGTAAAAGTTAAAATAAAAAAGTACCTGTTATTGTTTCAGTAAATGCGCCCACAGAATCTGCTCGAAACAACACATTTACAGTCTGTCTCAAAGTGAAATAAGTAGTGTCAGTGTTTGAAAATATTTATGAAATGTCTACATTTAGTCTGTTTAAAATTGCAAAACCAACACAATTTATAACAAAGTTATGGTTTTGTAGAAAGCAACATTAGTGGCAGTATCTCTGAGCGTCACCAAATGCTGTCTTAAAATATATTTTATACTTTAAACCACTGCTAGGCCAAAGTGGAAGACTTCCTAAATGGTTGTAAATCACCATCTGCCATTAAAACCGACAAGGTTTTCTGTATGAACTTACAGTAATACATGCAACTCTCAGTGATTAACCTTATGTTGTGATGTTTAAATATGATTCCTTCTGCTGTTTGCCCTTTCAAGGGGGAAGTTGGCGATCAGACTCAAAATAGAACTGCAGGAGTGGGGTATGAAGGTGGCAGCTTGGGTGTGTGCAGTATCCATGTAAGCAGACGGCACACTGGCCGTGGCCATGGACGCCGGGTTCCCCCTTCTCCAGGAACTGAACAGATCTGATTTAATTTCTAGATTTTGGGTTAATTGGGAAAATTATATTTTCTACCCTGGCGGAGATAACAATAGATGGTCAGCCAGAGCTAGGCCTCCACTGGGAGACAGAAATGTTTAGATACCTGGGTGTACAGGTGGCTCGCTCAGCTGAAAAATCAATATGACTATAACTAGGGACTGAATTTTTAAAGCCACCCAAACCCTTATCCACACTATTGTCTATGCTGGAATTGAGACAGGGGCGTGAATTGGTTTCACATTTGTATAAAGCTTTGAAGGCTTACAGCAAGATGACCCCACTGAGGGTGAGAGAGCAAAGGGAAGAACATTTCCAAGAACCCCTTTCAGATTAAAATGAGAGACGACTTGTCCCCAAGTCAAAAAAGAGAAAGAACAATGTAGGACTTTTTCACTTCCTACACCTCACTTATTTAACCGCGGAAAACTCTAACAAATAGACCCTGGGATCCGGCTGCATGCCTGAGATACAGAGAGCCTATAGCAACCTTCATGAGCATGAACTGGTACTGCAGAGTGGTGATGCACTACTGAGTAAGTGTGGTAGCGAGATTGCACCGCATTAAGGGCACCATAGCGAAGATCTTGATTAAGCACTGCATGCTTAGGATCCTCCAAAAATGGTAAGATTAGGGAATAAATTTGCAGTCCTGGGGACGGTTTTGGCGTTGCGCAGGTTAGTCGTCCACTGGCTGCATTCCCAAGGTCCAACAAATACATCCCGGAAAAGAGATTTAATGGAGTGGGCCTTAGAAGATGATATACATTTGACAGCCATTAGGAGTCATGAGAGGGCTGTAGAGGAGATAGCTGATCGGGCAAAGATGATCTGTAAGCTGGGTAAGCCTCCAGGGACATGAACCCCATAGCACCCAATGAGACCCTGGAAGGGGGAGGAAGGAACAGACGTTAGCTTGTTATAGGTCACTTTCACAGGAAAGCAATATATATGACCAAACTTGGTAGGTAATCTGATTAGAATGGCTTTGAATATGTTGTGCTCAACCAAAATAATATATGCGACAAGGAATGTTCAACTTGCATACTGGGCCTGTAACTTCCAGACAAATAGCAAATTACCATATTCTTCATGTAAGATGATCAACAGTTTTTTTTAATTGAAATGTATCGTTTATCAAGAACAAAACAGTAAATAAAGATGTTTAAAAATACTTTCGTGTAGCAACATTAAATTCAACAGGTTCCACAGGCTTCCCAGATCTGTCACGTTGTAGATACCACCAACCAGTGCCAATGGTGAGGATGGATATATTCCGTTCTAACCAAGTTGTTGGCTAATTGGACTCTGACCAAAAGGTTGCTTTAAAATCACTGTGACTCTCTGGGGGCGAGCTTGGATAAGACGTCAATACCCAGCTCAAAAGAGGTCATTTGAAGGTTGAGACCAGTTACAATAAAAGCCAGTTACCACAGTCAAAATAAAGATGAAATGTCTAGCTAGATTTGTTACTTAGTGTTTTGGTAGGCTTCTTGGTCATTCATCTCAGGTCCTTTCTTTCAAATTATGGGCAGATCAGAGAGGGACAAACTTATTTCTAGTGATCTAAAGTAGTGTTTCCTGCTTTAAGAGGCATAAATATTTGTTTGTCCTCTACTGCACACACTGCAGGTAATACATCATTCTTGTAATTAAGATATAACTGTATTCGGAATTAGGACCTTTTTGTGGCATGGTGAAAGTATGTCCAGAGTTTTGATGATATTTGTGTTACAAAAAGTGTTAGGTGGGCTTTAAAGGGCTAAATAAAGATATATTGGCCAATTATTTGCAATGTATCTTTGATCCGAGAATAAATATTTAAAAAAAGTATTTATATCTGATGGATCTGGACGAGGAAGCATTGTTTCTTATTAACCATTTTGGTATCAAAGCATTTTAGATGGGGGGACTGTGGTTCTGCACTATCTGACTGGCTAGCCATGATTGCAAAATTCGTTGAGGCTGACATTATGCGATGAGGGCTCCCTAATCAGGAAATAAATGATAGGAGGTAATAGAACATGGGGGAGTGTTTCCTAACTACATGGAGGATTTGGTGGGGCTATGGATACGGCCCATAAAAGGATTGCATGGATCCAGATGAAGGAACCACATTTTGCCAAGTTTGCCATGTTGTGGTGTGCTGGATCTTCCAATATTTGCGCATCTGGTGCAACCAAAAAAAAAGAGCACTGCCTGCCCATAATATTTAAAAACAGAATTTTGTGCATCGGGGTCAACATATTCAAGAGGCATCAATAAATCAAGTAGAGCCAAGGTGGTAAGGCAGAGCTAGGAAATTCACGTGACTGCCATATTGAATCTGCATGTTTTCCTTTAGGTCAACAGAGTTAAATAAAATATATGGATACCAACACTGCTGAAATGTGAACTTAGAACATGGAGACTGGCCTTATTCAGCTGCGAACGGCCAAATACCATGCACCATTGCTTCAAGGAGAATGGGTGCTGATGGATGGTGTGGATGAAGCCCACCTTGCGTCCAGAATGTGCTGTGCACAAAGACTGTGTGCAGTGGGTTCTGGTGGTACGAGAGCTGGTTTAAGGACTCACCCAAAGGCCATGTCTTTTTCCTAGAGCTTGCTGTGCATGGCCAAGTGACAAAAGCTGTGGGTTCGAGGGTCTTGGCAAAGGCCTAATGCCACGCCCAGAGCTTGCTGTGCATACTCAAGTGACAAACGTGAGGGTTCAGGTTATTGTCAAAGGCCTAATGCAATGCCTAGCATAGCCAAAGGCCAGATGCAGTGCATGCTTATGATAAAGGGTCTGCGTAAAGGATGTCACCTCTGATCACACTCTGTGCCTAGATTTAAATCGGATGCTGACTTTGTTCCAGGGCAGAAATGAACAATTGAAAAACCTACAAGAATCCTACAAATTAGATAAAAAAAACACTTAAGGCCTGATTACGATATCCGGCGGGTGGCCCTCCGACAGCTTGTTGGTGGCGGTCCGCCCGACATCTGAGGCATCAGTCCGACCGCTGTATTATGATACAGACCGATGCCTGTGGGGGGAATCCGCTCCACCTCCGACAGTCTCAAGGAGCCCGTCTGGGCAGCGGGTGGATTGTAACCCCCAAAATGGAGGCAATGCCTGCGCAGGTACTGCCGTGGGTATTACGATGCACCTTTCTGCCAGCCTTTTACTGCCGGTTCTTCCGCCATGAAAAGGCTGGTGGAAAGGGTCTTTTGGGGCCCATAGCAGAGCCCTTGTCCCTCCTCTATGAGCCCTGCCCCCCTAAACATCCATGCATTGTGTTGCAGGCACCGCATTGATGCCTGCCACACGGTGCATAGATTTTTAAAAAGTGCATTTTTCCGATTGTGCTTGTGCTGTGGCCGCAGCACAAGCCGCAATACGAAAAATCCACTTTCTGACCGCCATGAAGGTGGTCGCATCGTTACTTGGGAAGGGGGCGCCGACTACTTGTCGGGCGCTCCCGTTTCCGACACGCATCCGCCCGGCATCGTAATGAGGCCCTTAGTTAACACTCAGTTTACTCACAAGAGAAAATAACATTTGTAATAAAATTTAAATTTGCCCTGTAGGAAGTCCCATAAGGTGGAATGATCGAAATTTGTAGTTGGTGCAAGGTGGTTTGTGTGTAGCTAGAAGAATATGATAGGTGGATTATAGGTCCCATCTTAGTAATGTTTAGATAAAATGTCAGATAGATAGTTTGGGACTAGACCATTTATGGCTTTGTATACAAGTGTGGAAACTGTATGAAGCCCTGTGGTAAAATGGAAGTATGCCTTGGTAGGTTGCAGAGTGTGCAGAGTTTTCAGGTGATGAAGTTAAGGATCTTTGGTGCTGCGAAGGCTTAGTTAGCGAGGCCCACTAGAAGACCATTGAACTAATCCAGTCTACTGAAAATTAATGAATTGGTGAGTGTTTTGGCTGTGTTAATATGCTACTTGTGAGATTTTTTTTTGCATGTTGACTAGTTAATTATGTGTAGCTGTGTTGGTTATGAATGCATCTATTTTCAGTGATGGGCTGAAGAAAAAAATCAAATGTTTGTTCTCACCATATCAGGGCACAGATTCACATAATGAACACAGATGATAAGGGTGCACTTTTAGCTTTAGAAACATTCTAATATTTGACTCCAATTATACTAAATAAAGCTTAAATGAGAGATGAGTTAAAATCTATATTTTGACTGATGTACATTCTGGATGTCATTTCTTTCCTTCTGTTAAATCACATTTTACAACAGTGAGACATATCATTAAAGTGTTAGCAAATATGCTTGATATAGACATTTTGGCAGTCAATCAAATATTTTTCAAGCTGGACAACCAGCATCGTTTGGTACTTCCTCCAGCGCACAGATTGACATAGGATTTCTGAAGACCAGATAAGCTCTGGTGCAGAACTATTGAGTACCAAGGGCAGTTGGGAGAGAGCAGTGTAAGTGTGAGAACATGAAATCTCAACTCTACAGGCTCTTAGTGTGGGTAGATAAGGTTAGGGTGAGATGCTTAACAGCCACTGACAGAAGACTGCTAGTATTAACTGTCATCTACAACATAACGTGTAAATTGAAGTACTCCGGTGGACTCCAATGGCAGGACCACAGCTCCATCCTATGCATTCAGGCTTAACTTAGAGGCAATGTGTAAAGTATTTATGCAGCACACAAACACTAATAAAGTGAAAACACAACACAAGAATCCCACACCAATTTAGAAAAATAGAGTAACATTTTATAAATCATTTGACACCACATTGACAAAATTCTAATCTGTAGAAATGGAGATATGCATTTTTTAAGATCTAGTAAAAAGTAGCTCTAAAAGGCTCAAAGCGCCAACTGAAGGTATCTGGTCGCACTGGACCGGGACAAAATTCAGGGTGACAGTGATGGAGAGCAGGCCGTGCACAGGACTAAGTTTGGCCCGCTGATGATTGTCCCTTATGTCCTTTGTGCGCTGTGTGTGCAGTGTTGCTTTACAGGGCTTTGCATTGCTTCATGCAGGATTTAGTAGAACCTCAGTTATGCTGGTCCAGCACCTTAACCCCACTTCCAAGAGTCCAGGACTGAAGGGGCAACACTTGAAGGGTCAGGACTCACTCAGGCTGGGTCCAGATGCTGGTTCATGATGGTTGGAGCCTTTTCTGTCGCTTGGGCTCTGATCAGGCCGCAAGCCACCTAGCCCTTGGAGTCTCTCTGGTAGTCCTGGGTGCAAGCAGTAAAACAGTTCTCAAGCAGTAGGGCAGTCCTCTGAGGGCACAAGATAGTATTCAGGCAGCAGGACAGCCCTCTTGGTGCAGCAGAGCAGTCCTTTGAAGTACACAGCAGGCCACACACTCCAGGGCAGACCTCTGAGAGTCCATCCTCAGGTCCAGAAGTGAACTGGAGAGTGGGTCTGAGCGTCTTATTTTTCATACATGGTGACCCTATTGAAGTGGGAGAAGCTTCTGGAGTTTTCCCCCACAGAAATGTCTGGAATTCCCTGCCTCCTGCCCTGGTACCTGTCTGACAGGGGGCACAATAGGCTGGTGTGAAGTTCTTGGTGTGTGAGCTGAGGCAGCTTCTTTGAAGTGCAAGTGTGACAGGTGACAGGTCTGCCCCTCCCATCAAGTCAGGATGGCCCATCCTGCCAACATCCAGCCCCTCTATTGTGTGGCTGTCTGGGAGGAATACACAAAGGCCAACTGCCAACTACACCTCGTCATGTGACCCAGGAAACAGGCTGCAGGTACCAAATGGTTAGGACAAGAAAGTGCCCACTTTCTAAAAGTGGCACTTTCAGAATTGTGACCTAACATATGACTTTACCATTACACAGGTTTTCAAATTACAAATCTTTAGAGACCAAACACAATATTTCTATCGACTCCCAATCAAAATGTATCACTTATTAACTATAATAAGGCAACTCAATGTTATCCTTTGGGAGAGGTAGGCCTTGCAGTAGTAAAAAACGAATTTAAGAGATTTTCACTACCAGGACATGTAAAATATGTCCATCATTTTAAATATACTGCACCCTGCCCTATGGGTTGTTTAGGGCCTACCCTACGGGTGACTTATATGTATTAAAAAAGAAGGTTTAGGCATGGCAAAAGGTTTATTTTGCCAGGTTGAAATGGCAGTTTAAAACTGCATACACAGGCTGCAGTGGCAGGGGCTGAGATATGTTTTAAAAGGATACTTAAGTGGGTGTCAAAATCAGTGCTGCAGGCCTGTTAGTAGCATTTAATTTGCAGGCCCTGGATACTTATAGTACCACTTTACTAGGGACTTACATGTAAATTAAATGTGCCAATTGGATGCAAGACAATTTCACCATGTTTAAAGGAGAGAGCACAAGCGCTTTGGTACTGGTTATCGGTGGTAAAGTGCAATGAGTCCTATAGCCAATAAAAACAGGTTCAGAAAATAGGAGGGGTAAAGGCACAAAGTATGGGGTGAGTGCCATGTCCAGCATGAAATCGCTAACCACATTTATGACCCCTCCACCCCCAAGGATGCTGTCAATTTGTACGCATGCCTTTTGGACTTTCGTCAGCGGCCACAGTTTTCCAAATACTGATGCATAAATTGTTCAAGAACAAAGTGGGGACTGTATTCTTCCAGGGCGATGTTTTGGTAATGGGGGAGAACGGGGACCACCATGACTGCAGGTTGCATGAAGTGTTGGAAATTCTTTGGGAGAATGAGCTTACAGCTGAGCTTGATAAATGTAAGTTTGCGATGAAAGCATTAGACATGAGGTCTCGTCAGAAGGAATCAAGCCAAAAATGAGACTCCTTAGTGCAGTTAAGGAGGCTCCAGCACCCACTTACAAGGATGAACTAAGGTCTTTACTTGGGGAGGGGGAATTCTATGCTATGTTTGTGAAGAACTTTACGGAGAAGACCTATAATTTGCACCCGCTTTTTAAAAACAGGTCAAATTTACCTGGTCTGACACCTTACAGTGTGATTTCCAACAAATTAAAGACAGCATCTTTATGGCTGGAAGTTTGCAAGGTTTTGATCCAAAGTTTGATTGCATCTTGAATACTGATGCAAGCAATGAGGGGATAGGAGGCGCACTGTCTTATAAGGGTTCCAGAGGGAGTGAACACACTGGGGTTTGCATCAAGGGCCTTATTGCCAGCTGAGGAATGGTATTCAGTCATAGAAAAAGAAGCGCTGGCCATTGTGTGGAGTCTGGAGCATTTCAGAAATGTTGTGTGGGGGTACAAAGTGGATGTGAGGTGTGACCATAAGCCTTTACTTAAGGAATGTACTCGGAAGATCTGTTTAGTGCCACACCTAGAATTGTGAGAATTCCGGCACGCCTGTTGGATTATAGATACACCTTGAAGTACCTCCCAGGTTTAGGAACAAAGTAGCCGACTGTCTTAGTAGGTTACCTTTACACCCTTACCGTTGGAAAAGAGGGTCATTGATAACAGAGACGAAGTGTGTGTAGCATGGATGGGTGATGAAAGGATGGTTACCATTTTAGAACAGGAATGGAGTAAGGCTAGTGAGCAGGATGTCACTTTGGAGAAGGTGAAGAGATTTATTGTTGAGGGCTGACCTGAGCAGAAATCGTTGGATGATAGTTGTAAGAAGTTTTGGGAGGTTCGTAGTGAACTGACAGTTATGCATGAGAATGTCATGAGAGGGGGGAAGGTTATTCCCCCAAAGGAGATGAGGGAGTCTGTCATAAAACTGTGTCATGATGGGCATTTAGGTATCGTCAAAAGTAAGAAGAGTTTTGTGATTGTGATTTATGCATGGACAGGGATAAGTCACAGGTGCAGTTAATATCCCAATTGTTTTCTATTCCTTGTCCTGAAATGGCTTGGGAGATGTTAGGTGTAGACATCATGAGGCCTATTTAGGGCGAAGGTGGAGAATCTTGGTATGCTTTAGTAGCTATTGATTGTATTTCCAAATGGCTAGAAGTGGCATTTGTGAACAGTGCTTATACAGAGAATGTGGTTAAATTCCTAGACATCTTTTAGAGGGAAGGGCTACCGAAGAAAGTCATTACGGACATTGGAGTTCAGTTCAGGAGTAAGATGATGGAAGGGTTCCTGTGTCGTAATGAGATTGAACACAAATTCACCCCGGTTTATCATCCCAGTGGCAATGATGAAGTTGAGATGTTTAATCGTATGGTAAAAGGAACTTTGCAGTTGGCTAAGTGCAAAAGGTTAAACTGGATGGCTTGTATTAAAAGAACTGTGTGGATGTATGGCACCACACCCTCTGGAACTAGTCATAGCCCTTTCAGCATTATGAGAGGGAGAGTGCCATTTATGAAGGACAACCATGGTGGATGGCTAAATCTTGCTTACAGCAGTGGTCTCCAGAGGTTGTAAGAGAGAGCATAGTGAAGGCACTGCGTAAATATATGGACTATACAGATAGTAAAAGGGGCAGTAAGGAAGTAACAGTAAAGAAGGGAGATGTGGTACATGTGAAGTTGCCGTGGAAAGTGAAGAAGGGTGAGAGTAAGTATACTGACCCGTTAACTGTTGCAGAAGTATACAGAAATTCTGCGAAGCTGAGTGATGGATGAGTGTGGAATTTTAACAGGATTGTAAGGTATAATGGAAGCAGGAAGGTTGAAGGTGTAGCAAGAGAAGAAGCATGTGGTTATAGCTGGTTGGATGAGAGTAGGGAGCTGCGTGAAGGGGAAGGAAATAGGGTGGAGAGAGCAACTGGAGTGAGGAAGTGATGCAGGTGGATGGCCGTGAAGAAGAGCGATCGATTATTAGATCCAAGATGGAAATCAAACGTCCAGTATATTTTAAGGGCTATATTGAATAATAAAGAAAATGAGAATTGTGTAATTTGTTATGTACAGAATAATAGCTTTCCCCAATTATGTGTTTGGCAGTGTTTAAGTATAGTTTTAATTTGTGTTTATTGTGTATAAAGGGGAAGATGTGTTGTGTTTATCTTTAAACCTCGCGCATAACACTATCATGGTGTGCAGCGCATGGTTGTTGTTTTTATTAGAATATGGGAATGCTGGGTTAAAGTTCTTAGTTGGGACAGTTGCAGCAGGACTTCTAATGCGGAAGGACGTTTTGGCCTTTCTCCTTGCCTTACTTGAATAAAGAAGTCTACTTACCTCATTGTCTCCGTGGCATCCATACACAACATGTAAACGTGCAAATTACACAGTTTGGCATTATGAAAATGTAAGAATGTCACAAATCAGCAACCTGCACACATGTAAGCATTGCATCAGCACACTAGAATTCCATATATCAACGTACTGCACATAAAGCATTGTAGCACTTCACCATACTGATAATATTGGAATCTTGAGCATCAGTGAAGTACAAACAGGAGCATGTTATTGCTAAGAGTGGAATGCTGCACATCAGCATTCTACAAATTCAGGAATGCTGCAAGTCGGCATTCCACAAATATTGGAATGTTGTATATCAGTGTGCTGTTAACATGGGAATGTCAGAACGCTGCATACAATCAATCAATACTTGATAAAGTGCGCAGCTCCTTCAAGCAGCGTTTCAGTGCTCAAGCAGACAGTAAAAGCCAGCCCGGACAACATAGAGGCTAAACACTGTTAAATAGCCAGGTTTTTAGTTGCTTCTTGAAGGAAGTCAGAGACTCTACCCAGCACAGGTTTGGTGGGAAACTGTTCCAAAGTTTGGCAGTGAGAACAGTAAAGGAGCTGCCCCCATGGTGTGACTTCAAGAATTTAGGCACCCGTAGGATGCGGCTGTTGTTAGATCTGAGTACCCTCTCTTGGGTATATGGGGACAGTCTGTTTGTCAAGTAGTGTGGGGCCTCACCGTGGAAAGCTCTGAAGGCCAGCGTCATAGTTTTAAATTTAATGTGCATGAGGAGAAATGTAATGGTGACGTGGGACTGCCGTAATTAATCGTGCCACATTGTTCTGTATTAACTAGAGTCTGCATATCAGATACGCAGGGAGACCAAGGTACAGGCTGTTCGAGTAGTATGGGCGAGAGGTGACTAGAGCATGGACTACAGTTTTTATCGTCTCCTCAGGAACCAGATGAAGGAACTTTTAAAATATTTTCAACTTCATGAAACGGACCACTAAGATTTGCTTAATTTGAGTGGCAAAGTAGAACGAGAAAGCAAATATGATGCCAAGGTTTCTAGCCGAAGAGGTAGAAATAGGAGGAGTGTTAAGTTCAACAGGCCACCAAAGAGATGGCAGAGGTGGTCCGCTCTGATTTAAAAAACAAGACTTCAGTTTTCTCAGAATTAAGTTTTAGTATTAAATCTGTTTTTATTGATGGAACACAAGCAGAGATACAGTAATGACTCGCCTACAACCCAGCGGGCCGGCTCACCATCCGACGTTATAGCGGTAGGACACAGTGCGAAGCATACAGTCCCAATTAACACAGCATGTCGCCTACAACCCATCTGGGCCGGCCGCGTCTAAATGAAAGAGGGGCAGGGGAAATGCCTTGTAGTGGAAGTCGTGAGGAGTGTGCCAGCCCCCCGGGAAGCAGGGAGAACATGTCCGCTAGAGGGTGTCCCCCTCCGGGCTGCAGGTTCTAAGAGGTGTTCCACAATTAAACAAAAATACAACAAAAAGTTAATAAAACACAATAATAACCACCACCCCAATCCCACCCCCACCCCCTCTCCTCGGTGTGCTTGAGAGCAACTATACGCCTATGTGACATGTCAAGGGCCGTGCAGTGTCAATGTGGGCCGCGGAGCCTACGAGGAGCTAAGAATAGCCAAATATATAATTAGGGGGTGGCCGCAGTGTTATCCGGGACCAGTTTCAAGATGCGAAGATATTGTGGGCAGGTCAATTCACGGAATTCAGTGGAGAGAATAGTCAGGAAGGGGGCCCAGATTTTAGCATAGTCCTTGTCTTTACCCGCTGCCACCATGGAGAGTCTCTCCATCGCCAAAAGATTCCATAGTTGGTGTAGCCAGTGTGTATGGTCGGGTATCTTGTCAGATTTCCACTGTGACAATAATACTCTATGTGCTGCATTCAATGCCAGGGCCATCTGCCGCCCCTAGTCGAGCGTAAGGGAAAGGTCAGCGCATTAGGAAGCCCCAAGAGCGTGTAGGCAGGAAGTCTAGGGATAGTAGTGTTGAAGGCCAAGTCGATGTCGTCTAAAATATGTTCCCAGTATCGAGTTAATTTAGGGCAATGCCAAAGTAAGTGGATAAGTGTCCCGGGATTGCCGCACCCCCGCCAGCAGAGACTGTTGCATTGTGTTTGCCATCTAGATAGCCTTTCTGGGGTGTAGTACCAATAGGTAGCAATATTAAAAGCTGTCTCGGTGTGGTTCGAGGAGTATGCCGTATGGTGTGCTCGGAAAAAAATGTCTTCCCATTCTTTGTCTGATAGCGTGCGCTCCAGCTCCACTTCCCATCGCTTCTGCCCGGCGGTACGAGATCGTATGGGTGCGGAGTTGAGAAAGGAGTAGATTTCGGAGATAAGGCCTTTATCCTCTTTTTTGTTAAGGATCCATTTCTCGAACGGCGTCATAGGGCGGCAGGCCAGAGGACGCGTCCCCGGTGCAGTAACCCAGTGGAGCAGTTGGGAGTGCAAGTAGACGTCCGTGTCAGGCAAACGGTAGTCCGATTGTAGGTCCTTAAAAGGTATAAGGCCCCGGATATCATACAGGTGCCCTATACTTTTGCAACCCTCCGTTGTCCAGCGTGCCGCCGTCTTAACGGCCATTCCTGGAGGAAAGGCAGGATTGGAAAATAGCAGGGTCAGGGGGGAGGGGAAAGAAGTCAGGTTCGCCTTCTGGCAGACTCTGTCCCAGGCAAGCATCGTGGGGCGAGTAACTGGTGAGGAATAGAGTCCCCAAGCACGAGCAGACCTGGGCAGCCAGGCGTCCCGCCAGATATGATGACCAGCGACCGTCTGGTCCATGAAGACCCAATACTTCTCCGTCATTGGACGGTTCCATTCTACAATGTAGCGTATGAGGGAAGCATAGAAGTATCGGGTGATGTTTGGGAACGCTACACCTCCATACTTCTTAGGTCGCTGCAGCTGTGCCTTGGATATGCGCGGGGAGATCGGACCCCAAACAAAGCTCTCAATCGCCGCTTGTATCTGTTGAAGGACGCGCGGTGGGGGTTCAAGCGGCAACGTTTGAAATAAATACAGGGCTCGGGGTAAGATATTCATTTTAATCGCGGATAGTCTCCCCGACCATGAGAGGGGAAGACGACGCCAACGCTGGAGGTCCGCACAAACCCGAGATAGCAGGGCAGCGTAGTTCACTTCCGCTGTTTGCGTCAGACTCTTGTGAAGGGTCAGGCCTAGGTACTCAAGTCCTCCAGACACCCAGTCGAATGGGAAGCGGAGCCGAAGGGTCGCCTCTGTGTGTGGGCTAGCGGTAACATTAAGCACCTGGGATTTTTGCATGTTAATTTTAAACCCAGAAAACTGGCTAAATGTCTGGAGGTCCTGCATAATGGCTGGTAGAGAGGATGTGGGTTGGGCGATCGAGAATATGATGTCATCAGCATATAAATTGATTAGATGGCGGTCTAATCCGAAAGGGATGCCCTGTGCAAGAGGGTTGTCACGCAGTCGTTGAGCCAGGGGCTCCATGTATAGAGCGAAAAGCAGGGGGGAAAGGGGGCATCCCTGCCTCGTCCCTCGTCCCACCTCGAAGAGCTCAGACAGTTGGCCATTGACTCTAACCGCCGCTCTGGGGGAGCTGTAAATGCTTGCGATCCAGCTTCTGAACCGGGGGCCCATTCCAAAGCGCTCTAAAGTGGCGAAGAGATACGGCCAGTGCACCCGGTCGAATGCCTTCTCCGCGTCTATCGCCAGGAAGAGGGCTTCCTCTCCGGACCGTCGAACCTTGTCGAGGAGATGGCAAAGGCGTTTAGTATTGTCCCCACATTGGCGCCCTGGGACAAAGCCCGATTGGTCAGGGTCCACGAGGCCCGGCATATGAGGGTTCAACCTGCGCGCCAATATACTGGAAAACAGCTTTGCGTCAATATTCAACAAGGAGATCGGCCGGTATGAGCCACATTGATCCGGGTCCTTGCCCGGCTTGAGAATAACAGAGATGGACGCCTGTAGCATAGAGGGGGCAAGCGAGCCTGTGTCCCCAAATGAATTAAATAAGCGGGTGAGTAGCGGAGCGATTTCGGGGCAGTAGGTTTTATAGAAAAGGGCACCGAAGCCATCCGGGCCCGGGGCCTTTTGTAACTTCAATCGGGCGATTGCCGAAATAACTTCCTCAATACGGATGGGCGCTTCAAGGGCGGCAGCTTCTCCCTCAGGCAGTGGCGTGACTGCCGCATCCCTCAGATACTCGGTGGGATCTGACAACAAGGCGGGATCGGCCGTATACAGTGATTGATAGAAAGAGCGGAAGGCCGAGACTATGTGGGCGTCGTCCGTGAGGAGGAGTCCACGCGCGTCCCTCAATGACTTGACCGAGTGCGCTTCTTGCTGACTGCGCAAACAGTGCGCCAACATCCGACCTCCTTTATTGGTGCCGACAAAGTACTTATGCTTCAGTCGGATTACAGCATATTCAGCCCGATCGAGGTCCAAACGGCGCAGTTGAAGGCGCTCTCTCTCTAGCTCCCGCCAGATACGATGGGCGCCTGTACGCTTATGGATTGTCTCAAGTTCCTTGACGGAAGCCTCGAGTTCCGCCCGCTTCGCCCGTCTGGACTTGTTGTCATAAGCGGCTTTTGCAATAAAGGCACCGCGCACCACCAGCTTCAGGGCCTCCCATACTGAGGAAAGCGAAGTATCCGACCTGTCATTAACCGTTATATAGTCCGTGATGCAGCGCCGGATGTCAGTAACTACGTCAGGGGATCGGAGCAGGGAGTCACGCAGGCGCCAGCGCGGTGTAAAAGTCGAGCTTACGGAGGGGAAGCGCGGCGTTAGGGTAATGTGTGCATGGTCGGAAAGGCCCCGTGGCTCGATGGAAGAGTCCGTGACCAGGGCCCAGGCAGACGAAGTAACGAGGAAATAGTCAAGACGGGCATACGTTTTATGTGCGGCCGAATAATAGGAAAAATCAACTTCGGTGGGGTGCAGACAGCGCCAGGCATCCCGAATCCCAACCTCCCGCAGCCAATCTCCGCCTTTCGCAGATAGGGCGCCAGCGCTGCCCACGCGAGAACCAGAGCGATCCTGATCTCCATTCATCACAAGGTTCAAGTCGCATCCTATAACTACCACCGGGTCCGGGGAATGCAGCACCTCAGCACAGGCCTCCAACAAGAACGTCTCAGGACGGTCGTTAGGAGAGTAGATGGAAGCAACCGTACAAGCAGTAGAGCCTACGCGCAGCCGCAGCGCTAGTAGGCGCCCTTTAATCTCGGAGACTGTCCCCACCACAGAGCCCCTGAAATGTTTGGCAACCAGAACGGCCACTCCCCCTTTCTTGCTAGCTGTAGAGGACCAGAACTGGAGTGGGAAGTGACTATGCCTCATCCGGTGGGTGTCGGCCTGTAATAGGTGAGTTTCTTGAATGAGGCAGATGTCTCCTCCCGAGTACTCTAATAAGGACAAGACCGCCTTCCGCTTGACTGGATTATTAAGGCCTCGGGCATTGAGGCTAACTATTTTAAGATCCAGCGGGGCGGAAGAAAAGACAGGGAGCTATGTGGGAGCGCGCGCCGACCTGTGCCGCGAAAGGGATAGAAGGGGGCCGCGTGCAAGTCGCCAGTGTACGCTGCAGCAGTGAGAAACGCACCGAGGAGAGAACCCACCCCAACCCAATAAACAAAAACAACGTCAAAGAGAAAACATGACCAAAGTCTGTCATAGTAAAGGAAGTCCAGCAGGACGGGATCGGCCCACCGTTCCGGCCTAGAGCGGGACCAAGATGTGGCCGCCTACCTGCAGGGAGGGCATCCAAGAGGTCCATAAGTGGTTCGTGCCGTCCCCCCGGCACCGTTCTTGGAAGCCCAAACCGGAACCATCATTAGCACTGCTCACGGAGTGGCTGGACGCTCTGAAGCTTGCGAAAGGGTGGCAATGACCGCCTCCCTCTCCTTATCCCTCGTAGCTTGATCGGGTTTCTTGACTGGGTTTGCCTTTCCCACGCGCTGCCAACCATCGCTACGCCGTGGGCGAGGCACCCTGGGTCGTTCTCCCACCTCCACCGGGCCGGCATCCTCGAGGCCCAGGATCTCCAGCGTCTCAGAGAGCGAGCGAAGCTGCAGCAGCCTTCCCCCGTGCTTAAAAATGAGACGAAAAGGGTGTCCCCAAGAATAGGGAATATTCTGTTCTCGGAGATATGTGGTCACAACTTTGAACTCTCGGCGCTTTGAGAGTGTGGAAGCAGCTAAGTCCTGATAAATGGCGGGATGTTGGCCGCGGAACTGCAGAGATTGGGCCTCTCTCGCCTTTCGTATTATGCGCTCCTTCACTTGGTAATCATGGACGCACACAAGAATGTCGGGCGGGGGCGCCTTGTTGCCACGGGGAAGTCCCACTCTGTGAGCTCTGTCCATCTGTATGTCAGCCTCGCCATCGTCGCCCAAGATGTGCTTGAATAGAGCCCCGACATAGGCTCGGAGATCGTCCCCCTCCTCTTTCCATGGCACCCCTCTAATCCGAACATTGTTCCGCCGTGACCGATTTTCCAAATCCTCTGCGGCGGCCTGGAGATCCAAGTTCTGCTCTTGTAGGCGTAGGACATCCTGTTGTAAGTGGTGGATCTCTTCGTCCCTGCTCACGTCATGCTCCTCAAGGGTCGCCACCCTCTCCCCGACGTCGTCCACCTCTCGGCGCACTTCTTTTAGATCTGCTGTGAGCTGGTTCCGGAGGTCCTGGATATCTTCTTTCATAGCTGCGAATAGCTCCACCATAAACCCCCTGGTCGCCGGCGCGTCATCCCCCTCCATCGGCCCCGGAGCTTTCTCGCCCGTGGATGGGGCCTGCCCAGCTTGTTTCAAAAGAAGCTCTTTCAGCGACTTCTCCCTTTTGGAACGCGCTGCTGCCATGACGTAAGCCGCCGCCTAATTCCGCCGGGTAACCGGTCCCGGCCCCGGAGTTGCAGCCACCAAGGCAAGAGTGGAACGGCAACTGCGTGGAATGTACGGGCCCCTCAGTGCTGGTCGTTATGCTCCTGCTGCCTCCCAGTGAGACGGGGACAACACTAATCCAGGTAGGCCCAACGGTGTGTCTTCAGCGGAGGAGCCCCAAGAGGGCCAGCGTATACTGGGCGCAGTCTGTCCACCGGGCCGCGGACCGATGGGGGACCTCCCCAGCCCGTCCTTCAAAGTCGCCCAAGATGGGGTCCTCCTCTACTTAGCACTCCCCGATAGGAGCCTCGGCTCTACACAGGCGTGTGGTGCCCCAACAAACCGACCCACCGTGAGTTCAGGCCAGTGTCCGGTCCTCCTCTTGCAGCCGGGGACCTCGGCTCGAGCAGCGGGTGTAGTGCCCCTCACTCCATGCACTGTGTTAGTCAGCGATGCCCCCCGCAGCCCGCGCCGTTCTTCACAGGGCCCACAGGCTAATCACCCCGTCCGCCGACTCGCGGACCGCTAGGCCCAACCAGAGGCCCACCTCGCATGTTCGGGCCCGACCACACACTCCCAGCGCTAATCGGACCGGAGCGGCGGGAAGGGCAGGCTCCCGGCAAGCATCGAGGACCCCGCCTCTTGCGGAGCGGGGGTACGCAGTCGTGTGGGGGCCCCGGAGCCGGGCGCGCCGTCCGTCGACCAGCGGGTCTCCAGACCTCCCCCGCCGTCCACCTCACTCACCTAGGCCAGGATGTGCACCTCCGTTGGGTGTGCGAGGGTAGGATCTTGTTGTGCGTCCCACTGCGGGCCTCCTCCTCTGCGTCAATGGGATCCGCGCCGCGGGGCCTTACGTAGCTCGCCGGGGACCGCGGGTAGCCCAGTGTGCTCCCTCCGACATCGGAAGCACCGGCGCTCACAGCCTCCCGTCAGCACCCGGAGCCGGGCGCACCTCCACTGTCGGGCGCTCAACACCCGGCACCGCCGCCGGGCTACGCCGCCGGCACCTCTCTCAGCGTCACTCTCCCGGCTTGGGCCCGGGTCTCCGCCGCCGTCACCCACTAGGCCTCCAAGGCCCACGCTGTTCAGGGGCTCCTAGCGCCGCCGCACCGACAATAGCGCTCGTCGGCCCAGAGATGCCCCACAGTGATACCAAGCCACTCCCGGTGCCTGCGGGATCCGATGGTCTGAGAAGCAGGCGATATGACAATGCTTATGGTCGGCGGTGCCGGAGGGACACGATCCTGCGTCCTACCGCGCCGCCATCTTGGACAAGCCCCTCCAGAATTAAGTTTTAGGCAATTTGCCCCCATCCAGGCTGTGATTCCTCACTCTTTAAAATTGTAGAAAGCTGCCTATATCTTGTCTTGGAAGTAGAACAGCAATTGGATGTTGACGACCTATGACACTACCTTAACATCCCAGGATTCGACCAGATCGGCCAAGGGGGAAAGGTAAAGATTAAACAAGAGCGGCTGAGGACAGAACACTGCAGCACACCACATACCAGTGGTTTGGGTGAAGAAAAATGTGGGTGTAAATACACCCTTTGGGATCTCCCCTCCAAGAAGAATTTGACCCACAGAAGAGCTTTTCCCTGAATGCCTAGAGTACGAAGTCTGTTCAGCAGAATGGAGTGCGATACACCATTGAATGCTCCCGACAAATCAAGAAGCAACACTCTGACTGGTGTGCTCTTGCATACATTATCCCTGACAAACTCGTTCACCTCCAGAAGAGCAGACTCTATGCTACAACCTGCGCGGAAGCCCGACTGCAAGAATAGAATTGGCCTCCACAAATGTGGACATTTGTAGGTTGACCAATTTCTCCAAAATGTTAGCTAGTGCCGGAAGGCGAGATATGGGCCTATAATTGCTCAACACACTGTCGGCAATAGGCTTTTTTTACGAGTGGCAAAAGAGATGCCTGTTTCCAACACGAGGGAAAAACTCCAGATGTTAACGAAGAATTCCAGATTTCATTTCGATGGCGGTTGAGGTGATGTGCCATTAGTCTGAAGATATGTGGGGGGCATCATCTGGGGCGCTGGACTTGCATTTTATTAGCTCGTTCAAGGAGCATTGCTCTAAAATAGGCCAAACTTACAGTACACTGGTTTGACACAGGAAGAAGCACCGTGGATGGTTTCCTTCCTACCCATAACCGCTGAGTTAGTGACTAAACCCTCCCCCAGAGACTCTGAGAAAAAGGAGTATAACTTATGGATCTTCTCATCAAAGAAGGCCGACAGCTTGTCACAGAGTTCAACAGAGGGGATGAGAGCATTCTTGGTCCCTTGAGGGGAAACAAACAAGCGCACAATTTTGAACACCTTCTTGGAGGAATTTGTCGCCGTCTTGATGTGAATTGCAAAATGTTCTTTCATGGCAAGGCATGTTTTTTAACAGAAACTTTCAGCTAAGCTGAAACAACAAATATGGGAATGTCACACATTGGCATTATGAAACTTCTGGAATGTCACACAGCAGTATTTTTTAAATATGGGAATGCTGTACATAACCACCCTGCAAGTGTGACAGTATTGCAGCCAGCATACTGCAAAATTGAAAATATCCCTCATGCTCACATTGCACACCTGAAATTAATAGGATAAAAGATGAGTATGTCGCATATTGTCACACTACAAACAGGGGAATGTAACTTCAGCATATGGCAAATGTCATACATCACTTTATTGCAAGCACAAGAACGTCACAGATTGACATGTTTCATGCATTGAAATGTCAAAGATCTGCATTCTTCAATTGCGAGCTTGTTGAATGTCAATACATTGCAAATGTGGGAATGGAAAACCTGGTTCTGTTGCAAACATAATAATGCTTATGTTATGATGCATTACAAACCGGAATGTCATAATGCAAACGTGGGAATGTGTGAATGACTGGTGGAGGCTATCTGCAGGGATGGAGAGCCCTGTCAAGAGATGCCCAGTGGTTGGTGGAAAGGAAAGGGCACGTTATCCACCGCTGAATAATGTCTGGATGAGTCAACAGTTTTGGTGTTAAGACTTGTCACGTGCATATTGCTTACAGATCTCTGTTGCCAACCCTCCACCCACTATGCTAGTATACCATCACTAACAACATGATATTTTCTTAAAACAGATGTGTTTGACCTGAGTAAAAGAAACATGGGTGCCTTTGGAGATGCTCCATAGTAAAATCACTGTATACTCCATGAGGGTCAGAGAAGGTATGATCGCTCAGTCGGTTAATAGAGAGGGGGGGAGCAACATAGAGTTGGGGGAGGTGCAGAATCACAAGGGCAAAAAATCAACCGGGGTTGGGAGAAGTACACAAGGACAAGTGCTTCACAGAGGGGAACAGGGGAAAAGCACACAACGAGAGAAGGAGCAACACGAGCAGGGTGGAGGGAGGGGCCGTACATGAGAGAGGCAGCTTGAAACATGCACTTTCTTAGAGAGCTTAAATGGAAAGAAAAAAGTAGCACCAGAAAAAGTGAGTAGTTTAAAGGCACCGTAATGGGTCAGTGCTCCAGGGGAGGGACAAACACAAGAAAAGAAAGGAAAGCCCACACACACTAACGAATAGGAAGCAAGAAAATGAGAGTGACAATGAAGCAAACCAATGATAAGCAATGAGTGGGCTCTAAACCCACTGTAAGCTAGCAGTATGTCTCGCAACCGACAGCGCAGTTGCTGTCTAGTAGGACAGACCTAAAATGATCTGTGGTGGTGGAGAACATCACGAACATTCCCAAATAAGATTTTTGTCCTATGATAGTATGTTTTCTACCAATGCAAAAAAAAATCCCTAAATTTGAGTTATTTGTCGACAGTACTTTGGGTCCACAGTACTTTGGGGCAGATTACAATGATGTCGGTGGCGGTCTCACCGCCATCGTTTGCATGTTTTCCGCCCGCCATATTGTAATGGCGGACGGAAGGATGGGAGTCGGAAAGCCTGGCCGCCACGCATCCGAAGGGCTCAAGGAGTCCGTTGGTGCTTTGGAGGCAGCCATAATCCCTACAATGGTGGTGGTCAGGGCCGGCTTTAGCACTGGTGGCGCCTAGTGCAACAATACCTTTTGGCGCCCCTCACGCCCCATGACTGCCTCCTTGGATTCTCTCACTACCACCGGGCAAAAGTGCTCCTCATCGCTCCACTCATAAAATATTGCTAAACACAGCGCCCCCCTGAGGTCAGAGCCCCCTCCACAGGTCAGCGCCCAGTGCTGCCGCACCAGTCGCACTGCCCTAAAGCCGGCCCTGGTGGTGGTGCCTGTCAGGCACCGCCGTAGGGATTATGATGTCCCTCCCCGCCAGTCATTTCATGGCGGTTTACCCGCCATGAAAAGGCTGGTGGAAAGGGATATTGGGGGCCCATAGCAGGTCCCCCTTCACCCTGGCCCTTAGATGTGGATGTTAGGTGGCACCTATGGTGCCCCCTACATATCCCTGCACCATGTGGCAGGCACAGCATGGTGTCTGCCACGTAGTGCAGGGATATGTGTTCTGTCTATTTTTTGTACTGCGGCACGCAGCACCCGCCGCAATTCAAAAGATATACAGTGTGACTGCCTTGGAGGCGGTCGCATTGTAATCACATTGACGGGACCGGCGACAGCAAGTCGATCGGTCCCTTTGTCCGTCCGCCCGCCATCCTAATCAGCCCCTTTGTTACTAAAATGCAATGAAAATATAAAAAAACTATTATAAAAAGGTTCTATTAAAAGCCACCCATAGTAGTTAAACATATAACTCTCTCTACCTTTTCATCTTTTGATGTACCTTCTTACATTATAAAAAAGAGCCATGCATTCAACACCCTTGGTCACAACTTTCAGTGTATTGCCCTTTAACCAAAAGTGTTTTGGAGGATAGGCATGGCCTTCACACAGAGACCAATGTGCATGGTCGAAGACAATTTGTAGGTTGGTTTTTTTTTTAGCATAGGGGCCGGAAGTCTTGTCCTGCTCTTAGAGCATGCTTTATGCAGCTGAAGACCATATTTGGCAGGCTCTGGGTCACACAGGTTGGTGTAGGGCATAAACCTTCATCTGACTCACAGTCAAGAACTCTCTGCACAGGACTTTGGGGCACATGCATCAAGATAAGGAATTTCGATTCCTTAATAGCGATTTTTAAGGAATCGCTATTTAGGAGTCGCAATTCCTTATGCATGTAGGTTTCGCAAAATTAATAGCGATTCCTACACATTCCCTAATAGCAAATCGCAAATTGCGATTTGCTATTAGGGAATGCTTTCCCATTCATTCCTATGGGCCTAGAGGCTCATAGGAATGAATGGGAAAGCGTTCACAATTTGCGATTACCAAATAGGTAATCTCAAATTGCAAATGCAATTGCCAGGTTGCTAGGGGGCCTAAGGCCCCCATGATGCACCCTCAAAAGATGTAAGTGTGCACATGTGGCCTTGCGATTACCTAGTTTGCGAATGCATTTTGGGTTGATGCATCGGAAATGACTTTTTACCGGTCGCAAATGGGCCGATTCTGCGAATCGGCCCGTTTGCAGCCGGTAAAAAGCTTGATGCATGTGCCCCTGAAAGCTGTATGAAGCAGCACCTTTGCACTTAATACTGGCCACTGTCCTTCCTCAACTATGACAACAAAATACTAGCTAAAGTCATTGCAACACGCCTGGCACTGCTCATGGAGCACATAATCTCCCCCCTTCACGCGGGCTTTCTGCCACATCGTTCCACCGCCATTAATCTCCGTACTCTATTTGCGGTCCTGAGCCAAATCTCCCCGACCCTCCCAGCTGCGGGTGCCCTCCTCGATGCCGAAAAGCTTTCTATTCCCCGGAGTGGTCATTCTTGAAGGCGACCCTAAATATTCGGGCATACCCCGAGGCTTTCGTGACCTCATCATATTCCTCCATGCTGACCCTGCAGCCCGACTTAGAGTGAACTGTCAACTCACCAACGCCTTCCCTGTCTCCGGAGGCACTCGCCAAGGATGCCCCCTTTCTCCTTTGTTTATTATTATAGCCCTAGATCCCCATGCCCAACATTTACAAGACATCATATGCACAGAGGGCTACACTTTCACAAAGGCCCACTCTTAGCATCCGTATATGCAGATGATATCCTTTTGTTTGTACGACACCCCCTACACACCTTCCCCCATTATCCGATCAATAAATCGATACGGGCCCTTTCTGGTCTCTCTATGATTTGAAGTGAGTTTGAGCAATTTCCACTCATGAACGCCACTGTCCCTTGTGCTCTGAAATATCCTCTCCGTTGGTGTGATGACCCCCTAAATATATTGGCATTATGCTCCACAGACAGAAGGAAGAGGTGATAAGCCAAAATTATGGCCTTCAGTTGACAAACTAACTATTCAGATTGACAAGTGGATCCATCTGCCACTTTTCATTGCAGAGCGCATTGCCATCATTAAGATGATAGTGCTCCAACCCTTCCTTTATCTGTTCTTAAACATCCCGATTGCATTAACTAACTCCTTCTTTGCCACCTTATGTAGCCGTCTGACCCTCCTTATATGGGTGGGCCACCGCCCCAGAATAAAATGGGAGACGCTGACCCTCTTGTATGCCATTGGTGATTTTGGGGTGCCGGATCTCCGATTGTATTATCTGATGGCACAGTGTCACTTCTCCTACTACTGGTACCATCCAGACGCCAGACTCCCTTACCTGATGCTGGAGCATGACCAGGTGGAGCAGCTCCCCCTGTCTTCAAAGCTTTCCCAGGGTCGCCGTGTGAACCCTCAGATAATATATATTATTATTTTATACGCGCACAACCTGTTTCTAGATGGCTTTTAAGCAAGGGTTATTCTTTTCTGGTGTGCTCCTGGGGTAACGTGCTCCGATTTCGAACGTTGTGTGCTAAGAATCATTGATTGCGGATCCGTATGTGGGATGCGTCCCCCTGGGCACTAGCCGGACCCTGTTAGGGGTTTAGGTTGTGCACGTATAAAATAATAATATATATTTCCTAGCTTCCGTACCTTGTACGCAGCACACCGCATCAACAATCAACATGGCATATGAAGAAATATCAAATTTTACAGATTTACGCGCAGAAACATTTGCATTCGCGAATGATGTAGCAAAACGCATCTAAGCATTAATACATGAGGAGACCACACAATCCACCACAAATCGTAATAAAGAACAGAATATAAAACAACTCTTGTATTTATCTGAACGAGAAATCAATCAGCGGCTACATGCCAGTACCCTAATAAAACACCACCGGGCACAACGCATACCAAGGGGTTTAAGAATTTCCTTAAAACCGTCTTTATGTAAAAATGCACAGAAGTTTAAAGACCGTTGGTACGCGATCCTGAACAAATGTTCACTTGATTTAATTCTTCTGATTATCGAGGAACTATCAAACATATTGGAGGACCTATCTAAAGAAATAGTCACCGTCACAACGGAATTAACAAACTCTATGTCTACTGACGACTGGGCAAAAGTACTTGAGGATATCAATGAACAACTGACAAAACACTCCCAGGAAATAAACAAAAGAAAAATACGCAAGTTTCGCAGAGACACAGTGGACTACAAACTTGGAGAGGTATACAGCTGGGCCGAAGTATACGCACGACGAAGGCAAAACAAGCCGTATACACAACAGTCTGAGACCTCCTCTTCGGGGAGTGACATATCAAACAGAACAAACTTACCAACATCACAACAAAAACCACAAACACCACCTCCGAGTGAACAACCACAAACTTCCGGAGCGCCTTTTTTAGAAGTAGGCCAACCAGACAAAGAAGACCCCGGAGGGGCAAAAGAAAAAGAAACCCCACACACCAGGAGCACCACAGCGGGCACGAAGAAGGAGAAAGGGAAGAAGACAACACCGAAGGAAACTTAGTCATTAACATTTCTGACCAGAAGTTGGAAGAGATAGAATTAAAGACATTACAGAAGGGCACTTCTTTTGTTCCCACGACACATACTAATAATTTTGAACTAGAAATTAGCCTATTCAAACTGATGCGCAAACTACGTCTCAGGCATTTTTTTGAGAACGTTGTACAGGAACGTCAAACCAGAGGGGAAGATCAACTACGTGGATTAACACCCCAAAGTACATACATGGCACCAGTGAGCCATAAAACGCTAGACATCTTTGAAAACTTGGTCAAAGAAGACCATGCGAAATTAAACTACATTAAAAGAAATAAAAAAAGTAATCTAACACAAAAAGAATTTGGTATCCTTAAAAGAATTGCGAATAATCCTAACATCATCTGCCAGAAGGCTGACAAGGGTGGAGCCCTAGTGGTATTAAACACCACACACTACGAATCCGAAGTTGAAAAACACGTCTCAGATTAAACTACTTACATAAGACTGGAAACGAATCCCACAGAAAGCTTTGCAACCTTGTTGAAAACAATAGTTAATAAAGCTTGGGAAAATGGAATTATTGATGAAAGAACCAAAAGATTTCTAATACAAAACAACCCAAGAAGTCCCATAATTTATATGGTACCAAAAATACATAAGGATTTACATCACCCACCATTTAGACCAATAGTATCCACCCAAGGAAGCATACATGAGCCAATTGGACAGTTTTTAGATCGATATCTACAACCCAGCGTGGTAGAAATGAAAACTTACGTGAGAGACACGACTGACTTTTTAACCAAACTGCAGCAAGTCACATTTACTCCGGATGAATCGATCTTATTGTGCTCAGTAGATGTTAAAACGTTGTACACGTCCATCCTACATCATCTTGGGATTGAAGCTATAGAACACGCTTTGCTGCACAGCGACCTGACATTGGACATGCAAACATTTTTGATGGAGTTACTGCACTTCACCCTCTATCAAAGCTACTTTAAATGGAAAGAATAATGGTTCCTTCAACTAACGGGCACTTCTATGGGCAATTGAGCAGCACCAGCTTATGCTAACCTGTTTATGAAAAAATTCGAAGAAGACAACATCTTATCAAAATCACCCTGGATAAGACACAGCAAATTATTCCTGCGATACATCAACAACATCTTTATCTTATGGAATGGTCCTTACACAGACTTGATGGAAGCATTAAAGAACCTTAATGTTATCAATGAAAGAATCCAATTCACTTTTGAAGTACAAGAACACCGCATGTGATGTAGAAATCATCAAAACTGAAAATGGATTTGACACTGACATATATCGTAACAAAACAGACCGGAATAATACATTACATTATAGCAGTTTTCATCAGCCATCATTGAAACGTCACTTACCTCTTTCACAAATGCTAAGGGTAACAAGAATAGTATCCCATCCTCAAACATTGATAACACGTATTGAGGAAATGGAACAAAGATACGTACAAAGAGGTTACCCTAAGCCAATCCTGGATCAAGCCAAACACCGATGCCAACAAAAAACCCGAAACGAATTACTTCTGAAAACCAACAAAACAGAAAATAACCGCATGGTTATAGTGTCAAAATTCTCCACGATGAGTAACGCTTACAAACGAATTATCAAACTACACTGGCTCATTCTCACACTAGAACAGGATTTTAACGAATTATTCTTGGAACCTCCAATATTCGCATATAAGCGAAACAAGAACCTCGGAGAAATATTGAAAAATACTGTGAAAAATGATCCATCCACATACAAAGGGACAATGTCATGTCACAATTGCAATAATTGCAATAACATCATCCAGGGACCAAGTATCACACATCCACGCAAAGGCCACAAAATTAAGCTGCGGGTCACAGCCACATGTGACACCATGAATGTTGTTTATCTACGAAATGTCCATGCGGACAAATATATGTTGGAAAAACTGAACGGAAAATATAAACAAGAATAAATGAACACAAATCCAATATTCGCACGAAGAATATGAAATCAGTTGTCACCAGTCATTTCTGGGAACGTAACCACAACATCAGCCAACTAAAATATTTGATATTGGAAGTCATAATCAAGACGGAAGGCAGAGACAACAATAAGCATTTACTGCAAAGAGAAAACTACTGGATCAAACTACTAGACGCCCTTAAACCGCACGGAATGAACGAACGCATGGAATATCTATGTTATTTGTAACTATTGACTGATTGATTGAAATACTCGCTTTCATTCTCTTAATGAACATGATGATTTTTTTCCATTATCTCCATTGTTTTCTCACTTTCACCTTTTACTCTTTTTCTATTCACGTATACATAACCCGACAGTCCGGAACATTTAAAAGTTAGAATCTGTGGTGTCTCTACATCACATGGACATGTTACTGATGTTTTCTTCTGATAATCTTTATAAGCATGGGTTACCTAGGTTATGGGTTCCCGATCAATGGTCTGCTTATTTATTCAGTCATCCTTAATTGTTATTTCAAGATTCGAGGAAGGGTCCTTGATAACTTTGTGTTTTTCAATAACTTTGTGTTATTTAACAATATACACCATTTGAAAGATGGCCGCCATATCCACTGGCCAAGCATTAGTCCTACCTTTATGACTGACAGTTTGCACAGCATGTTTTTTTTCTGATTATTCCCAATAAGCTCGGGTCACCTGGGTTAGTGGTCCCCGATTAATGGTTTATTGGTTAATTCAGTCATTTTTTGGTCATTTTAAAATTTAAGGAAGGTCCTTGTATAACTTTGTGTTCCTTCATAACTTTTTGTTGTTTGATTAACATCCCATGTAAAGATGGCCGCCATATCCTTTGGTTTAGCATTAGTCCTACCTTTATGACTGTTAGTCTGCACAGCATGTTAATTTAAAGCACAACTGCGGCGGCGGCATTTACAGATCACCGAGCACAAATGAAATAGTATCCAGCGACTGCACTCGTAAGTTTTTAACTAGTTCTTGAATTACCGCTAAGCACGAGCACACAGTTCGTTTTGATATTGCGCTGTAAAGGGAAAGCGTGGGAATGGTGTAACTTTCGCAACACGCTAATATAAGACTCAGACACTGTTACATCCGACATGAAGCCTCATTCTACTCGCGAGCGACTGCACCTGTAAGTTTAGAATTACAGCTCTACATGAGCGCATGGTCAATATCACGAAGCCTGGAGCGAACGCGCATATATATCGTTTTAACAACACGTTAAAGGAAGAAAAGCAGACGTATTTCACATATCACTGCACCTACCGCGTTTTCTTACCATCACGCCTAACAGATCCATGACAAGCTTCCCCCCCCATTGCACTCCGACATCTATGAATACGTGATTAGCGTGGTTTTTAGTAGACGCTAAAGAAGTGTTGTTACCGCTTAACATTATAGCCAATGCTTGTGTTAACCGCATAATAATAGTGCGCATTAGTCAATCAGAGCACTTTTCACCCTGAGCACAGATCTTTTTTGCATGTATCACCCCACACGTTTAACCTATAGTTTACCTTATTATTCAGGAAGGTCTCCAACAATGTATTTTTGTTGATTACATTACAGTGTTGTTCCCTGATGAAGGGCATTATGCCCGAAATGCATTGGAACATCTATTAAACAGTTGTGTAAAAACTCAGATTGACGTCTGAAATATTCATGATTTGAAGAACACGCATATATTGCTAATAAAAAAGCTACAAAAACGATTGCACCTTTTGGAAATACCATTCTTTTCTACATAATTGGGTTTGGAGAAGAGAACATTAATGAAGAAACCCCTAACAGGGTCCGGCTAGTGCCCAGGGGGACGCATCCCACATACGGATGCGCAATCAATAACCCTCAGATAATCACACACTCTCTAAGACATGCTGGGTGTGGTCCAAACTCCGTAGGTATCTGGGCATCGATCTCTTGTACTCCCCAGACACCCCCCTCATAAATAATCCATGGCTACCAGTGACACAGGAGGCACCAGTACAGCGCACACTTTCGACCTACCACCTACGCACTATGGGTGACCTCTTCACCAACGACAAAGTGGACTTACACATTACATTTGAGGCTGCTCGGACCACCTCTTCTACGGTCAAATTTGTCTGCCTAAGCCTTCACAGTACTTTATGCGAAAAATTGCATGCGTATCCCGAGGAACCAGTTGAATTCCCTCCACTTACTTTAGTGATATTGACTATTGACATCACCAGGTTGGTTTCCAGCCTTTATCACTCATGATTAACAGTAAAGCTAATGCATGCCTTAACATCACAGGCTGCATGGGAAAGTGACCTGTGGTATCCCATTCCAAATAAGACCTGGCACTACTGCTGCACACAAACTAAATTGGTATCCACTAACAGTAGGCACAAACTACTTCATTATAAATACCTACATCGAGCTTATCCCACTCCTCAAGCCCTAGCGAGATTTGACCCCTCACGTTCACACCGCTGCCCCAAATGCGCAGCTGATAACGCTGACTTTGTGCGTTTAACTTGGAACTGTACTGTTATTCAAACATATTGGGGGCTATATTTGCCTTGATTTCTACCATGTTGAAGCATACTGTCATCCCCAACCCTCTCATGGCACTTCTAGGATATGTTAAACCATTGAGCCCTGGCCTCAGACGATTTACCAACATGGCATAGCCCTCTTATGGGGTAGCAGCAGAACACCCACCACTGATGACTGTTTGAAAGATATGAATTATTGTGATACCACCAGGGAACTTCACACCTCATTGCAGCCGCCAACCTCCAGGCCTGAAGACATTTGGGCACCCCTTTGTACCTTTTGACTTTGGACTCTAATACCCCGACGACCGTGGTTGAGGCTCCTGCTCTTTGCCCCTGTGTCGGCCCCATACTTGCTTGCCTGATGGACTACCTTCTGAGGTGTTATTCCTTCACAGTTATCACTGTTCACAGATGTGTCCCCCTCACATTCCTCTCCCCTCTCCTGATTACCTTCCCCTTGACTCCGTTTGCGTATGTCTTTACAGCTTATCCTGCATGTGTCAACCGGATGTAATGCAAACAAGAAAGATTTTTCTATGATTGATCCTGCATTGTTGTTGTTAACTGGAAATAAATAAATGCATTAAAAAAAGCTGTGCGCAGCAGGTTCAGGGGGTCTGAAGGCCGTGCTCAGAGTGCACTGCAGACAGCCAAAATCAATGCACAGTGGGTTCTGGCAGCATAAGGGACAAGTGCAGGATATAGTCTCAAGGCAATATCCTATGCTATTCTGATCAGCTGATGCTTTTTTTAATGGTTTCTAAGATCACAGGCAAGGCTTAATTAGCAAAAAAAAAAGTGCCGCCAGGGCCTAAATGTATCATAAGGGTTGCACTCAACTGTCCTGCCTGGGATCACTCACTTCCTCTTTGGGTGCTACCCACTGCCTTCATTGTGTCACCCCCACGTGCAGAAGTTGTACTTTTTGAGCAGATAGTAAGGCACAAGGTGCTTCCTGATGCTAGAATTGTTCAGAGGTGGGAAGGCGTGGTTTGGGGGCAGTGGTAGAGCTGTGCATGAATCTTAATTCTGGAATAGCAAATGGCTGGAATGCTGGTCAGTAGTGAGGTGTGTTAGCAGTGGAAAGCTGCGCAAGAGTGACAGGCTGCAATGACCCCTCCCTTGTAGGGATTGGATGTAATTGTGACACCTGACACTGTTTTATTGGCCCTCTGTCAAAAACTTTTGATTTATTAAAAATTATGTGCCTAATGTTATGACTTTTTTTTGCACTAAAGCGAAAACGCTGCACCCTGCAAAACTGTATTTTCCTATGCTTGACTCAACTAGGCCCAAAGTAGGCTTAAACGTCATTTTGAACCCTAACGCAGCAATGATGTGTATTTTCACTTCTCTTCTCGTTGGACATAACAAAAAGTTGACCATTATAACGCTTTGTGTTTACATGCTGTTCTCCAACATCTGGAAGAAGCCTTTTGCTACATTCAGGACTCTTCCTTCCTGTGTTACTGTAGGCCTATTCTTTTATGACACTGTCAGTGTTTTGAGTGTAGGCAGATTTGTACTGACAGATCTGATGACATGTAAAAGGGGTGGTTTCAATATTCCTATTAGGGGATGGAATTGGGATACTGCTAGATGCTGCTGTATTACATTTTGTCAATTTCGTAATGACAATGCGATTTTCACTGTATTTTCCTAGAAACCACCCTGACATTGGAGGTAAGCCAGTCTGGTTTGTCCCGACTCTTTCAGATCAGATTTGTGTCAGTTTGTCTCTTAATTTAGATTTCGAATATTTTCACTCTGAGACTGGACTTCATGTTAGACTCTGTGCTGCATCTGGTGTAGCCTTATGCTATTTCCCTATTTTGATTTACCATTTATTTTTACTATTAATATTGCCTTCCATACAGCACTTAAATTATTTAATAAACCTTGATGGTTTTAACCCCTTCGCTGCTAGGCCTCCTCGCCGTGCTAAGCCTTTTTTTGGCTATTTGGGGTAGTTGGCGCTTAGGCCCTTGTAACATATTGTCCACTTAAGGTATCGACGCCACATTTGCATCCTTTTCTTCCAACATCATGAGGATTTTAAGGGTAGCCAGGGTTTGTGGATTCCCCTGAAGGGGACCCAGAAATTAGTCAAAATACAGCTAAATCTTTGGGGGAAAAATCTGCTGCAGAAGAAAGCATCTGGTTTGTTCCCTCAAATGGCATCAACAAAGGGTTTGTGGTGCTGAAATCACCATCTTCTCAGCTTTCAGGGACAGGCAGATGTTTGTCAGAAAAACAAAATGTTCTATACAGTTTTGTCATTTTACTGGGACATAGCCTATTTTTCCTAATTTTTGTGCTTTCAACCTCCTTCCAGTTAGTGGTAGAAATGGGTGTAAAACCAATATTGGATCCCGAAAAGCTATATATTTCTGAAAGCTAGACAAAAATCTAGAAATTGAGTTGAAAAAACCAGCCATTTGTGCCAACGTTTTCACCTGTAACTTCTTCTAAATATGACAGATTTTTTAAAACAATATACTGTTACATCCGGTGGACCCTTCAGGTTGTGGGAATATATAGGACTTGTAGGTTCAACAAGAACCCGAGGAACCCAGAGCCAATAACTGAGGTGCGTCATGCAATGGTTTTTCATTGTGTTCCAGGTATATCGCAATTCATTTGGTAAAATATAAAGAGTGAAAAATAGGTACCAAGGAAACCAATACATTTCTGAAATGGGAACAAAATATAGAGTTTAGAAGCAGTGGTGTTTTGCACATCTCCAAAATTGTGGGTACCCATACAAGCATGTGAATTAGAGGTCATTTCTAAAAATGACTTCTTTTGTTACAAATCGTCTTTCATTTGGAAGGCAGAAATGCAAAGAAAGTCAATTGGTAATAACACTTTTTCTACTATTCTGTGTTCCCCTAAGTCTCCCGATAAAAACGCTACCTCACTTGTGTGGGTAGACGTAGTGTACACAGGAAACGGCCCAAAACGCAACATGGACACACCACATTTTTACAGTGAAAGCTGACCCTTTTTTTGCAAAGTGCCTAGCTGTGGATTTTGAACCCAAGATCAGCCGGAACCTAAGGAAACCTAGCAAACCTATATATTTTTGAAAACTTGACACCAAGGGGAAGCCAGATGGGGTGACTTGTGTGGCTCTCACCACGTTCTGTTACCCAGAATTCCTTGCAAACCTCAAACTTTAAAAAAAAAAAAAAAAACATTTTCCTCACATTTCTGTGACGGAAAGATCTGGAATCTGCATGGGTCCACAAAATTCTACCCACCCCGCATTCCCCAAAGTCTCTCAATAAAAATGGTACCTCACTTTTGTGGGTAGGCCTAGTGCCCGCAACAGAAAACGCGCCAAAACGCAATATGGACACAGCAAATTCTTTCAGTGAAAACTGACCCGTTTTTTGCAATGTGCCTAGCTGTGGATTTTGAACTCTAGCTCAGCCGGAACCTAAGAAAACCTAGCAAACCTATACATTTTTGAAAATTAGACACCAAGGGGAAGCCAGATGGGGTGACTTGTGTGGCTCTCACTAGGTTCTGTTACCCAGAATCCCTTGCAAATCTCAAAATTTGTCAAAAAGCAAATTTTCCTCACATTTCTGTGATGGAAAGTTCTGGAATCTGCGTGGATCCACAAAGTTCCACCCAACCCGCATTCCCCAAAAACTCACAATAAACATGGTACCTTACTTGTGTGGGTAGGCCTAGTGCCCGTGACAGGAAACGGACCAAAATGCGACGTGGACACACCACATTTTTACAGTGAAAACTGACCCTTTTTTTGCAAAGTGCCTACCTGTATATTTTGAACCCAGGCTCTGCCGGCACCTAGGGAAACCAAGCAAACCTGTACAGTTTTGAAAACTAGACACCCAGGGGGATCCAAGATGGGGGAACTTGTGTGGCTCTCACCACGTTCTGTTACCCAGAATTCCTTGCAAACCTCAAACTTTGTAAAAAAACACTTTTTCCTCACATTTCTGTGACGGAAAGTTCTGGACTCTGCATGAATCCACAAGATTCCACCCATCCAGCATTCCCCAAAGTCTCTCGATAAAAATGGTTCCTCACTTGTGTGGGTAGGCCTAGTGCCCGGGACAGGAAACGCGCCAAAACGCAACGTGGACACACCACATTTTTACAGTGAAAACTGACCCTTTTTTTGAAAAGCGCCTAGCTGTGGATTTTGAACCCTAGCTCTGCCAGCACCTAGGGAAATCAAGTAAACCTATAAATTTTTTAAAACTAGACACCCAGGGGAATCTAGGATGGGCTGACTTGTGTGGCTCTCACCACGTTCGGTTACCCAGAATCCCTTGCAAACTTCAAACTTTGTCAAAAATACCGCATTTTCCTCACATTGCTGTGACGGAAAGATCTGTAATCTGCATGGATCCACAAATTCCACGCACCCCACATTCCCCAAAGTCTCTCGATAAAAATTATACCTCACTTGTGTGGGTAGGCCTAGTGCCCCCGACAGGAAACGGGCCAAAACGCAACGGGGACACACCACATTTTTACAGTGAAAACTGACCCTTTTTTTTTACAAAGTGCCTACCTGTAGATTTTGAACCCTAGCTCTGCCGGCACCTAGGGAAAACAAGCAAACCTATACATTTTTGAAGACTAGACACCCAGGGGAATTCAGGATGGGCTGACTTGTGTGGCTCTCGCCACGTTCTGTTACCCAGAATCCCTTACAAACCTCAAACATTTCCCAAAGTCTCTCAACAAAAAGGGTACCTCACTTGTGTGGGTAGGCTTTGTGCCCACGACAGGAAACGTGCCAAAACGCAACATGGACACACCACATTTTCACAGTGAAAACTGACCCTTTTTTTTGCAAAGTGAGTAGCTGTGGATTTTGAACCCCTAGCTCTGCCGGCACCTAGGGAAACCAAGCAAACCTACACTTGTTTGAAAATTAGACACCCAGGGGAATCCAGGATGGGGTGACTTGTGTGGCTCTCACCACGTTCTGTTACCCAGAATCCCTTGCAAACCTCAAAGTTTGTCAAAAAAACAAATTTTCCTCACATTTCTGTGATGGAAAGTTCTGGAATTTGCGTTGATCCACAAATTCCACCCACCCCACATTCCCCAAAGTCTCTCGATAAAAATGATACCTCACTTGTGTGGGTAGGCCTAGTGCCCCCGACAGGAAACGCAACGTGGACACACCACATTTTTACAGTGAAAACTGACCCTTTTTTTGTGCAAAATTCCTACCGGTAGATTTTGAACCCTAGCTCTGCCGGCACCTAGGGAAAACGAGCAAACCTATACATTTTTTAAAACTAGACACCCAGGAGAATCCAGGATGGGCTGACTTGTGTGGCTCTCACCACGTTCTGTTACCCAGAATCCCTAACACATTTTCCTCACATTTCTGTGACAGAAAGATCTGGAATCTGCATGGACCACAAACTTCCACCCATCCAACATTCCCCAAAGTCTCCTGATAAAAATGGTACCTCACTTGTGTGGGTAGGCCTACTGCCCGGGACAGGAAACGCGCCAAAACGCAACGTGGACACACCACATTTGTACAGTGAAAACTGACCCTTTTTAAAAAAAAAACTCTCTGGCTGTGGATTTTGAACCCTAGCTTTGCCAGCACCTATGCAAACCAAGTAAACCTATACATTTTTGGAAACTAGACACCCAGGGGAATCCAGGATGGGCTGACTTGTGTGGCTCTCACCACGTCCTGTTACCCAGAATCCCTTGCAAACCTCAAAGTTTGTAAAAAAAAAAAAAAACAATTTTCCTCAAATTTCTGTGACGGAAAGTTCTGGAATCTGCATGGATCCACAAAATTCCTCCCACCCCGCATTCCCCAAAGTCTCTCAATAAAAATGATATGTCACTTGTGTGGGTAGGCCTAGTGCCCGTGACAGGAAACAGCCCACAACGCAACGTGGACACATCACATTTTTCCAGTGAAAACTGACCTTTTTTTTGCAAATTGTCTAACTGTGGATTTTGAATCCTAGCTCTGCCGGCACCTAAGGAAACCTAGCAAACCTATACATTTTTTAAAACTAGACACCCAGGGGAGTTCAGGATGGGGTGATTTGTGTGGCTCTCACCAGGTTCTGTTACCCAGAATCCCTTGCAAACCTCAAACTGTGTCAAAATAAAAAAATTCTCACATTTCTGTGACGGAAAGTTCTGGAATTTGTGTGGATCCACAAACTTCCACCCACCCCGCATTCTCCAAAGTTTCCCGATAAAAATGGTACCTCACTTGTGTGGGTAGGCTAAGTTCCCGCGGCAGGGAAGGGCCCAAACGTATTGAGGCAAAATTACCTTTCACAAAAAGACCTGGTTTTGCAAGGGGGGTCACCTGGATTTTTGGCCCCGGGCTCGGCGGCCATCTAGGGTATCCTACCAAACCCACACATTTCTGAAACCTAGACACCCAGAGGAGTCTAGCGAGGTATAGCTTGCGTGGACCCCCCAAAGTTTTCCTATCCAGAATCCCCTGCAAACCTCAAATTTAGCTGAAAAAAATCACATTTTCCACATAATTCTGGGTGGGATCTCCGTGCTGGCACAAATGTCCTACCTCACAGCATTCGCCTCAGTCTCTCGAGTAAAATGATACCTCACTTGTGTGGGTGTCCAGTGCAGAATTGGCTAAAAACGTGTTTTTTTTTTTACATGTAGCGCTTAGAATTCACTGTGCTACTATGCTTTTGGCCCTTCCCAGTCACAGGCCCTTGCCCCACCCACACAAGTGAGGTATCATTTTACTCAGGAGACTGGGGGGAACGCTGTGTGGTAGGACATTTGTGCCGGCACAGTGATCCCACGCAGAATTATGAGTAAAACGATACCTCACTTGTGTGGGTGTCCAATGCAGAATTGGCTAAAAAACTATTTGTTTTTAAATGTAGCGCTTAGAATTTGCTGTGCTATACCCTTAATCCCTATGTTTTTGGCCCTTCCCAGTCACAGGCCCTTGCCCCACCCACACAAGTGAGGTATCATTTTACTCGGGAGACTGAGGGGAATGCTGTGTGGTAGGACATTTGTGCCGACACGGTGATCCAACGCAGAATTATGTGGAAAATGTGATTTTTTTTTTCCAGCTAAATTTTAATTTTTGCATGGAGTTCTGGGTAGGAAAGCGTAGGGGGATCCACGCAAGCCATACCTGCATGGACTCCCCCGGGTGTCTAGTTTTCAGAAATGTGTGGGTTTGGTAGGTTTCCCTAGATGGCCACCGAGCACGGGGCCAAAAACCCAGGTGACCCCCTTCCAAAACCAGGTTGTTTTGTGATAGGTAATTTTGATGTTGCTTCAATACATTTTGGGCCCTTGCCTGTCGCGGGTATTTGGCCCACCCACACTAGTGAGGTACCATTTTTATTGGGAGACCTGGGGAAACGCTAGAAGGTAGAAAATTTGTGTCAGCCAAGTGATCCTACAACTCTTCCATACAGAAAAATGAGAAAAATGTATTTTTTTAGCTACATTTGAGGTTTGCAGGGGATTCCGGGTAGGAAAATGTTGAGGGATCCACGCAAGCCATACCTCCCTGGACTGCCCCGGCTGTCTAGTTTTCAGAAATGCCTGGGTTAGGTAGGTTTCCTTAGATGGCCGCCGAGCCCGGGACCAAAAACGCAGGTGACTCCCTTGCAAAAGCAGGTCGGTTTGTGATAGGTAATTTTGATGTCTCCACAATAGGTTTTGGGCCCTTCCCTGCCGTGGGTAGTTGGCCCATCCACACAAGTGAGGTACCATTTTTATCAGGAGACTTGGGGAAATGCTGGGTAGTTTGAAATGTGTTGTTTCTTTATGAAGCGTGAAAATTATGGCACAGTAATTCAAGGAAAATGTGACAGTCACATTTTGAGGTTTGCAGGACATTGTGGGTGAGATAACTTGTTGGGATCCACAAGAGAGACATCATCATGTACTCCCCTGGGTGTTTAGTTTACGGAAATATCTAGAGTTGGTAGGTTTTTCTTAGACGGAATGTACACCTTGGCAGAGAAAGACAGAAAAGACAAATATTACTGCACAACCATCTGTTCCTCAAGCACTTACATATTGGTTGGATTTGGCACGAGGGTGAGTGATGGTTCAGTATATAAAATTCTATTAACAAGAGATTTCACAAAAATTTAATGCACTGTCAATAATTGAAAGGAAAAAAACTGAACCAGTGACTCACAGCTCGTGAGCTGTAAAGCAGCATCAAGGCCCCAACTGCTTTATAGGCCAATCACACACCTTTCGTACGTGATACCCACAAGACCATTCACACCACCAGACATGGAACCAACACATTACAACATTCACAAAAAGGGACAGGGTACACCCTGCTTAAGAAAAACAGAAAAGACAAATATTACTGCACAACCATCTATTCCTCAAGCACACACACATACTGGTTGGATTTGGCATGAGGGTGAGTGATGGTTCAGTATATACAATTATATTAACGAGATTTCACAAAAATGAAATGCACTGTTAATAATTGAAAGGACAAGAAACTGAACCATTGACTTGCAGCTCGTGACCTGTAAAGCCACGACAAGGCACCACCCTCTTTACAGGCCATTCATACACCTTTCATACGTGTGACGCATACAAAGCCATTCACAGCGCCAGCCGCAGGCCCATCACATTACAACACTCACATCAGCAGACAGCGCCATTCAAGGGCCCATCACTTTCACACGCCCACATGCCTGACACAGCAACCACACCGGCTGACGGATTGTGTGGACAGGCGTTTGGCTACCATTGTGTGTAGTGACGAGCAGCAAGTCACTACTCACACACCGCCAGCCAAGCGACAGTCCACGCACACCGCCAGACAAGCGCCAGTTCACGCACCCCGCCAGCCAAGTGCCAGTCCATTCACACCGCCATCCAAGTGCCAGCCTGATGACGGCTCAATAGCCAGAAACCGGTCCCAGGATGCTTGTTTCCGGTCCAGGGAAGACATGGCTTGGCAGTTCGGGCTGGACTGTTCCCATGAGGCACAGGGTCAGACTGATTTGCATATGGCCATGTCAGAACTATGGTGGTGGAGTGAGCTAAAGAATGATGATGGATTAAACCCAGATCAGTTGACTGGGGGTGAGTGTTTGATTAGCTCAAACGCTCCGTCCATCATCCCCTTTGGTATCGCTTTGTTCGCCCTAAGTTGGCAGGGTATGCCCAGACGTGGGATCCTTGCTCACTTTGCCACTGGATTCAAGCTAGCCTGGCTGATAACGGCTGAATAGCCAGAAACCGGTCCCAGGATGCTTGTTTCCGGTCCAGGGAAGACATGACTTGGCAGTTCGGGCTGGACTGTTCCCATGAGGCACAGGGTCAGACTGATTTGCATATGGCCATGTCTGAACTGGGGTGGTGGAGTGAGCTAAAGAATGATGATGGATTAAACCCAGATCAGTTGACTGGGGGTGAGTGTTTGATTAGCTCAAACGCTCCGTCCATCATCCCCTTTGGTATCGCTTTGTTCGCCCTAAGTTGGCAGGGTATGCCCAGACGTGGGTCCCTTGCTCACTTTGCCACTGGATTCAAGCTAGCCTGGCTGATGACGGCTGAATAGCCAGAAACCGGTCCCAGGATGCTTGTTTCCGGTCCAGGGAAGACATGGCTTGGCAGTTCGGGCTGGACTGTTCCCATGAGGCACAGGGTCAGACTGATTTGCATATGGCCATGTCTGAACTGGGGTGGTGGAGTGAGCTAAAGAATGATGATCGATTAAACCCAGATCAGTTGACTGGGGGTGAGTGTTTGATTAGCTCAAACGCTCCGTCCATCATCCCCTTTGGTATCGCTTTGTTCGCCCTAAGTTGGCAGGGTATGCCCAGACGTGGGTCCCTTGCTCACTTTGCCACTGGATTGAAGCTAGCCTGGCTGATGACGGCTGAATAGCCAGAAACCGGTCCCAGGATGCTTGTTTCCGGTCCAGGGAAGACATGGCTTGGCAGTTCGGGCTGGACTGTTCCCATGAGGCACAGGGTCAGACTGATTTGCATATGGCCATGTCTGAACTGGGGTGGTGGAGTGAGCTAAAGAATGATGATGGATTAAACCCAGATCAGTTGACTGGGGGTGAGTGTTTGATTAGCTCAAACGCTCCGTCCATCATCCCCTTTGGTATCGCTTTGTTCGCCCTAAGTTGGCAGGGTATGCCCAGACGTGGGTCCCTTGCTCACTTTGCCACTGGATTCAAGCTAGCCTGGCTGATGACGGCTGAATAGCCAGAAACCGGTCCCAGGATGCTTGTTTCCGGTCCAGGGAAGACATGGCTTGGCAGTTCGGGCTGGACTGTTCCCATGAGGCACAGGGTCAGACTGATTTGCATATGGCCATGTCTGAACTGGGGTGGTGGAGTGAGCTAAAGAATGATGATGGATTAAACCCAGATCAGTTGACTGGGGGTGAGTGTTTGATTAGCTCAAACGCTCCGTCCATCATCCCCTTTGATATCGCTTTGTTCGCCCTAAGTTGGCAGGGTATGCCCAGACGTGGGTCCCTTGCTCACTTTGCCACTGGATTGAAGCTAGCCTGGCTGATGACGGCTGAATAGCCAGAAACCGGTCCCAGGATGCTTGTTTCCGGTCCAGGGAAGACATGGCTTGGCAGTTCGGGCTGGACTGTTCCCATGAGGCACAGGGTCAGACTGATTTGCATATGGCCATGTCTGAACTGGGGTGGTGGAGTGAGCTAAAGAATGATGATGGATTAAACCCAGATCAGTTGACTGGGGGTGAGTGTTTGATTAGCTCAAACGCTCCGTCCATCATCCCCTTTGGAATAGCCTACACACACCGCCATCACATATAGGGTTTTTTTGTTTTTTAAAAGAAAACACAAACATATTGTAAGTAGATGCAAATCTACTAACACAAAAGCTGAAACTAAATACATTGCACTAATGCCAACCTTGAAACTGAACAAAAAATATAAAACAATACAGACCAGGCAGTTCACTTTACCACTCATGGATGCTCCCAAAAATTATTTTGCGTGTGGTACATTCTAAAACAAACAGGCAACCACAGCGCAGGGTTAGAAGGACACTTGGGACAGTACATACGAGTCTCCTTTTGTGTACTTCTTCGCCAACAGACTCTACATCTCCTACTGGGAAAGTCTTTTTGTGGGCGTGGGAGGAATGTGATCAGGAAAGTGACGATCTTTCAATCTAGCCACATCCTCCACCACTCCAACTCTAGGAACAATTGCCTGTTCCACTACAACAAGGCTGCCTATCACAGACTCCTGAAACTTAACAAAAGTCATCGTTGACTCAGGACAACAATCCTTGAATACAACAAAAGCATTAAAGGTTGCCAAGTGGAAAAGATGGATAGCCAACTTCTTATACCAAATGTAAGCCTTACGAAGAGCAGCGTAAGGTTCCAACCTCTGATCTACTCTATCAACACCACCCACGTGCCTATTATTGTCTAAAAGGCACACAGGTTTGCGCACTTCAGCAACCTGACCCTAAACAGTCACAGGTGAAGTGCTTTCATCATGGTTGGTAGTCAGCATGTAGACATCTCTCCTGTCTGCAAACTTCACAGCTAGAAGTTCCTCACTACGCAACGCACTGCACTGTCCCCGCTCAAGCTTTTGACAAACAAGTTCTTTTTGGAAACCTTTACGGTTAGAGCGGATTGTGCCACAAGCAACAGTGTCCACTTTGGCCAATTCCCTCAACAACTGCACCCCAGTGTAGACGTTATCTACATATAAATGGTAACCTTTGTTAAAAAGTCCTCTACCAAGTTCCCATACAATTTTCTCACTCACTCCAAAAGTGGACAGACAACCAGGGGGGTCAATCCTGGAATCCCTACTGGTGTACACCCTGAGATTAGAGACATATCCAGTCCTACTGTCACACAGCATATACATCTTAATTCCATAGCGTGCCCTCTTGCTAGGAATGTACTGCCTAAAAACCAAGCGGCCCTTGAACAAGACCAAAGACTCATCCACAGCCATTTCTTTCCCTGGAGCATAGATCTCAGAAAATCGATCTACAAAATGATCAATGACAGGCCGAATCTTAAAAAGACGGTCACAATCAGGGTGATCTCGTGGCAACGCTAAATCATTATCGACAAAATGCAGCATCCGAAGCAGAAGCAAATACCAATCACGACTCGTGATTGCCAGAAATATAGCCGTTGTCATCAAGGAACAAGTAGACCAATACGAAGACATCAATGGCTTCCTTATCAAGCCCATCAAAAAAGTTAAACCCAAGAACTTCTTCATCTCTTCCAGATTTGTGGGAGTCCACCGGGTTGCTGTAGAGTGGGGCCTAAGGCTGGCACTGTTGTCCCTCAAATACTGTTCAGCATACAAATTAGTCTGCTCAACAATCTCAACATCGTCCATAAACAGTTGAAAAAAGTTTATAGCAAAAAAGTTTTCAGTATCCACTCTGCACCCTGGAACACCAGTAAAGTCTGGCAATGCCGGCTGCACCATGACTGGTGCAACCCAGAGGTCAGCACTTCCAATGGGAAGTCTTGCAGCCCCAGGCTGCAACCCAGATGCCTCTTGCTGCACTATTGGCACATCAATGTCCTCCTCTAAGACAGGCACTTCGTCTGCACTAAGGGTGGCTTCATCATCCGATGATTCCTCGTGGATAGAAAACTCACTGCCAGAATCTTCCACTCCCTCCTCTGCCTCAGATGCAGAGTCAGTCTCTGAACCATGGTCAGAGGAAGACTCAGAAAGCATACCAACAACCTGCTGAGCAGTAATCCTGCGACTAGATAATCCTTTCAAAGAAAGGAGACTTCACAAACAAGTCAACAACAACCAACACTATGCAAAATAGGTAATAAACAAAGTGTGGCTCTATCACAAAGATCTATGTACTCAAAAACAATATGACTCACTTGCTAAAGATAGCTACACTCACCAGCACCTACTCTGCAGAGATACAGCAAAAACCAACGATATCCCACTAGAAAGAAAAAACAAAACCAATTACTCGCAAGACAACAAAATACACATCGAGCACAAATGCAAAAAGATTTTAACACTCAAAAAACAGAATCCAAACATGCTTCTATTATTACACCATTTGCAAAAAACACATTCATGCAGAGAAATGAAACTCATTTAGAGTAAATGGCACAAAAAAATGTTTCTTACCAAACACATGCAACTACACAAACTGCAGAACCACCAGTAACGAAACCGCAACCTCGAACTTCAGTCTAAAGAGCAAAAGCCTTGAACTAGAATAAAAAGGAGAAATAAAACTTTACAATTGCAATTCACAAGAAATGAAACAATTAACAGTATAACACGCGATGTCACTACCCAAATGGCCAATCTGCCAGATGGGCCTTCAAATAGGGCTGACAAGGATTAAAAAAAAATGGGGGGTGATCTTGCCCAAGGGATCTGGTGGGGTTTTCTGCCAGGCCATTCTGTCCCCAGGTGGGGCAGAAAACAGCAGACAGAAATGTGCCCCCTTGCAAAAGAAATAGATCCCTGGTGCCTAATAGGGTTTTCTGCCGCCCTTCCCCCCTGGGGGCAGAAAGCCCAAATAAACGAGCTTATCTGTCCCTAGGAGGAGCAGAAAATACATAAACATAATTTAACACCCTTGGAAGCGACCCTTGGCCAAAGGGTCGCTTCCATCTGCAGTAAAAAAGAATCCCTGGTGCCTAATGGGGATGGCCAGAAAAAGGGCCAATCTGCCCCCGGGGAGGGGGGTGGGGGGGCAGGAAATTCATAAAGACAATTTAATCCCCTTGGAAGCGACCCTTGCCCAAGGGGTCGCTTCCATTACACAGAAAAAGAATCCCTGGTGCCTAGTGGCGGTATTTCTGCTGCAAGATAGCGACGCTGTGCGCGATCGTGCAGCAGGAATGTCCTGCAAAGAGACATCAGGGGAGAGGAAAAACTCTTTCCTCTCCCCCAAAGCCTCGATGCACTATAACCCCCAGTCCCCTTCCCCCAGAGCAGGAAACACTCACCTCTCCTCTCCGATGCCTGGAAGCCAATGGCTTCCAGCGTGTCTGGCTGCTCCTTATGACGTCAGTGCGTGCTGTGTGCGCTGACGTCATAGGATTGCAGAGGGGGGGGGGGTCAGTGTGGCAGCAGAAACTCTTCCACTGCCATCCCTGCTTGGGGGTGTAGATGGGCTGCCCATGGGGGGAGCGCCAGCGCTTCCCCCATGGGTGGGTGCCATGACGGAACGGTTCCGTCATGAGCACACGCCCACCGTGGCTCATGACGGAACCGTTCTGTCATGAGCATAGAAGGGGTGATACTTTTAGAAGGCTAAAGGCGTTTCTTGATTCAAAGCTTATTTAATTAATTGTGCTGATTTAATTGCCGTCAATCTGTGGTATGACACACTGCCTCATAAGTTCTTGGGGTTAACACTGTCTCCGATTTGATAAGTTAGCATCGACAGTATGCACAGTGGCTTCTTAACAATCTGCTAAAATTGGTAAAGGGAATTATGATTCGTCAGTTGTGGTGAGCCTCACAACAATAGCATCTGCCATTCTCTGCTCGTGACCACACACAAGATGGAATCTAAGATTTCCAAACAAGGCAAACCTTGTAGAATTTCCCTTTACTTCCCCAATCGTAAAAATGGTGACTGTTCCATTCCAATGGATTTAGGCACTAGAAACTCCACTGTTACGTTTAAGATTTTCATTTTATGATGCCAAGTTGTAGAAGCACATAGCTGAACACTCCTTAGGGTACACTAGGCCCCTTGTCATCAAAAGGTACTTTTGTTTGAAAAAAATTACCTGTTTAACAGAAAGTGACTTCCACGACAGGCCTGCTTTTTGTGTTACTGATCACCTACAACTAGTTGGAATTTAAGGCCTGACTGCTGGACTGTCTTGCCTGCTTGAAGCCAAATATGTGTGAGTCCTCAAATGCAATGTGTGGGTAGCTATGATGGCCTTTCCCTCCCTGCAGTGTGGGGAGGAATAATTTGCCAGCTTAACCCATTAAGGTCTGAAAGGGCAAGTAGTGTGCAGAATTGTGACATTTTATGACTTCGTCCTACAAATAATTGTTTGAGAATCTGTATAGAAGCATGAGTGCAACTAATAGCAATTCATCTAGTCTAGCTGGGGATATTGTATCATGGATAACCTCTGTAATAGTAGAGTGAGAATGGTGGTTTTTACACTCAAAATGAAAAAATGTATCACCTCTTTTTGTCGAACCACAGCAATCTAATAAAAAACGATCTTCCTCTTTACTTATAAAGACAGAAGTTCTGTGTGCAAAGTCCCTTTACAGAAGTAATATTTGCCTGTGTGAAAAACGCAATGGAAACTCAGCACTCCTGAATAAAAGAACATGTTCTTCTGAATGTCAAAGCAATTAAAATATAAAACATTATAATGCACCCATTCAGTCTTCCATTCCTGCTTTTGAACAGATTGATGGGATGTTCCTGAGTATCTAGCCTTCACACACTGCAGCTACTCTGCAGAGAACCTCGCTATCTTTCATCAGAGCTTAGTACAAGAGCAGCCAACTTAAATTCTTCCGTTGGGCTCTAATGAAGACGATCAACCTGCTCATTTACTCATTTAGTGAGGTTGTGGTGTATTTGATCATGTCAGCTGGCTGAATCAAGGATGCACTTACTTTGTGGCCATTGTGAAGTCTTCTCCACTACCAATGCGATAATCCAAAAAATATTGGCAGTTAATAAGGCCTGTATTTTGTCCACTGAAGCACCCAATGGTCTCTTAGGACCTCTATTGGGCCGCAGACAAACAGATAAATATCTCCGATATTCTGCTGTGACCTGAACCTTCTTTCATGTAAGGCATGAAAACACGCCAGGTGCTTAAATAAGGTACATAGTCTTTGCGCTGCTGAATCATTCATGGTATTTAAACTGGATAAGATAGTCTTGACGACTTCTTTCATTTTCGTTCCAAACTTTCTTTTAGAAACAGAGGGCCATTTTTCTGACATTTTTTCATTGTCCAGATGTCTCCTAAACCAAAGAGACCATTCACAACATTAAATGTCAGTTGCTTCTACTGATCAATTTTTTATGAGGCAGTGATATATGTGCGGGACTTCACTAGGTTGAAGGTGGCATCTGTGGCATTTTTTCAGGAATGTACCTGTCATTAATTCATGCCAGGTGGGTATATTCTACCCTTCCTACTCTCTTGTTGCTTCCTTCTGGAGTCGTAACTTTGCCGTGGAAGTTATGCACGTTTGCCTAGGCTTATGCTGCCCAATGCTGTCACATCTTCCTGCCTTTCACAATCTTAATTTCTTTGGAATCTTCTAATTTACTTTAAAATAGAAAAGATCTAAGACGTAAGAGCAGAATAAAGATACCTGTATTCTAATTCTGCTACTATCACTCTTGGTTCCTTACAATTTTCAACTCTCACTGATCCCTTAGCCCACAAACCAATTGGCTCTTTTTTTCAAGAAGAAAAGTAAGTTAACTGGCGAGGGCACACGTACGTATGAAAGGTGTTGTTGGGTTCTTGTCTAGAGTGTATTTATTGTGGGCAGTTCGGAATGGGGAGGTTTTATAATGCGGGGAACTGGAATGTTGGTTTTTTAAAGGAGATGTCAGTTGCTGTTGTCCTGCTTCCCTGACCCCTCATGTACTAAAGAGCAGAATAAAAGAAATATAACTTCCCTCACAGTATGGAAGCATCCTTTTATTGGCGACGAGTTGACTGTTAGGGTTTCCAGTGTGTACCGGTCACCTCCGATGAGGACATTGAGTGAATAATTTCTGCTGCAGTGAAACCTTCTTCTGCACGCTGACGTCCCTTGCTGTTGTGGTGCCGACTGCCTTGGCTACTAGGTTCCGTGTCTGCTCTTAGAGTGGCAAGTTGTTCCTGTGTATGCGGTGTTCTCTGAAATTGGGTGTCTGGAGCCACTTCATTTGGGCACGTCATCGGGTCCAGGCACTGCGGATGCGAATCTCCTGTTTCTTGCATGTGTCACGTGAGGTTGTACCTGCATCACATGCCACGTTTTCTATGTGTGGCGGCCAACTTGGAAGCAAGCAGTTCACGGTCCCCGGCAGACAAGCAAACCCTGGTGAAAGGCGTCTAGTTCCTTTTCTTGTTCACATATTAGGACCTTACCTTTTTATGGCACACAAGGCTTTATCATCTACCTCAACAGTGATATGCACACTAAATATTTAGTGCATATCAATTTTATGGCACTCCTTCAGTGATGCGCACACCTTAAAACCTTACCTTATTGTGCCTTACATGACTATCGTCTGCCTCAACAGTGATTTGCACGCTTAGGGGCCGATTTCGATGTCGGGCGGAATTGCTTCCCCCTGACACTGACTCTGTCCTGGGACCGACCGATCTCTGGTCAGCGGTCCTGACTGCCTCATCAGGATGCGACCGAACACTGTTCGGTCGCATTCCTGCATTTCCCTATGGGGGCATGCATTACTGCCGTAATCTGGCCGTAATACATGCTCCCATAGGGAAATAGGAGGTGCAGTTCATCCATGCCCTCCGTGGCAGGCACCTTGAGGTGCCTGCCACGGGATGCAGGGATCAACAGGGGGGCACCATAGGTGCCCCCTTGTCCCCCAACCGGAGGCCGCAAGCACAAGTGGGCCCTGCTGGGGGCCCCCAAGCACACTTTCCAACATGTTTTCCATGTCGGACAGGCCGGCATGGAAACCATGCTGGAAACCGTGCATCGTAATCTCAAGGGAGGAAAGGCCCGCCCTTGAGATTACTGGCCAGCTTCCGACTGGCCGACGGGCTCCTGGAGCCCGTCGGAAGCCAGCCGGAATGAACGTCCGGTTTACTTTCCGACCGCCTAGCTCATAATTAGGCAGTCAGAAAGTAAACCGAGCAGCCCATTACGATGCGGCACTGACCTTTACGGGTCGCATCGTAATCGGCCCCTTAATATTTTGTGCATGTTGTATTCATGATGTGTATTTCTGAGAACCTTTGACATCAGCAGTGTGTATGAGTAAATTACACTCACAACTTTATTATCCTACAGTAGTGATATGCATGCCTTATATTTATTGCATACATTGTGGTGATATGCACATGTGGGAATACTTTACAGAATATTTATCTCTACTGTAACATTACGTGCAATGGAGGTAATTTTGTGTGTATGTCCAGTGATATGCACACCTGAACTTTTGGATCTTCTTACACCCTACTCTTTCGAAAAGTTAATAATTTCCACACCTTGGGGATATTGTTAAACATGCACATCTTAAAACTTTATGCTTATATCTCCGGTGATACGCACACATTTTTAAAATTTTAACGTGTTTGTAGTGCATTTTCTGTATATAATTGCTTTTGGCAGATGTGACAGCATATTTGGAAGCATGCAGCAGAACATAGTTCGTCCAGGCTCTTTTCTTCCGAGTCCTGTTCACCCTTTTATAGATTTCGAACAATGGAAGGAATGTTTTGTAGCGTACCTTGATGCCATTGATGGTGATGATTTTACTCAAGAAGAAATGTGCCGTATTAAAACACTATTGGCTCCCGAGGGTAGGAAAATATGGAAGTGTTTACTGCATCAATCTGTGAAGGGTGAGGGTGATGTTGAAGATGAGTATGCACCTGCGCTTAAAATGTTCGACGCAAGGTTTAAATCTCATAAGAATGTGATTTTAGAAAGGTATAAGTTTAACAGGCGCTATCAATTACCTGGGGAATCGATGGATAGTTCTGTCGGTTCATTAAGAATGTTAGCATCTATCTGTGAGTATAAGGACTTTGAAGACGAGCTGATTAGGGTTCACATAGTGGCACATACTAGTAATAAAAAGATTCTACTCACTACTCCTAACTTAACTCTGAACAAAGCTGTAGAATTGACTGCAGGCATTGAGAGCACAGCATCGTACATGGCTCAAATGTCTATGTCCCATTCATCCAAAATGTGGTTGCTGAGTTGTGATCCAAAGTAGGTAAACAGAACAAACTGAAGTCAAAAAATGTAATGTGTTATAGATGTGGAAGCACCAACCATTTAGGAAACTCTACTTCCTGCCCTGCTGTTGAAACATTTTGTGCAAATTGTAAAAAGAAGGGCCATTTTGCCAAAGTATAAATGAAAAGAAAAAGGGAACATAGTCAGTGTTATAAGTGATTCCAAGACCTCAGAATCTAGTGATGAACGTGCTATTTTGTACGTGGAAGTGCTTGTTCAAAGTATAGACAACAGTGTATTGCTCACAGATGTTACCATGATCAGGAGGTTTTATTGTCATAAATGTAGTAAATGTAGATGTAAACATGATGGCAGACTCTGGGTTGCATTTTACTCTGATTGGAGTGAATGATTGGAAGAATTTCCAAAACAAGGACATTGTACTAAGAAAGTCAGCAATTAAACCAGTGGCACATGGAGGGAAGCCTATAGAAGTTCATGGGGAATTTTCTACTATGATGTCCTTTAAAGGCAATACTTCATCTGCCACTGTCTATGTTGCCGAGTATGGTTTATCTTGGTTCACTGACAGAATATCGAAACCCCAAATACCATGGGACATATATAGCGAGTCAAATATCAAACTCAAAAATATTGTTTTCCTATACTTGTGAATGACAAAAATATCAGAAAAAAATATTGTTATACACTAGTATCGATTACTAAAATATCATTTTCTAACTTATATATATTTAAAAATAGTTAACATTAAATTTATTAACATGTAACAGTAATATAATATATATTAAATATATTCAAATAATGTAAAACTATATATAAATGTTTTACTTATTAAAAAAAACACACACATATATATCTGTGTGTATGTTTATTTACACATATATCATTTGAAATTATTATTACAAAAGAATTTTCAATTATATTATAAGTTAATATTTTTAAACTTTAATATAACAAATTATATATATATATATATATATATATTTATATATATATATATATGTATATGTATACACAATAGAAACACAAATTAAAAACCATAACAAATAAATTGATAAAATGTAAAAGCATACCAATTTAAGTACAACTAAAAAAGTGACCAGTATAAAAAATTTAATTTTACTAAAAAATGACATTACAAATATTACTAATAAAAAATAATATAATTTAAAATACACAAACATCATAATAATATAAATTTAAACAATATTAACAAAACTGTAAAATTGTAGGAATAATACAAATACTATCCCACTCCAGTCTGTGCAACACTAGGGAAAGCATTGGACTCAGGACAAGTGCAAATTACTATTCCCGCTCCACTCAATACAACAGTAGGGAAAACATTGGATTGCGGAGAGGTAAACTTTAATATTCCAGCTCCAGTCTCTGCAACAGTAGCAAAAAGGTTGGATTTAGGAGGGTGAAAATGTACTATTCCCAATCCAGTCTGTGCAACAGTAGGGAATGCGTTGAACTCAGGAGGGGTAAAAATTACTGTTCCCACTGAAGTCTGTGCAACAGTTGGGAAAGCGTTGGACTCAGGAGGGGAAAAATTTACTATTCCCACTCCAGTCTCTGCAACAGTAGGGAAAGTGTTGGATTGCGGAGGGGCAAAATTTACTATTCCCACTTCAGTCTCTGCAACAGTAGGGAAAGTGTTGGATTACAGAGGGGTAACAATTACTATTCCCACTCCAGTCACTACAACAGTAGGGAAGATGTTGGATTGCAGATGGGTCAAAATTACTATTCCCACTCCAGTCTGTGCAACAGTAGGGAAAACGTTGGACTCAGTAGGGCTACAAAATACTATTCCCACTCTAGTCAGTGAAACAGTAGGGAACGCGTTGCACTCAGGAAAGGTAAAATGAACTATTCCCACTCCAGTCACTGCAACAGTAGGGAAAGTGCTGGATTGCGGAGGGGTAAAATTTACTATTCCCACTCCATTCTGTGCAACAGTAGGGGAAGCGTTGGACTCAGGAAAGGTAAACATTACTCTTCCCATTCCAGTCAGTGCAACAGTAGGGAAAGTGTTGGATTGCAGAAGGGTAGCATTTACTATACCCACTCCAGTCTGTGCAACAGTAGAGAAAGTGTTGGACTCAGGAGGGGTAAAAATTACTATTCCCATTCCAGTCAGTGCAACAGTAGGGAAAGTGTTGGATTGTGGAGGGGTAACATTTACTATTCCGACTCCAGTCTATGCAACAGTAGAAAGAGAATATTTCATTTCAAACAAAATATTTTAACAACTATATTAAATAACAAAAATATAAATATTGAAATATAAAAAGTATATATATAAATGTCAATTAAAAAATGCATATTTATTACAATGTTTAATAAATATAAATGAAAACAAATAAGATTATTTTAATTCAAATACCACTCTATATTCTCACAATCATAACAGCCAACTAATATAATCTTATTTACAATTAAAAAGCATAATCCAATTAAGACCTAACATAATAAATAGTACAACTCCTAATAAATGAATACCTATTTTTATATTTATTATTACTTAAATACCTTCCCACCCTATATCTCTACAAAGTAAACAACACACACCTAATTTATATCTTCAAAAATTATAATAATTCTACAATTTACTTACCTAATTATCAATTAATAATGATTAACTAAAAATGTAATAATTATATTTAATTAACTTCCCACCCTTTACCCCTACAAACTCAACATCCCGCACCTGATGTATAACTTCAAAAATATCTTAATTACCCAATTTGCATATTTAAATATCAATAAAAAATTATTAATTGAAATTATTTCCTTCACACCCTTTACCCCTACAAAAACAACTCATACCAAATATATAAATACAAAAATGTATTAATTACACAGTTTACTTAATTAATTATCAATTAACGAATTAATAATTAATTATTAACTAATTAGAATTAATTTACTTCCTATTCCATACCCCTACAAACCCCAGAACCCACACCTAAAACTTAACATAATAACAAAATGCATTACCCAATTAAAATAATTAATTACCAATTACATAATTAAAACTAATAAAAAATGTATTAACTATAATTAATTTACTTCCGACCCTGTGCCCCATAAACTCCACAACCTGCACCTAAAACTTAACGTAATAAAATTAATTAATTGCACAATTAACATAATTATTAATTAAATAATTAATATTAATTAATTTACTTCCCACCCTGTACCCCTATGAACCCCACATATAACAATAAACTAATACATTAAATTTAAAAACAACTGAAAATGTACAAACTAATTAAAAAAACACATTAACAATAATTATGCAAACAATTTATAACATATACAATTAAAATATATACTAAAATACATAAAAATAATTAACAAATGATATTAACAACAATATTTTTGTAAATGATATTAACAACATAGATCTTTTAAACATCAATATTAACAACTTAAGATATTTTTAACATCGATATTACTTACCTTAAAATCAGTATTCTTGCCAACCATATTCTTGCACATGATGTTTTTGCATCACAATATTTCAAACTCAATATTTTTGCCTCTCAATGTTTTAATTTTGATATTTTGTCTGAATACCGTTCATCTTTACTTAGATGGTTAGAACAACGCAATTTGGAAATAATGCTGGATCTAAATAATTCTGAGCAAGTCCTTTTTAAAAAGAATTTATGAGTGTTTGGGCTTTGCCAAGTACCTGAGTGTGAAACAAGATTTTCTGAGGTTTTTATGGATAATAAGTAAAGTTGAAGGGGTTAAAACATAGAATACATCTCAAGGAATGGGTAGAACCTATTTACATAATGTGAGAGGAGTTCCGTTGGTGGCCAGACCTGAATTGAGGAAGGAAATGGACAGCTTGTGTGAACAAGACATCATTGAGCCCATTGAAGGTTCGGAATGGTTGTCTCCGGTTGTGTTAGCATGCAAAAATAACGGCAGTTTGCCAATGTGTGTAGACCTGAAGGACTTAAGTTCTAGGATTTGGTTTTGACAGACACCCCTTACCTAACATCACTCAGATGCTTTCACTAATTAGGTGGCTAACATATTTTCTACTCTGGGCATGGCATCTGCGTATCATCAGATTGTGTTGGATCGGAAATCTCGACCATTTAAGTTCTTTTATCACTCTGGAAGGGGCTTTCTGTTTCAGAAGGATGCCTTTTGGTTTGGCTTCGGCGTCAGCTGTTTTTTTAGCGCTTGATAGACACAATGTTTAAAGGTGTGGGAGGAGTTGCATGTTTTCAAGATGATTTGTTGGTGTACGCGGAGGACAAGGCCAGTTGACAGGAAGTTGGCTCACATTCTTACTATTTTGAAAGAGAAGGGGGTTATGTTGAAAGCAGAGAAATTATCTGTGCGTCAAGTGGAGCCGAAAGAGAACCTGGTAAAAACTATTGTTGATGCTCCTGTGCCTGAAGGGAAGGATCAATTGTGATCTTTTATGGACCTTATGGGGCTCTATTGTTGATTTATTCCAAGATGTGCTGAAAGAACGCATGCTTTACGTACACTTCTTAAGAAAGGTGAAACATTTGTGTGGGATGAAGATTGTAGGCATTAATTGGATGATATTAAGTGTGGTGTGGTTAATATGGGCAGTGGGAGGGAGGGGATTAGTTGTTTCTTATGCCACTGTAATGCTGTAGACTTCTATACCACAGTTGTGGACCATGCATCACAACTGTCGTGGCTACTGCAGTGGAACTTGAATAAGATAAGATGACACTACCACCCTGAGGTCATGTATCACTCTTGACATGGAATGTGTGGGGTCTAAACAACCCGCGAAAAACACGGCAGGTGCTAACTGATTTAGATCGTCACAACATTTATGTGGCATTACTACAAGAAACCCATTTGACATGACATGTTGAATACACAGTGGGCACACGCTGGGCTGCGCATAGGTTAGTCTCCTCTTACTCCTCCTATTCCAAGTGCGTGAGGATCCTTATAAAAAGGGGGGTCTCCTTTCAACTTACACACACCTAAACGGATGACCTGGGGCGATACGTGATTGTACAGGAAGTGCTTTGCGGCACCCTTTTCACTTTGGTTAACACATATGGGCCAACTGTGGACGATCCTGATTTTTACATAGCACTCTAGAAGCAGCGCCTCAAACTATTGGCGTGTATCATAATATGGGGAGGGGACCTTGATACATTCTTAGATGCCATGCTAGATGGATCGCCGACAACGTACTGGCACGGTAAACACTCTTCTAAAATTCTCAGGACTGGGATGGAGGAACACGGAATGGTGGATCTCTGGAGACTCCGCAACCCCACCCGGAGAGAGGGCACATTCACCTCTTCTGTTCACTGATCTTGGTCCCGCTTGGACTACTGGTTGGCAACCCAGGATGTCTGTGCCTGGGCATCTGACATAACACACTTGCCTAAGACCTTATCAGATCATGCACCGGCCCCCTTCTCGTTGCAGGTCTCCACCCATACCCCTCACAGTTTATGTGGTGATTTCAGGCAACAGCCCTCTTAAACCCGATGTTCCGAGAGGAGGTGCACTCTGCTATCAATGCGCATTTCACAGATAATGTTGGATCTGTAAAAAAGCATAGGCACGCTCTGGGAGGTCTTTAAGGTCACTATCAGGGGGTTTTGTATTGGTACAAAGGCAGGCATACTGAAGACACTGCGAACGCAACTGCAGGAATAAATTGGCTGTAGATATAATTGGTCCTGTTGGTTTAGGAAATGGCCAGGTTAAATATGGCACTGTGGTCATGGACTATATTAGCAGTGGCCCGAAATGCCATTTGTTAACAGCATCACATATTCTGCTGCTAAGAGCATGCTAGAGAATTTGTTTTTGAGGGAAGGTGTGCCCGATGAGATTGCGCCCAGGTCGAAATGTGAACAGAATTTGGATGCAGAAGTAAAGGGAACTAAAGTGAAGAAGACAGTTGTGTGCAATTCTCTGACAGAAAATTGAATACTGCTAAATCTAATGAAGAAATATGTCTTTCTTTCTTCGGAAATCTGTGTGATTGCTGAAGAATGGCATCTTTTCATGAATACCCCCTGCCACCAGATTTTTCCCCCGTCTGTTTTGCTGACTTTAGAACTCTGTGCACTTTACGCCTGCTAACTAGGAGTAGAGTGCCTGTACTCGCCCTGCAAATATGGTTGAATTAACTTACTCCTAATGTCTTCCCCAAGAAGACTACTGACAGTGAGTCTAAGCGCATGGAAACGTTTGGCAAGTACATGTTTTCATCAGCTAGTCTGGCTGTGCACTCAGTCAATGCCAACTGCCTCCAGTCCCTACATTCATGCTTTAGGGATGCAGATGGCCATATCCTACCAGCAGTTTCAGAAGACCTACAGGCGATTTTAGACAAAACCGTACAGGATGGTCAGGATGTGGCGAAATTTGTAATAAGGTCTGGCCTTGACACAACTGACTGCTTGTGTTGGGCAATGGGCACAAGTGTGGTGCTTTGGTGCTAATGCCTGGATGAGGACTACAGGGTTCTCTGAGGATGTCCAGGCATCTTTGGTGGATATGCCATTTGATGACTCCTGCCTCTTTGTTGAAAAAGTGGACTCTTCCCTGGAATGCTTTATGGAGAGTTGTGCCACATTGCATTCCCTGGGTCTGTCTGCCCCTGCCAGACAATTCCCTCAGCAGTTTCACCCTTTTCATGAATATGCTAGAGGGCTCCAATAGTGCCAACAGCAGATCGCACTGCCAGCGCAAGAACCTTCTGTCATTCCATGGCTGTGGCAACCAGAGACAACATTCACGGCATCAGGGACAACATGCAACTCAGTCCCTCATCCCTTCAGCAACCACACATCCACTTTAGTGTTCTCTTTTCGATAAACATCAACCCTTTAAGAGGTATGATCAGGCATTTCCTATGTCCTCTCAACCCCTAACTGTGGAATGACAAATTCAAAGTGCCCACCATGGCCCAGGTCTTATCTGCCCTAGATCCCGGAGACTAGATGGTAGTGTTGGACCTGCAGGATGCGTATTTCCATATTCTCATCCTGCAGGCCCACAGACATTACCTGCAGTTCACAGTAAGCCAGGAGTGCTCCCTTGTTTGACCTCACTTGTGCCCCTCAGGTGTTCACAAATGGCGGTGGGCGAGGCACAACTTCAAAGGTTGAGTGTACCAGTCTTCCCAACCTCAGCCACTGGCTGCTGAAGGTGTGCGAACCCCAGCAGTTGTAGACCATCTCCAAATGACAGCAAACCTTCGAACATAGTTGAGGTTCACTATCAGCGTGCTGAAGTCTCAACTGACTCGTTTGCAGAAGCTCCAGTTCATCAGAGCTAACCTAGATATAGTGCAGTTTTGTGCCTTCCCCGTGGAGTGGAGAGTTCAGGACATTCGGGCTATGATCCTGAAGTGTCAGCCTCTGCCATGGATCTCAATGAGGATGGCGTTGAGGCTGCTGGGTCTATTGGCCTGCAGCCTGCTAGTCAAGCATGCCAAATGTTGCATGCGAGCTCTGCAATGGGACCTGAAGGACCAGTGTACATAGCACCAGAGGAACCTGTTGAATTACATTCTGGTTTCAGAGGATACTGCAAAAGATATGCAGTGGTGGCTAATGAACCTCACTTGGGTCAGTGGCAGACCCCTTTCCTTATCCCACCCAGAGCTGACTGTGGACACAGATGCATCACTACTGGGCTGGGGAGGCTATCTGGGCAAGGTGAAGATCAGAGGATTCTGGTCTCTTGTGGAAACTCGCCTCTACATCAATTTGTTATAGTTGCGAGCATGGCATTCAAGTCTTTCTTACCATCCATTAAGGGGAGGCTAGTTGATGTGCTCACTGACAACACTACCACCATGTGGTATTACAACAAGCAGGCCAGGTGGGTTCTTGGGTCTTGTGCCAGAAGGCTCTGTGCCTTGGGAAGTGGCTGACTCACCTGGGCATTTCCGTGGTTGTAAAAGGTCTGGTGCATAAACTCAGTCACTGAAGCCTAGCGGATCATAATGCCAGTTATACCTGGTGTTAATGCTGGGTGTTTTCCAGCAGTGGGTAGAACCCTGCCTCAATCTTTTCCCCACTGCTGAGAATGTCTGATGTCAGCATTTGTGCGCGCTAGAGCTCTCAAGAAGGCTCTCTCTCAGAGATGCATTCTGCCTAGAGTGGAGCTCAGGACCCATGTATTCCATCTCGCTTCGAGCCTTCCTGGCTCAAGTTTCCAAAGGAGATCAAGACCGACCAGGCTCAAGTCTCCCTGGTGACTCCAGATTGGGCCAGGAGGGTGTGGTATCCAAAGCTTCTGGGCTTGAGCATCTGTACTCCTATTAAACTGTTGCTTTGGAAGGATCTACTCTCTCAGCAACAGGGCAGGGCTCAGCGCCCAGGCCTCAGCACGCTGCAACTTCATGCGTGGAGCATTGACAGCTGGTCTCTGTCTGCCTCCCGAAGTTGTTGATGTGATTCCAGCAATCATATGCCCACGCTGAGTGCTGGGACAGATTTATGGCTTGGTATGGCACCTATCAGATTGACCTGCTACAAGGTCACCTGCCTGATGATGTTTTATCGCTGGCCCAGCAAGCACTTGCAGTGGGCACTCTTAAAGGGTATTTGTTGGCTCTTTATGCTTTTTTGAGGTTCCCAGGTCTGCCTTCCTTGTTTGAATCACCTGCTTTGATGGGATTTCTTACATGTTTTCAGCATATGTTTCCATTGAAGCTGTTTCTAATGCCACAGTGGGACTTAAATTTAGTTTGCGGTCTTTGTGGTCATGATCATGTCAGCTCATCGTGTGAATAGGCTGCAGATGCCCTCAACTCAACCACCTTACGCAACATTCTTTCCTGATAAACTAGTGCTGAGAACTTGGGCTGCATTCTGCCCTTTTTCACGTTCGGCAGGCTGTCACCCTTCTGACTGTTCCTACCTCACTCCTTGATGGAAGAGGACAGACTCCAACTTTTGGACCCCAATAGAGGCTTCAGTTTGTACATAAATCGTACCAAGGACCATCAGGTGGATTGTTTGTGGGTGTTAAATTTGGCATCTTTGGTGTGGTTTCCCCTAACTTTTTGCCTCTACCTCCTGCATTTTTGATGCTGTGCTGGATTTCGTTTTTGCTGGATTAGATGCTTTGGGCACTTTGCCACGGCTGATCAGTGTCAAAGTGCAAGTGCCCCCTGCGTAAATTGTTATTACAATTGGTTCTCCCTAATTGGCACATTTGACTTACTGGTAAGTTCCTAGAAAAGTGCACCGAGTGTGCCAGGGCCTGTAAATCAAATACTACTAGTGGACTTGCTGCACTGATTGTGCCACCCACATGAGTAGCCCTGAAAAGATATCTCAGACCTGCCACTGCAGTGTCTGCGCGCAGTTTTATACTGCCATGTCGACATGGCAAGTGCACCCACTTGCCAGGTCCTAACCTTCCCTTTTCTTACATCTAAGACACCACTCAGGTAGGCCCACGGTACCCCCATGAGCAGGGTGCAGTGTATGTGAAAGGTAGGGCATGTACTGGTGTATGTGACATGTCTGATAGTGAAATACTGCCGATTTTGTTTTTCACTAGTGAAAGGCTAACTGTCCCATAGGACAGCATGGGAGATACTTTGTAACATCTTACAAGTATAACTTCCCATTGGGACAAGGACAAAATAGAGAAATGGAGTTTAGGCTCTATGAACTCAGAATTTAATAACACATCTTTTAGTAAAGATGGTTTTTAAATTGTGTGTTTGAAAATTCCACTTTTAGATAGTAGACATTTTCTTGTTTAACCATTCTGTTTGGCTTTGCCTATTTGTGGATTGACTGTCTGGTTTTGGAGTGACAGGGGCTGGGGCTGGGGATGTGCATTCACTGTAGTCAGCCACTGGGGGAGTTGAGGTGTGCCTGGCCCTGCCTGGATGACTCAGAGCTGAGCTGAATAGACCTTGGCTACAGTTAGAGTAGTGGGAGGAGTTTTCCTTGCACCTGAATAGGGCCTGTCTCACTTGCACGATGCTGTCTCCACCCCCTGTGGTCATACTGCACCAGTGAGGACACAACTGGTTTGGACTGGGCTCAGAGACTCTTGCACAAAGAAAAACAAAATGGGGTATAAGTAGTGGATGTTAAACCCCAGAACTTTAGATCACTTCTGGACTCAAGAGGAACCTTTGCCAAAGAGAAGAGCTGGAAGGCTTTGAGGAGGGCTTTGCTGTCTGCTGTGTGGGGTTGGCCTGCAGTTGCTGCCTTTGCCAAGGAAAGGACAAAGATTGGAACATTGCTGAGAAACCTGCTTGAAGAAGAATCTCCAAGGGCCTGTGTGTGCTGGCCTCCTGTTCTGAAGTCTCAGGGGCACAAAGACTCCATCATCGCCAGCACCTGTATCCTGTTATCGCGACACCAATAACCGCTGATGGTGACTCCACGAACTCGCCAACTTTGCATCGGCACCAGAACCGATGCCTCACCGCCGACGCAACCGACTTCCCCTGTCCTGAAGTCGACACGTTGCCTCCTCGCGGGCATGACACCTCGCCTCCCCTGTGGCAGCCAGGTAGCCAGCTTCGACCTCAGCAGCGACGCCTCACCTCCACGACGCCGTGCATCGTCATAGACTTCGTTATCCAAAAGTACTGTTTGTTTGGGGGTCCGTGTGACTCCATGCCTGATGCTGCGCACCTCGCGGTCGGCGCCGTACTTTGGATTTATTGCTGTCACGACATCGTAATAGCCCCAGGTGGAGCTATTTGTTTTCTACAAGCTTTATTTTGGAAATAACTGTTTTGAAATGCTATTTTACTACATGTATGTTGGATTTTTGTCCTTTTGGTCTTGTTGAGTTTAGATAAAGATACTTTCTTTTTCTTAACTGGTGTGGTGTCCATTTGTGGTGTTATCACTGTATTACTGTGTGTTTTGAGTACAAACACATTGCCTTTGGGGTAAGCCTGTCTGCTCGTGCCAAGCTACCAAGGGGTGCCTTTGGGATAAGCCAGTCTGCTCGTGCCAAGCTACCAAGGGGGTGAGCAGGGATTATCTAAAGTGTGTATCCTCCTTACCCTGACTAGAATCAAGGGTCCCTATTTGGACAAAGGTGTATATCTCTGCCAACTAGAGACCCCCAGTTATAACAGAGGGTGTCTCAGGAGCAAAGAAGGTGTTGTATTCCTCTTAGGGTGTCCGTATATAGGTTTTCCTGTATCATGTCCTTATATAGGCACAATTCGTCCTGCCCTTATATAGGCATAAAATCCCAGTCCTTATTTAGGCATTAAACCGTGCACTCCAAATACAGGCATGGTCTCCGACATCCGTCCACCCTAACGTCACAACGAGTTTTTGAAGAACAGACCCTTAGGCTTCGGGAGTTTCCCTAGCACAGGACTATTGATTTCTTCAAGGACTCATTTATTATGCATGAACCGTTATACCTTAGGGGTTCATTCATGACGTCTTCCGCTGTCCGATCCACGTCAATGCTAACATTCTAAGGTACCTCTCAGGTATAAATATACCTTCCCTAGCCCCTGTAAATCAGAGGAGACCTCGACTTCAGAGGAGCCCGTTTCCCGGCCTGACGCACTGAGAAGACGCTGTCATCCCTGCACGCAGAGAATCCAGCTTCCAGTGATCTGACTTCCCTCGCGGGGTGTTGGAGTTCGAATCTGGCAAGAGATTCCTACCTCTCTCATTTTCAAGGTATGGAGCTGACTAGAACCTAGAGGGACTCTTGGCATACTAAGTATACTAGGCATACTAGACTTAACATACTCTTAGTATACCATAGTAAGGAATACTTCACCTACTTCATACCTCTCCCTACACCTAGGTTAGGTTAGGAACATTGGGGTAGAACTAGCTTAGAAACGCATCGTATGAGTACTCGCATTTTTAGTCTGTTATTTATGTAAATGAATAGCTGCTAAAGATCATGCTAGCGCAGTATTATTTATTTCTACTGCTTACGCTGTACATTATTTATCTTGCATACTGTCTTGTGATCGTAACTACACACTTTACTTACACGAGAACCAAGACTGTTGAATAAATCTTTTATTGAAACGCCCGTCTATTCTTTCTGTGTAACTTTGAGGAAAACTAAGTATGCACGAGTGAGCTGAGTGAAATAGTTATCTATTGTTTCCACGACTCTGGGACACGTTCTGATTCTAAAGGGAAACAAAGTGGTCATGTTTTGCGGCTGCCAGAAACTACTCCCTTCTTGTTTGACGAGGAGTTTCTAGTGGCCTCTGAGCTAGCTGGCACAAGTAATTAAGTTTAATATACTCGATAGGGACATACTGACCGTAGTCCTATGTCAAACCTATAGGGGATATTATTCCAATGCGCAGAGCCTATTAGGGAAATAGGAGCTACACTACATGGCGCCCAACGGTTTGGTAAGGCGGTAATTCAACGTTAGATACTGAGTAACTCAGCCGTGCCTTTTCTCTCAGAGACCCCTACCCATATAGTCCAAAAGACGTCTGGAGTGGGCAGGGTTAAGTATCCACCACGGCTACATAGGGAAACACCCTATATATTAGCTGTTTGGTTTGCTCAACGTTGAAGGATACGGTGTTCCAAAATATTGTGCACCTTATCTTTGTTTCCTTGAAACTTGTTCTACATTTTTCAAAAAACAAATGTCCACATGCGGGGACAATGACATCGAGAATGGTGGAGCTGCGGCTGCTCCAGCCCAAGCAGCAGTTTTTAACAATACAGGTTTAATTGAAACTGAGGAGGGTGTTATAGATATCCATCCAAACTTAAGAAGAGCCATCACTCTAAAACTCATAAAACACGGCCTGCCACCAAGAGGTGGTAGAGCAGTTTTCGTGATAGAGGCACACGAATCCTTTCAGACAGAGGTATTCTATTCATGGGTAATATTTCCTGAATCCAATCCAGTAACACACATGTTTCACTTCTACAAAGAAGATGATCCACCAGAGGAATACATTCCTTTCGAGGATATAGAAATTCCATTAACATACCAAGAGCATCAGCTCTGGTTTAAAGGCGCCCTAAAACATCACAGAAACATTACCAGGCTCGGTCCACTAGGTAGACCAGGAGCAACATGGCCGATTCTAGCCGGCTACACACCTCATCCTGACATTGAAGAGATGTCAGACGAGGAATTACTTACTCAACTTACAGAGTTAATAAAAATCTACAGACAATTGGTCCAATATGTCATGCGGACTTTCACAGTCCAACCACCATTGACACTTCCAAATCAAACTCCTCACCAGGGGAATACACTAAAAATTACACCACAGACTCTATACGCAGTCATGGGTAAAATGCCCACAAAGCGTGAGCAAATTCCATTCTGGATAGCTCAAAAAATTACTCAAATCGAAGCAGTATTTACAAATACTAGCCCGTATGAGAAACACAGAATCCTAACAATCAGTTTACCGATGGGGATCACACCACAACTGGAAGACTGTACCACTTGGGGCTCAGTCTTTGTTGCCATCTATACTAAAACACATGGTATTGCATCAATTGCGGTAATACCTGATGTCCTGAAACAAATTCAAAACGAATACGGGGCAGAGCCTGCTCTAAATTTAGGTATGAAATTACAGAAAAATTTCGACCAGGTCTCAACAATAATATTATCTAATATTAAAGGGGAGGCAGCAGCAGTGGCGATCCGCCAAAAATTAAGGGAATTTGATGTTACAGAACATCAAACTGAGCTACCCAGAATTATAGAACAATCTTATGCAGAATTAGGCAGAGATAGTTTGGGTGGAAGACCAGTGAAGCCGAAACTATCTGAAAGTCCTGAGAAGGACTCTATTAAACAAACTCCTACATCTTCTAAAAAGAAGTGGGAGACTAATAAACAAAATTCAAACGAGAAACGTTCTCAATCCAGAGGTAGGTCTCCTCAAAAGGAGCCCTCTTAAAGGAGGTATAAGCTCAGGAATAGGGATAATTTGAAAAAGCCTGACAGGTATCAAGATACTGATACACGTTCCTCTCGTACCTTTCAGATCTCGTCACAGACTTCGGAAAGAAGAGGACGGTCAGAACATAGAGAAGAACGCGTGAAATCCAAGGACGACAAACACGTTCCGAAAAATAAAACAAAACCTCAATTCTCCAAAAAGAAAGTAGCAGGTCTGAAGATCAGACATGCCAAGAATACTGAGAACACAACTCAAGAACGGAGAATGGGCTCAGACAATGCTGGACAGTGCAGCAGAAGTCACAATAGCTCGCCAGAACCTGAAGGAACTTCTGGAGATAGTGGACTTGAATGAGTACATTACAGTTGAGACTGTAGACACCAGGGTTAGTACTCCACAAAAGTTATATGAAATAACACTCCGGATGGAGGGAGACAAACCTAGACAGGTGAAAGCACTTTTTGGGGAAAGACTATCAAGGGGCTATGACATACTTCTAGCAGAAAAAGACTGGCCACCACAATTTGTCAGGGAGTGCCCACACGGCGAGGACATTATTATGCCTGCCTTCTCCAACCACATTCCAATGCACCTAAGATATACATATGCCAGGAAATGGGCTGTAGCCCAGGCCCCAGCATTATATAAAAATCATGTAGGATGGGATGAGGACTCACCTCACCATAAAATACATCTGAAACATGAACCAACTGCACAAAGGCAGTACCCAATAAAGCAAGAAGCTAAAAAACAGGTCAGGGAGATCTTAGATCAGCTTGAATACCAAGGGGTGATTGAAACATGCACCTCCTCAATGAACAATCCTTTGTTTCCTGTCTCCAAACCAGACAAAACATATCGTCTAGTTTTGGATTACAGACACCTGAACACTTGTTCTAAAACCTTTGCTGTGCAAAATGCACATAGCACAGCATTAATGAATAACATTGTGCGTAAAAAATATAAAACAACATTAGACATCTCAAATGGTTTCTTTTGTCAAAACTGAAAGCAGGTACTTAACAGCATTCTCCATAATGGGGACCCAGCGTCACTTTTGTCGACTCCCACAAGGGTTCAAGAACAGCCCGGGGTTATTCTCAGCGAGGGTAACGGAGTTACTACAAATTTATGACAATGAGGCATTGTCCTATGTCGATGACATCTATCTGACAGACGATGACCTGGACAAACACTTGAACAGGGTGAGCACCATTATACTGGGCTTCGCCTCTGAGGGCTACAAATTCAACTTCAAAAAGTCCCGAATTTCCCATCTCAATGTCCTATTTCTAGGATATGAGCTTTCAAGTGAAGGCAAGAGTTTGGCAGCTAACTTTCTAGAGAAATGTGCGCTGCTCCAACCTCCAAAAACGCTAAAAAACTTACAATCCATTCTGGGTTTCCTAAACTTTGGAAGAACCTACATTCTAAATTACGCAGAAAGGGTTAAACCTCTCTACGCATTAATCAAACCTGATTTTTCAATCAAAAATTGGACAAACGAACACACAGAAATCTTGCGTTCACTCCAGGCTAACATGTTAGCAACAAATCACTTACAAACACGCGTAAGTCAACGCAATTTGGTGATCCGAATAATTTCGGGTCAATGCGGATTCACCTACTTAACATTTAATGAGGGTGAAAAAATACCAATCGCATACAAATCGCATTTGTACACACAAGCGGAAATGCGCTTCAGTTCAACTGAAAAAATTCTAACAACAGTTGAAACCGCTGTAGCAAAAGAAAGAGCCTTAGCCCAAGGGAAACGCATTATTGTCGTAACCCCAGTACCAGCTTTAGAAGCGGTCACAAAAGCAAGCATTCCAAATGCTAAAGCACTACATCCAAGATGGATACAATGGGTTAATTCTCTTGCTGCAACAAATGTTGAATATGTTTTTGATCCAGATTTAAAAACACAAGCATTCCTGCAATATGAACAACAATGTCCTCTGCCCACTGAGATTCTGCCTCTCGATCAGTACGAATTCATAATTGACACTGACGGATCCGCACAACCCTCAACGGGGAGTAAGCAAGCTTACAGTGCAGCGTGTGCAATCGTTAAAGGTCGCATGCGAGATGGCATCTTCAGACCTATGGTCACAAAAACCCAGTCTCTAGGAGATTGTACAGCTCAGCGAGCTGAACTACAAGCATTCATACTGGCACTTGAAAGTACAGATCGAGAATTCCCCACACTGATAGTGTGCGATTCCTTTTACTGTGTTTAGTCGTATAATGACTATATACAAAACTGGCTTGAAAATGGTTTCAAAGATGCGAAAGGTGGCACAATAAAGCACAAAATGCTTTGGGAACAAGTAGTTCAGTTGAAAAAGGAACTACCAAAGGCTCACGTGATCCACACACTGAGTCATCAACGTGATGGCATTCACGTTACAGGGAATTCATTGGCTGACGAAGACACAAAGGGGGCTGTTCAGACGGCTTCCGTAGCTGCGATCACTTGTTCAAAAACGAAAATAGACGGTGAGATAATGTTGGCTGTCAATGCTTCAAGCAAGGGCAGCAGTGCAGCGTTACCAAAAAAGTTTCCACTCAAGTACTCTTATGTAATTGATGCAAACAACGTTCCTTTTGCTCGAATCCCTGGAGTGGGGGATAGGGTAATTCCAAACATGGAATGTAGAGCAGCCTTGATTTATGAAACACATTTGGGGGAGGGTCTGTCACATCAAGGGATCTCTAAAACAATTTTGACGTTAAAAGAGATGTATTGGTGGCCTGGCATGAATACAGAAATACACATATTCATCAATAACTGCTTAGACTGTAAATTACAGCGAGAAAGCCACCGGACACCATGCTACGAATGTAGCTGCCCAGTACAGACACCACTGTTAGACAGCATTAGACTATCTACGCGCATGCGTCCTTCTGGACAAATGCAATCCCACAAATACTGAATCAAGGTTCCTATGGATATGGCCTCAGCGCTCGGCTGACGCTCGAACTGTTATAAATGATTTGCGAGTCTTTATCGGCACATACACAATAGGCACGCTACATTCTGACCAGGGCCCTGCGTTTAGCTCTCGGGCTTACAAAGAAGCCATGGCCAGTCTGGGCGTTGCATTGCGGTACTCCTCTCCATTCCATCCTGAGGGAAATTCGGTTGTGGAAAGGAAAAACCGGGACATAAAGCAGTCTATAACAGCTAGGGTATTAGGTTCGGGTGACGGGTGGGTCAAACATCTTTATGGGGTCCAACGCTCATTAAACAATCTGCCAAGAAGTTCTCTAGGGGGGGTCACTCCATATGAGGTCCAATTTGGGACAAGAATGTGGGTACCAGATCTCGATGACGTAGGCACAGTGGTGGAAAATAAAACATTTGATATCAAAGATCGTTTGGCTGTTTTACAGGAACTGAATGAGTTAAGAATGAAACAAAGCACCGTATTCCTACAGCCAACCACCACTGGGGAAAAACAGGCGGTCCCAGCAAGGCCTGTCTGGATTCCAAAAGTTGGGGATCTAGTCAGAGAAAAATTGCGGACAAGAAGGAATTTGGACCTTCTTACAGACAACCAGTACCTGTCCTAGCAGTTCAAGGAACAAGAACAGTACTTCTGCCGCCCCTTGCTGGAAGAAAGGAGAAAAGATTTGTGTCCATCGACCTCATCAAACCACAGTATGTGGCCAATACTAAATAGTAGGCCTCGTGGACTCCGACCTAGTAGCAGACGCACTCCTCTCGCTACTATCCAAGAGGTTCAGACTGAAAGACTGATAACAATCGAGAATTCAGCTTTAACAGATGAAGGACTAAGCAACAATGCTATGGAACTCATCCCTCTTGAAAATCAATTAACAGTTCATCCAAATACACCTGTCTACACCAATGTAGCAAGTGATCAACTGGTTCCAGCGATTTCTACAAATCCTGATGCAATTCCAACAATTGACAGAACTGCTTCTGGCTATTTCATTAACTTTTTTTTTTTTTAAAACAGTTTTTATTTGGTTTTATCATTTGAAAGACATAAAACATATATCATTGTTCAAACTGTGTAAATACATACATGCGATGAGTTTGCATACTTGTCATTCCATTTTCACAGGGTAATTATATCCCAAGTACATATAATTTTCCACTCCACATCATTGACACCAATTCGGCCCATATAGCAGCATTTTGGATCAATTCCTCCCGTCCTGTTGGACTAACAATTTCTTACTATGTTTACGTGGGTTGTGTCGGACCTCTACTCCAGTTCATAGACACTGAACCTCTGTACCATGGACCCCTCTGGTTCCCCCTACAGCAGCCCACTGTGATGACAGAAGGAGTAGTAGACACGGAATGTGCGTACAGGAGGTAGAATTCACAGAAGTCTACCATCACCAAGACAGTGTGTTTATGTTACCTGCACCGATGCACTACCAACGTCAGTTGGTGTGGTATGTGTGAGAAGATACATTTTCAAAGGATCCCAGATGTCCCTAGGGCGGGAGGCTCTTGGTAGTAGGTCTGCATAGTTAGTGAACTGTTCCTGACAATATATTAAAGCAGTAATCCATTCTTTGAATTTCGGTGCGCGCCCTCTACCCCATCGACACGCAATTTGGCGTTTTGCCATGAGTAAGGCTATGGCTAAATATTTACGGTGCGGTTTGGCCACGTATTTTATGTATCCGAGTAGGGCAAACAGGGGACTGCGCTCTAGGGTCAGCAATGTAATCTGATCCAGGGCGTCAAATACCTTCCCCCCAGAACCTATGCACTGCGGGACACTCCCAGGCCAAATGTAGAAAATCCGCAGCAGGGGCTCTACATCTTCTACACTGATCGGAGTCTGTCAGGTTATATTTGTGTAATTTCGCCGGTGTATAGTATAAGCGATGTAGAAATTTATAGTGCGTGATACGTAGTCTATGGCTAGCAGCAATTTGCTGTGTGTGCTCGCAGCAGTAAGCCCATTGTTCATCCGTGAGTATATATCCCAGTTCCCCATCCCACTTCGTTCTTGCAGGGCAGGCAGTCCAAACTTGTGTCGTGTGTACCATGTGGTATAATGTAGACACCATGTGTCTCGGGGACGTAGCTTGTAACACCCGCTTCAGAGGAGGCAATGTAGGGGGCTCATACGGGAAGTCTGGTGATAGGGCACGTAGGCCCTGCCGTAGCCTTATGTAAAGGAAGTTATCTAAGGGAGTTGGTTGGGTCTCCTTGAATATGTGGGCTAGTGTGCGGAACTCACCCTCATGATATAGGTCGCCCCATGTGGAAATGCTGGTCCGACCCAGGAGTCTTTGGAACCCTTTTTCCTGGAGGAGTTGCATTTGGGGATGGTATGTCAGGGGGAGCAGTGGGGAGTAGAGCATGGGGAATTTTAATAGCGTCAGTATTCGGTGCCATGCCTTAAGCGTGCAAGTTAGCGAGGTAGGTGTCGTATCTCGTTGGACAGTGGGATGGAGTATCACACCCTCCAGTGGTACAGGATCTGCCAGCCAGTGTTCTACCGCAACGTGCGGCATGTAGCGGGGAGGGTGGAACCAATAATACGCGTAATGCACCTGCGCACAGGTGTAATACAGTTCGAAGTCTGGGATGTCAAATCCCCCCTGTTCGTAGGGCCTGGTGAGTACCCCCCATTGTAATTGGGGTTGTTTGCCTCCCCACACTAGTCTGATCATTTCTGTTTGCAACCTTGTGAAAAAAATCCGTCCAGGATAGTACGGTATGTTCAGGAAGAGGTACAGCACCTGAGGAAGGACCACCATCTTGATCAGCGAGGCCCGTCCCGCCATCGAGAGGGGCAAGGAGATCCAACATGTGACATTGTCTGTAATACGGTCTAGAGTTCTACCGTAATTTAACCGCATGAGCTCATCTCTATCTGTAGTGATGCGAATCCCTAGGAAGCGCATGTCTGAGTGGCACCACTCCAGAGGGTAGTCTAAAGGGAACTGGACTGTTGCAGAAGTAAGGGGTAAGATCTGTGATTTTCCCCAATTAATATGTATCCTCGACATTTTCCCAAATACTATGAATTCCCGGAGAAGTGGATTAAGATTGTTCTGCGGGTCGCGAACATACAAAGTAATGTCATCTGCGTATAATGACACCAAAATTTGGCGCATATAGCACCGCAACGCTTTTTCTTGGTGACGTTGGCGGAGTTTAGCTGCCAAGGGTTCTACTGCTACAGCAAACAGCAGAGGGTACAGTGGGCACCCTTGTCTCGTGCCTCTGGTTATTTGGAAGGCAGGCGACGTGTGACCATTGATGCATACCCTGGCTGTCGGGAGGTTATACAGTAACTTAATCCAGGCAAGAAATATTGGGGAAAGCCCATGCGCTGTAAGACTCCCAGTAGGTAATCCCACTCCACTGAATCGAACGCCTTAGTGGCATCTAAAAAAACTGCCGCGAATGGCAAGCCAGGGTCCACGTTGTGGAGGATTGCAAAGAAAGTTCTTAGGTTGTGGGTGGTCGCTCTACCAGGAATGAAGCCGGACTGATCCGGGATGGCCAGCTTCTCCATGATCAAATTTAATCTGTTCGCTATGACTTTTGCTAGAATTTTAGTGTCACAATTGATAAGTGACAGTGGTCTGTATGAGTCACAGTGTTGAATGGGTTTTCCTGGTTTCAGCAGAGAGATGATGTGCGCCTCTCTCATGGACTGGGGGAGCCTGCCGTTATCCAGTGCGTCTTCAAAAACCTCTTGGAGGATGGGGGCGAGCAAATCAATATATGTTTTATAAAATTCTATAGGGAGTCCATCCGATCCCGGTGTTTTTCCTGATTTCATATGCATTATGGCTTCTCTTATTTCATCCAGCTCAAAAGGGGAGCTGAGAAACTCCCGTTGATTGTCGCCCAACCACCCCAACGCTACGTCTTCTAAATAAGCATTGAGATCGAGTTCGTCGCATCTTTGTGATGTATATAATGTTGCATAATGTGCAGTAAAGGTGCGCAGTATATCCTCAGTATTCCTGTATGTGACCTCCCCCGGACCCGTGATCTCCAAGACCATGTTGTTGAAGCGTGGCCTGTGTATTGTGTCTGCTAACATCTTCCCTGGACGTTCTCCCTCACCATATTTCCGTGCAACCCAGTGTTTACCCCTGTATTTCGCCTCTCTATCAGCGGTGGCTGTGTAGTCAGTGATTTTGTCTCTAATTTCTCGATGCACTTGTCTGTCATTGCTGGTTCCGAGCCGCATTTCTAATTGTTTGATCTCTCTTTCTAGTTTTTTCAGGGATCTCTGTATGTCTCGTAGTACGCCCAAACTTTTGGACATGCAGAACCCCTAATCGTGACCTTGAAGGCCTCCCATACTGTTTCTACGCTGTCCACCGATCCCTTATTCCTCTGTAAAAATCCTGTATTTCTTGTCCCAACTCTTCGTGATAGACCGGGTCTAGCAGTGTTAGTGGCTGGAGCCGCCAGATTCTTTGTGGGGCATCATATCCCAGGGGGTTGAATGAGAGGCTTACTGGTGCATGGTCCGAATAAGTTCTGGCCAAGTGTTTGGTCTCGGCAATCAATGGACATAGGCCTCTTGTAACAAGGAAGTAGTCCAAGCGGGCCCATGATGCGTGCTGAGTTGCGTGGTGTGTGCCTTCAGCCGTGTGTGGGTTGAGGTGCCGCCAAGCGTCTATTACTCCACTAGCCCCCATTATGTTACGCAACACCTTGCAAGAGGCATTAAAGTGGTGTGGGCCGGGGTTAGACCTGTCCACTGTGGGGTTGAGCGCGACATTGAAGTACCCCCCCCCCCCCCAAATAAGATGGGTGGAGCCGATCTCTAAAATTTTCCCCCACGGTGTTGCGAAAAATTCAGGTGAGTCTACGTTGGGGCCGTAACAGCAGGCCAGAGTAATGGAGTCCGTGCCAAGTCTACCCCAGGCCAGACAATAGCGACCCTGCTGATCTTGTGTCGAGCCTATTGGGACAAAGGGAAACCCCTTTTAATAATTATAGCTGTCCCCCTGGAGTAGGAAGAGTATGAGGAAAAAATTCTATGTTCTGCCCATTTGCTGGCAAAGGAATTATGTTGTCTCGGATTAATGTGTGTTTCCTGAAGCATAGCGATATGCGTCTGGTGTCTGTCTAAATACGCCAGTACTTGGCGGCGTTTTCTGGGGTCTCCCAGACCTCTAATGTTCCAGGTAAGGGTCCTCACTGCTGAGGCTCCCGCTAAGTTAGTCATGGGGGGCTGGCGTGGTAGATTGAGTTTCAGGATAGGTCTCTTACATATGTGAGATGGAATCTGACAAAAACAGTACATTTGAACATCGCATGTGCCGAGCGAATTACAGTGGAACTGAGTGAACAACCTTATACCCTCCCCCTCCCACTGAAGCATCCCAATTATGCCAGAGTTACATATCCCGCCCCCCTCCCTTTTCCCCCAACTAGCCCCGAAACTGTTGCTGGCATGGTTCCAGCATGAAACATGTGGGGAGCACCCTCGGGGGGGGGGACCTCCCAGGGGATAGCACTTACTCTCCCCGCCCTCAGAGAGCATCAGCTTTGGAGTGGCCTAGCCCCGAGAGGGCAGGGGTGCCCAGAGTAAATTGTGTCCCACGATCCCAATTGTCACTTATCTGGTGGCGGCCTCCAGGCATGCAAGCGTGTTCAGTCATTTGGGGCCATCAGTCAATTGTAGCACTGCCTAGTGCGCCTTTCCTGTCATGACAGGATTTTCCACAGTCAACGTGGTCGTCTTCGCTCCCGGGGGCGATTCTATCAAAGTGCAAGTTCCCTTACTCCATTTCTGGGGAGTCGGTTCCTGTGGATGAATTAGGCAAAGCTGTGGTGTTGTTGTGGCGTCGGAGATGTTGTAAAAAGTCTTCTGCTTGCTGTGGTTTGATGAAAAATGATTGTTTCCCTTGATGTGTAACTCGCAGGCGCGCTGGATAGAGGAGTGCGTAGTCTATTTGAGCTTCTCGCAGTTTCTTTTTGACTGGTACAAATTTACGTCGTTCCTCTTGCACATTTGCAGTAAAGTCCGGATATATGGTAAATTGGTTGCCTTCAAAGTTCAGTTGCCGCTTTTCCCGGGCTGTCTTGAGGGCGATGTCCCGGTCACGATAATTTAACATCCGGGCAATAATTGGACGGGGCGCACTACCTGGGGGGGGGTCTGGGCCCCAGCGACCGGTGTGCCCGTTCGACTAGAAATTGTGTCGAGAAGGACTCCGATCCAACCGTGTCTCTTAGCAGACGTTCAACATACTCCTCCATTTTCCCCGTATTGGCGCTTTCCGGTATCCCAATCACGCGTATGTTGTTTCTGCGACTGCGTGCCTCCAAATCCTCGTTTTTAGCAGCGATAACTTTCAGCAGTTTGTCCATGGCAGTCATTTTGGTCTGGAGGTGGGATGTTGTGTCTTCATTTTCTGAGATGCGACGTTCTGTTTCTTTTATCCGGTCTTCGTGGCCGTCCAGTTTGTGCACTATAGCGTCCATGCGGTTGGACATGGAGTCCATTTTATCAGCAATGGCAGCTAGGCCTTGTCGCACCTCTACCAGTAGTGCTTTCATGTCCACATCAGGCGCCGGAGTCGATCCCGGGGCCTCAGCATCCGCCGCAGTTTCTTCCTGCTGCACGCGCCCTCCCTTTCTGGCCTCGAACACGATCTTTGGTTGCTTTGGGTCCGCCTTGCCCATGGTCTTAGACTATAGCTCCCTGAGGGTTTAGTCCGGATCAAATCAGTGGAATCTGCTGGGGCGGCTGGCACCTCGTGTATCTTTCTTCTGAGTGTTCCCTTTGTCTTCCGGCCCCGCTAGTATCTTAGCTGTCAGTGTATTTTGGGCACCTGTAGCTCAAGTAAGTGTGGGAAGTGGTCCCTCCAGCGATGTGTAGGTGTTGCAGGCTTGGGAGGTTGGGGCAATTTGCAGCAGCCAGGTCTTCTAGAACCCGTTTCCTGTGTATTGCGCTGTCTTATCTGTTCCCCTTTCCACTACTCCTAGTGGGTCCTACAGGGCGGTCAGAGAGTAGTGGTATAGCTCGCAGTTGGCTTCTCCCCTCTTGCTAGCAATGGCAATGCAGCGTCTCATGTGCCAACTTGACCAGTGGCAGCGTCTCTCTATCGGAGCACTCCTGCAGGCAGTATTTGGTGGGGCCCTTTAGTGTGGTTGCAGTCAGGGCCGGGAGCTACCCTCCGTGCGTCCGAGGGAGTCGGGGCCTTCCAGCCCGCTGTGATCTGTGGGCCTGTTGTGGTCACACTGACTCGAGTCCCTAGTATTTCGCGCCTTCCAGCAGCACCTCCCTGTAAATAATGTTAGCCGTCAGGGGGAATCCCATACACCGCAGCCAGGCGCGGGTATCTTTCTAGGTGCCTCCTTGCTCGTCGCTCTTTGCAGCCTCAGCCCAGCGGTAGCGGCAGAGTCTGCGCGGCCCCCCTCTGTACCTGATATGGCGGCGTCAGCTCCGGTGTTCCAGCGCACTCCGGCGGGTCCTCGCCAAGTGCTGCTCACCTCCAGTAGTTCTCAGTGCAGTGTGGGAGGGTGAGTGTGTTAGGATCGCTCTCGCCGTTCCGTCCTATATCGCAATCGCGATCGGCTCCGTCCGCGGGGCCTGGTCTTCACGTGGGCGCATCGGTCTCACGTAGCGTATGCAGCCGAGAGGGCGCTCCAGGAGCCTTCACCTCAGTAGCGGCGCCAGTTAGCCTCCGCGATTCCTGCACTCAGGGGAGTCCTACTGGCCTCAAGTTCGCGCAGGGCATACCTTAATGCCTTATCTTCCCTCCGCCTTGATTCTCGCACTTCGGGGATCGTCTGGGCAGGATTTTGAACGGATATTTGCTCCGGGCTGCAGGAGCTACACTACAGTGCGGCCATACTGCTAGTGCGCCACCTAGCGCCCCCATCGGCTATTTCATTAACTTTGATACGTTCTCAGAAGAGCCGAGTGAACCTGAAACGACGCCAGCATCATTCAAACTCAAGCAGCAAGTACAAGACTTTCTTCACTTTCTGAAAAAGACTTATTTGGTTTCTCCATGGATTGAACTCTGGATTACATCTGGACTTTTTGTTTTCCTGCTCTGGCTAGCTTTGGTTACAACTGTGAGCGTGCTTATAAGTGGCAGATACATCCATGTGAACACTGAAGAAAAAGATGTGAACGTACTTTTGAAACCACATAAATCTTCCCATCGTGAAGCAAGAGACTTGTCATCAGTGAACATCACAGCCGTTCCTGTACAGGATGGTATAGTGTGGGGCAAAACAGATTTTGATATCTTTGGCCCGACGGAACAATTGAACATTCCACATTTATTTAAAATTTCACTAAGTGATCTAATTTCGTCCAGTACCTATTCTGATGATTGGGACTTTGAGACTGTTAATGACATAATGTTTCACCTAGAAAAATCTGCTGCATTTTCTAAAAATGAATATTTAGAGGGTTCAACAGACTATGAACAGCTGTATTGCTATAACCACTATGGTCATCATTATTTGCATAAATCTACATACCCTAGAAATGTGTTTATGTTTAACCAATGGGAGCATTGTCCTACACCACCACAAGGTAGTTCAAAAACATTTGCTAACAAGTTTCCATATTTTTCAGGTTACAATACATCTGATCCAGAAATTTTTTACTATAAAAATGTAAACAAAACCGGACTGAAAATTATGTTAACTAATACAAAACAGATTTACTCTGCAGCATTTATTGCCCAACTGTCTAAACAGGGTTTCGACTTATGGAAAGACACAATAGACACAAAAACTGTGTGGGGTACTAAAGATTGGCAAGTGCAGGGGATAGAAGCGTTATTTAGAGCCTGTATCATCCCTGAACAAATAATGTTTTTGAATGAAACTGTCCAACAAACATCTTGCCTTGGGTTAGCCAAGATCAAAGAGATGAAAACACCTTCTGTACCAACACCTGCAAGTGATAACAATACACAGGCAGCGGTGACAGTTGACAATATACTACAACTCAACAGATCTAATCCTGATTGGAGAAAATGGTTGATCTGGCCCACAGACACGAACAACTGTCAGGAAAGATTCCTGAATAAAACTCAGGGCTTTACTATTCATAGGCCAGACCCAAGATACGTCCAAAGACAGCATCCGGGGGTAGTAACAACATACAGTGTAGGTAAATTATGCCTCGATTGGCTGCAGAAATCTACACTACAGGATGTGAAACAACACTTATCCTTACTTACAGAAGACGCAGACCTTAGGGACTTCTTGCTTGGACCAAGAAAACCGCGTCAAAAACGTTTCATATATGCCTGCATTTATGCTGCCTATAATGAAGCATGGAAAGTGTCACAGATGGAGGCCGCAGAACGAATACGTGAACTTGATCGTATTAATTTAGAGAAAACCCTCTCTGTGGTCGACAATGGGTTAACAACTTTGTCCTCCAGAATATATTCATTGGATGGCATTGTATCCTCTGCTATCGACATACTAGAACAAGATTTGGCGATGTTACAACAAGGCCAATCTCAATTACGTTCTATTGTGTTATTAAGCTGGACGCTGCAATCTTTGCGTGCGGGCTATGTGCCTTGGCGTTTCATCAACACGTCAGCTCTGTTTGCAGACTACAATCTAACTGATAAACAGATCGAACTGGCACAAAGAGGAGCAAAGCATACAGTGCTGAGCATTGAAAAACTGGAAAAATTACCATTCACAGTGGCAGAAAAACCAGCTACAGAATGGCTCATTCATGGCAAAATAACATTACCTGTGACTACTTTTCAGTTTCAGTATTGCCTCAGACGAATGCAAGCAGGCAAATATGAAAGGTTGGGTAAGGAATACATTAAGACATCTTGGGATTTACCGTATACATATAGATGTTGGAGTGGGGATCGTGAAGTGTTTTTGAGCGGTACACACTGTGAGCTTGCACTGAGCGGTTCACTTATATGTCAGGACATTTCTTTACCCGGGGCTTGTAATGGTTCTGTGGCAAATTTGTCTTGCCATCAGCAGGGTACACCAGCTGCTGTGATTAATCCAACGTTTGGACAACTTTCTAATGGGAGTTACCTCATGTTGAATGATCAGAGTTGCTGCTGCATGTTGCCAGGCATCCCATATCTTGTAACGGTTAACTCCAGGATCACTTGCTGTATGCAAGTATTATTTGCCCCAATAGACACAGTCAGGGAGTCGCCTTTATGGCCTTCGCTGAACGTCTCTTTTACAAGATTTGATACTTTGAGCAGAATGAAAGCCATGCTTTTACAGCAAACAGTGCCTTTGACCTCGGCCAAAGAAACCTATGATCTACAAGTAGCAAGGACTTCGGCTGAGATACAGACTTTAATACGTATAAACTGCCCTATACATTTTGTAGAAATGATAGGACGTATCTTTAACATGTCTGATACCACTGGAATTGTACATGTATTTAAGAGCATCTGTTCCGGTCTGTTAGCACCTTTCCAGGCAATACTCGGAATCATCCCGAACTTTGCACATTCGGTGTTTGGTGGCATACCATTAATTCTAGCACTTGTTGCCGGAATTCTATTTCTCTTCCTGCTACTACGCTATGGCCAGCCTATTCGCAGACATCACTCCGAGCGAAATGGAGAAAGCTCTCCTTGAACGAAAGTGCTGTGAGCGAATAGTACAGCTTTTGGGCATGACTCGTCTACGGGACCTGAATACCACGTGGTTCCTGTCATTCAGACCAATCTGGCAATATTGCATCTTACCTGTCTTACGATGCCTGGTATGCGGTGAAGAATGCTTGTTAGACACCTGTCTAACATTTCCATCAGCAACGCCAACGGATGTCGATACTCTGCTGGTCCCGATAACGGCCCATGCTCTGTGTTGTCCCCAGATGCTGCCAATCTTGATGTCAGCATTCATTGAGATCTCACAGACGCTTCCGGCTGCTGCTGAGGTACGAGAAAGATCTACAGGCACACAGGTAACAACGGACGCGAACATTGCTGCGGGAACCTATGCTGAAAGCGATACCTCACATCTATGTGCAATTAATCTACTACACGAGGTGTTCCAACTGACGCCAACTTCAGTGGACGATGTTTTGTCTACGGAAATAGATGATCTCATGTTTACACCAGACCCGTAAACTGACTCTGATTCAGCCCACAGTGTTCCAGAGATGCAGTAACAATTTGGCCTTCATACTTCAAAAACTTGGAACTCTTCCCAAATTGAACTTTTTTCCATTTTTTTGAACTAAAATGGCAATTCAATCTGCTTGAAGTAGAACTAACCTTATAGTACAGACTTCGCGGTACTTCCACAGACACTTAGTCATCTTGTGTGTCTAAAACAGTTTATTAATTTCCATGACGTGAAATGACTTTTGATTTTGAACAAACTTATCGATCATTTTTTTGTCACATGTATATATTACTGCTTCTTTCATTCATATTGCATTTTATTTTAAAATATATGCCGGAAATGAAAAGCAATGCTTAAAATGTACAGTACCTTTTGCATTCTAATGGGTTTTTAAATGCCTTTTTAAACGGTTTTAAGAAATATTTTAGCAATATGCGGTACTCCATTTAATGTTTAGCATTTTTAAATGTTTAGCATTTTAGTATTATCGTACACACGAAAGTGGAGTGGGTGTTGTATTCCTCTTAGAGTGTCCGTATATAGGTTTTCCTGTATCATGTCCTTATTTAGACACAATTCGCTTATATAGGCATAAAATCCCAGTCCTTATTTAGGCATTAAACCGTGCACTCCAAATACAGGCATGGTCTCCGACATCCGTCCACCCTAACGTCACAACGAGTTCTTGAAGAACAGACCCTTAGGCTTCGGGAGTTTCCCTAGCACAGGACTATTGATTTCTTCAAGGACTCATTTATTATGCATGAACCGTTATACCTTAGGGGTTCATTCATGACGTCTTCCGCTGTCCGATCCACGTCAATGCTAACATTCTAAGGTACCTCTCAGGTATAAATATACCTTCCCTAGCCCCTGTAAATCAGAGGAGACCTCGACTTCAGAGGAACCCGTTTCCCGGCCTGACGCACTGAGAAGACGCTGTCATCCCTGCACGCAGAGAATACAGCTTCCAGTGATCTGACTTCCCTCGCGGGGTGTTGGAGTTCGAATCTGGCAAGAGATTCCTACCTCTCTCATTCTCAAGGTATGGAGCTGACTAGAACCTAGAGGGACTCTTGGCATACTAAGTATACTAGGCATACTAGTCTTAACATACTCTTAGTATACCATAGTAAGGAATACTTCACCTACTTCATACCTCTCCCTACACCTAGGTTAGTTTAGGAACATTGGGGTGGAACTAGCTTAGAAACGCATCGTATGAGTACTCGCATTTTTAGTCTGTGTTATTTATGTAAATGAATAGCTGCTAAAGATCATGCTAGCGCAGTATTATTTATTTCTACTGCTTACGCTGTACATTATTTATCTTGCATACTGTCTTGTGATCGTAACTACACACTTTACTTACACGAGAACCAAGACTGTTCAATAAATCTTTTATTGAAACGCCTGTCTATTCTTTCTGTGTAACTTTGAGGAAAGCTAAGTATGCACGAGTGAGCTGAGTGAAATAGTTATCTATTGTTTCCACGACTCTGGGACACGTTCTGATTCTAAAGGGAAACAAAGTGGTCATGTTTTGCGGCTGCCAGAAACTACTCCCTTCTTGTTTGACAAGGAGTTTCTAGTGGCCTCTGAGCTAGCTGGCACAAGTAATTAAGTTTAATATACTCAATAGGGACATACTGACCTTAGTCCTATGTCAAACCTATAGGGGATATTATTCCAATGCGCAGAGCCTATTAGGGAAATAGGAGCTACACTACAAAGGGTGAGCCACTACTGAAAAGAACCATATCTAGGTGGATAATCTTCTGCATAAAAACCTGATATATGTTAGCTAAGAAGCAGCCACCTTAAGTATTGAGGGCTCATTCTACTCTGGCCAAGTCTGCTACAAATGCACTAGCATGGGGAGTGCCTGTCTTGGATCTCTGTCAGGCTGCTATTTGGGTATCAGTACACACGTTTGTGAACCACTATTGTCTTGTTAATTAGGTCCGTTGGGATGGGTATTTTGCACGTTCGGGCCTGCAGGAGTTTTTAGTTTCAGCCATTCCACAGACCCAACACCTGGGGAGGGTACTACTTTGGTGTCTCTTCACATGATAGAAGTATCCATCAGAAAAACAAGTTACTTACTTTCTGTAACACTCTTTCTGATGGACACTCTGTCTAACAGCAGATTATTTACCAACCCCCCCACCTCTCAGTTCGGTGGAATGTACTCTTTTTCCATCTAATAAGGACCCAGACCAGAGATGGGCTCAGTTTCTAAGGGTGCAGGCAAGCCTTATATCAACTGATGTTATTGCCCCTGAGTGGCTTTTATATACGGTCCAGCACGTTCCTTCCAGAGCAGAATGACGTTGATGCGGGGCTGCATGACGGCACCTAGTGGTGTGCAGGAGTACTGCTTTTGATTTTTTCGGGTCCAGACTAACTCCTGGCGGATCTGTGATTAGATAGAGTATCCACCATAAAGAGCCTTACCGAAGGTAAGTAACTTGTTCTTCTTGCAGACCCAATAAAGGGTCACCAAAATGCACACTAATTACTGAAAATTGGAGTATTAATCTTAATTATATTTCGTTATAACAGACTCCCAGGAACATATGAAAAAGGAAATAAACGTCTGCCTAAATTCACTTCAGCTCAAGAGTCTATCTCAACTGGTAAAACTTTTGTTATGGCTCGAAGATCGAGTTAAAGAATTATTTACTGAGACACTGTGCAATCCTTGCTATCGCGACATCGACATGCGTTTCAAAGGAAAGGAAAGACACTCACAAGGTACTGTTATTTTATGGTCATTTGTAAAGCACCTTTCTGCCATTTGAATGGCTGACTGACGCTTTCAAGTATGTAAATGTTATCTGATCAATTTGCTTTTCTATTTCTTGTGCATGTACTTTTGTGTTTGATTTGCATTCTCGAAACAAATTATTGATCATATAGTAAGTAACATTTTTCATATGTGGTAAAAAATGTGTTAAAATTCTCTATGCGTTACAGCATCTATAATGTTTTGTTTCTTCAGCCGTATCCGTGCTTTTGGATAACTTCAAGCGTTTTGTAAGCGTTTATTTGGATCATCAGACAATTTAGAAATTTAACATTTGCGCTGTGAGCAGCACAGTTTCCGTTTGAAACTCGTGATGGTTTAGGAAAGTTTTGATAAAACATTGAAGAAACGAAAGGTGCTAAATAAAAAAGATATGTTGCGCATGAATAGCAAATGTGTTTTGTTCATAGCATCCATTCCCATTTCAGGGTATATACTACAGAAAATGGGAAATGAGAGTTTAAGAAATATTATAACGCTACTTGCAAATACATATTTCAAATGAGTTATATAAATACGCTACAATTATGCAGAGAAAGTATTCTAACGAATTCCCAACCAGTGAATGTAATTATAAATTCGGTAAAATTAAAGCACGTTTATTGAAGTCCATCGCATATTCTTAAAAGACCATGGGCCACATGTACGACCTTTTCATTTTGCAAGTCTCTATTTGCGATTTTTTACGGCTCGCAATTAGAGACTCGCAAAATCAAATGTTCTAATGCGTCTCAGATACATTAGCAATTCCCAGTGGGGTCGCAATGGACCTGCCTCATCAATATTGAATGAGGCAGGTCGCAATTTGTGACCCATTGGGAATGGGCAATAACACAGGGATAGTGGCCTGCTGGATATAGCAGACCACTTAACGGCGGCTGCTCCGCTAAGACGGAGGAGCGGCGCCCTACAGGAAAAATAAATGATAATAACACCATGTCATTTTTAAATACTGGCTCTGTTTAGGTGTGGGGCGGGCGGGGCGGGCTGGGCTGCCCACAGTGCAGGGGGAGTAGTGGTGAGCACTTTCTAAGTGCACATGACTGTATTGCCGGCCGTCTTGGGCCGCTCAAATTGTCATGTACATTTAGCATTTCTCCACCCGGCAGTATTGCACAGCCGGGAGGAGAACACGCACAGCCTCCCACTCCATGAGTGCCGAGCCAGACCGCTCAGACCAGTCAGGATTGGCTTAGGGGAGTCTGTGTGCTTCCAGTTTCCTGCATCGATCGTAGAGGACAGAGGAGAAGCAGCGGCCAGCAGGTAAGTGAATTTGTCTTTTTTTCTCTTTCTTTTAAACCCCCTTCCCTGCCCCACCACTTCTGCCTTGTAGCAGCCACTACTGAGACCACCATGTCTGCGTTTGCTTTTAAATAATGCAACTTATTTTTTTTAATGCAGCCTGTTTTCCTTAAAGTTAAACAGAATGTGTTTCAAAATGAAAACTGAAACGTTTCTGTTTCATTTTATTAAAATAGGCAGTGGTCCGTGGGACCACTGCCTGCTCTTAAAAAACGTTTTCACTGCTAGTCACAAATGGGAACGGGTCCCATAGGGACGCCTTCTTGTTTGCGACTGGCTTACCACCTACTTGAAGTAGGCGGTAAACAGCGATTGTTTTGCGACCGTATTCCGGTCGCAAAACAATCGTACATGCCCTTGCGACTCACTATTAGGAAGGGATGCCCTTGGCATGCCCCTTCCTAATACCGACTTGCAAACCCTATTTTGCGAGCCGGTAATAGGTTACTGACTCGCAAAATAGGGTTGGTACATTGCATAAGCCGTTTTAGTGGTCGCAAATGGCCAGATTCTCTGTTTGCGACCGCTAAAAATGGTCTTACATGTGCCCCAATATTATTACAAGGAAATAGTTGTAGCGCACTGATTTTTATGAATGTAAGTCACGTACATCAAAACAATATGAGTCCTGTGGATTTAGTGTGTACATATGTGCCACAGGTGATCTGGCAAGAGGTATTTCAGCTGAGGCCCGCTGGCCCCCCACTCCAACATCTTGAAGAAGCAACTACATACCTGCATGGTATTCTTTTGAACAATGAGACATATCCCAGCAGGAGGCAAACCCTAGTATAACGTAGAAACGTTATTTGATGAAGTCCCATGATCCACTGCCTCGAATGCTTTCGCAGGCCTATATTTATTGCAAAATTGTGAATTTGTTAGGTTCTGCAGTACAGGACCAGTGTTATGCTATGTTGTTATGTTATGTGTATCTGTGAAGCGCACTATTACCCGTGAGGTTATTTTGGCGCTGAGCAGGTGCGTTAGTTATTTGAAAAGCCAGGTCTTCAGCTTCTTGTGGAATTCAAGAAGAGAGAATGCGGCTCTGATGTGGAGTGGGAGGTCATTCCATGCTTTAGAAGCAAATGGATAGACTAATTTCAAAGAAACATATATTGCCAGAATTTCTGCACTTCTACCATTCTAAATATTAAGTGTTGTCATTCAGAATATATAACAAAGCATTTACAACAAAGTACTTCAATTTGAGTGAGAGAGAGGTGTGGTGAAGCGTGCAGAGCGGCTGACTCCGGAGCGCAGGGCACACGGTTCGATCCCCAGTGGCAGATCAGCTCAGCATCATGTGACTCTGGGCAATAGCTCACTTAATCTCCCCAACGCCGCGGCCCCCAGCGCCTGGATACCTTTAGGGGTGATAAGTGTGCTCTTTACAAATGTGGAATTTATCTATTACTTATTTGTGTAAATTACAAAAAAATGTATAACTAAACATGCCTTGACAGGTTAAATAAGACCAAAAATGTAATATGACATATATAGGCTCAATTGGGATGGATGTGTTCAACCCCAAGGCAGACCTTTTTTTCTACAGTTTGATCAAAGTTTCAATTTAAAATGGGTCCTGCACATATCAAATTTTGCTGCCTAAAGTGCACTTACTTGGTGCTATAGAACATCTGCCAGACTCATTGATAAATGATCTTCTGTCATTCTTCACTATTGTGTTTATTAGATTAAAAAGATATTTGTGAAATTGTCATTGTGCTTCAACACTAAATATTTCTATTTGGCCATCTGTTTCAGTTTTTGTCTCTTAAATGCCTTTCCTAGTTCCCTCAAATTAAATTAGAGAATCATGTTTTTATAGATGTAAATGAGAATCTCATTTTTCCCCAGTCAGTTAGGCATTTGTGTAATCCAGACTTTGATTTAAGAGTATGGTGTCGTGCCCTGGGGAGAATTAGAATGAGTTCTTGCCCAGATTTAGACAGTTCAATTAGGCCTCAGTCACACAGTCACATGTTGAGTTAAATATTAAGCTGGAAGTGAATTCCTTTGCACTCCTCTTTTGGTTATCCTTTTTTCATATAGCAACACTTATCTACTACACATTGCGTAACACAAGTTTTGGTATGCTCCGTTTTTATCAAAATAAGATTAGCATAAGAAATTCCCAAACCTACACGCCAAGTCCATAGGTTTCCCTACACGTTAAGTCCATACGTTACGCTTGTTCACTGTATCACAAGCTGTCGGAGAATTTACAACAGCATTGTGAAGTGTGGGATTTCAATTCAGCAGTATGTATTCACTAGTGTAATATTGGCACAAAAGGAGAAGAAACACATTTTCTGAGAGGCCATAAATATATACGGACAACCACAAATCCAGGAAGAACTCAGAAATTATCACTGAAGTAAATTTTTGAGTACAGGGATACAGAGTCCTCACCCACTTGGGTGGTGGGCTTCACATAATTTGGGTTTTGTTGATTTTTTTTGTTTAACAGACTTTTATTGGTTTTCAAACAAATAGTGAAGGCATACATGTGTCTACATGGGCAGTGCAAAACAGGAACGGATGTGGCAAAATACAGTTTGACTTTACCCAGGAGCAGACCCGTGGTCGGCCCAGCTAGTCATGATATAATCTTCTCCAGGATCCCCCAGAGACCAACTAAAAGATATTCCGCCACTCTCCGTAAAACTTCTTAATGATAATTCAGAGACTTGCCCCTGGAATTGTATTCAACTACAAGAGTTCAACTAGTATTGGGTTTTGTTGATGACCTATGTGAAGAGTTCTGATACCTCTCTGGGTCTGGTTTGCGCTATATAAGTTTACAAATAAAATAAATAATAGATGAATAGGGTGTTTATTATGTAGCCAGCGTATCTCAAACGCAAACATAACTTATAAGAAGACTCATTAGGACCCTTCATGCACTTTGATCTACATGATGAATTCTCCAGGACACCTACCCTGTCTATGACCATCTTTTCTTGATGGTGCCTGTCTGCATGTAAGTATTTGTGAGGTGTGTTCAGGAAATAATCCCATAAAGCTATAAAGGAATGTAATAGAGGCCCTGGCACCAGTAACATAGTCAAAATATGTATTGCACAGCCATTATCCCAAATATTCAGCCTTGCCAGGGATGTGTTTTTTTGTGGATAGCAAATGGGAGAAAGTAACTTGCTGGAAGTATGATTAAGCACCTTGCCTCTGACAGTGAGAATGTGTCAGTCAGAGTATGTGTGTCGCTAAAACTAAAGCCAGTTCAGGGATATGTGCAGGCTGTATCCTTAAAAACACTTAAATACAATCCCGCTATAGTGGTGTATCACAACATGAAGCATATCATTGTTTAGAAAGATGGCAACCACAACTTTAGGTATATCTTTGCTATAATTATTATGACCTGTTAATCCATTAAAAGTGTTCTAGTTATATAACTTTGCTTCAAATGCATATGTGCACCTGATCCTGCCTTAGGATAAAGCCATCTCAGCATTTGGTCAACTGGGTAGTCCAAATCAATAGACATTCTTGGTTAAAGATTTGGAAAGCTTATACAACTGAGGGCATGTTACCATCGATTTCCCAGGACCACCCACTTACCTTCACCTAGGAAAAGTGGAATTTGCACCCATGGAAGTAAAGAGGGAAAAGTGAATGGTATTCCTAAAGACTCTGAGCCATGTCATGCTGGATGTGTGATGATACACTTAAGGTGTCAAGCACATGTGAGAGAATAAGATGCTGTTTCTGATCTCCGCTGTGGAAGGGAAAGGCCCTCCCTGGGACTTGTAATCCTGTTCTATAATCTTTCCTAATATGGGTGCACCCTGTAGTCCCTTGATAAAGGTTAACATGTGTGATTATATTTCAGTGAAACAATAGTTAAGTAAACATCCAGGGTTAAAAAATGTTTTGGTGCTTAAGATTTAAGTTAGAGTGGACTTGCCAATTAAAAGTAAGCTAAAACTCCTAAGAGGACCTTATTGTATTGTATGATGTTACAGTACTTGATATCTATTATTACAGTGGAATTAGTGTTATGTAGATTCACTGAGTACATATGTTATGTATACAATTTTTAATATGTGTCATGAGATTTACGCAAGGCCCATACTAGGGCAAAGCACTCCTTCTCAATAGCTGCCCAGTTCTGTTCTCTGGATAGTAATCTCCTAGTAATAAAGGCTACTGGATTCTCTCTACTTTTGTCATCCAGTTGAGCTAACACCACTCCAATTCCTTTGTCAGAGGCATCTGTCTGTGCAGTAAAAGGCTGACGATAGTCAGGTTCTTTCAGTAAATGTGTAGTGAATAGTGCCTTCTTCAGTTCCACAAATGCTTTCTTACGCTCATGAGTCCATATTGTTTTTCTGGACTGCTTCTTGGATGTCAAAGCAGACAATGGGGCAATTAAACTTTCAAAGTTCGCCACAAAGTTTCTGTAATACCCGGTGAGTCCTAAAAAGGCCCTCACTTCAGTCTATGTAGTAGGAAGTTACCACTCCATCTTAGACTGAATCTTGGTTCCCCACCTCATGCCGAAAGTAGACTACAGAGGGCTGTCCCACCTGACACTTGGTCGCTTTGATGGTTAGTTTTGCCTCCTGTATCCTAGCCAAGACCTGTCCTAGGTGTCTCAGGTGGTCCTGCCATGAATTGCTGTACACAGCAATGTCATCCTGGAAGGTCACACAGAACTCTTCCAGCCCTGCAAGAACATGGTTCACCAGCACGGCAAAGTGGCAGGAGCATTCTACAACCCAAGTGATACTGATAAAGCCCCTCTGATTTAGAAAATCTTCTCCTTGGCATTTGGTGCCAAAGCCACCTGCCAATATCCACTTGTCAGATCCAAGGTGCTCAAGTACTGTGCAGCACCTAAACCGCTCTACAAGTTCATCTGTTCTTGCAATTGGGAGGGCATCAGTTTTGGTTACCTCATTGAGGGCTCGGTAGTCCACAGAGATCCGCAAGTCAGTAGACCCTTGCTTTGGTACTAGCACCACAGGACCAGACGACATACTACGAGATCTGTCAATGCCCCCCTAGGTCCAACATTTTGGCAACTTCCTCTGGCTTAATACATCCTAGAAGCTTGTTAGACAGTCTGTACCTCCTGCTCTTCCCTGACAGAATGTCTCCTGTGTCTCTGCCATGCACACAGACAGATGTCAACCCTGGAGTCAGAGTGAAGAGGTTGGCAACATCTCTACATTCCCTCTGCTGCTCAGGCGTTAAATCAGGGGCTAGCTGAACATCCTTCCACAGTGCCATCCTTCATGTCACTATGCAGCAAGTCAAGTAGAGGCTCACTGTCTTCCTCAGCTTTCTCTGCCATGACATTTACTGTGTATTTTCTCCATAGGTACGGCTTCAGCCTGTTCACATGGAACAACACCCTCTTGGGTTCCTCTGGGGCACTTGTGTCCACCAAGTAGTTAAACTGAGAGATCTTCTGAACTACTTTGTATGGCCCACACCATTTGTCCTCCAAAGCCCTAGGACAAATAGGTTTCAGCATCAACATCTCCTGACCATACTGATACCCAGTCAGCGTAGCTTTCTGGTCATACCACTCCATCAGCTCTTGGCTGGCCTCAAGGTTTCCTTTGCCTGGCTAATGTCTTTCGACATCAACTTCCTGATGCAAATCACATAGTCCACCACATTCGTCTGTGCAGACTGAGGTTCTTTCCCACCCTTCTCTGACTATGGTAAGTGGACCTCGCACCGAATGTCCATACAGATTCTCAAAAGTACTAAACCCTTACCCCTTCTGTGGAGTCTCTCAGTAGGCAAGCAAGAGACATGGCAGGAAAAGTTCCCACTTCCTCCTGAGTTTCTCTGGCAGAGTTGCCATCATACTCTTCAGTGTTCTGTTAAACCGCTTCACGAAACCATTGGTTTGTGAGTGGTAGGCCGTGGAGAAGTGTCACACCAGCTCGCTCCCACATCTCTCTCATATAAGAGGAGATGAAGTTGGTTCCCTGGACAGAAATTACTGTCATTAGAACTCTAACCCTAGAAAAAATCCCTAGGAGAACTCTCACTATCACCTGTGCAGTCATGCTCCTCAGAGGTACAGCTTCTGGGTACCTGGTGGCATGATCCATCACAACCAAGACATACTTGTGCCTGACTGTGTGGTGGAATCAAATGGAGGAACTATGTTTATTCCCACCCACTCAAATGGAACACCTACAACTAGTAGAGGCACTAACTGTGTCTCTACCTCCTCCCTCCTATCTTACCACTCGTCTGGCATGCTCGATAGGTTCTACAGAACCTTTCTGTGTCTGTGAGCATCGCTGGCAAGTAGAACAGAGGTCCAACTTATCCTGGGGGTTTCTAATCCCGAAGTGTCCTGCTAAGGACACTTCATGTGCCAGTGACAACAGGAGGTTACTGTGAACTAATGGAAACCCTAACCTCTTGCTAGTTCCTGGCTTAGGATTCACCAGCTCACTATAAAGTAGGTATATCCTCGTAGTCAACATAGTATTTACCTACCACTCCTTGCTGACCTGTTCCTGGGCTTCCTACCAAAGTCTGACAAGCATAAGGCACTCCACCTGTGCCTTCCGGAAATCTTCCCGGGTAGGCCATCCAGCAGCTAGCAAACCATAACCTTACAGCTCTGGAAGCAACCCCACTGGTCCACATCAGAAGTCTCATCCTTTCCTCCCTCTGGAGCAAAAGCGATGGTCTCCACAGCCATTGTCTTCCTGGAGTCTGCCCTTTCCTGAAACTACCTCGTCCTTGTCCCTTCAAATCAGTACTGATCCCCGTCCCACTCTGAGACTGATGTGCAGCCTGTGCTCTGGTCAACACAGCTTACTTAGTCCAAGCCATAAAGGCTTCTGATGCTGGCACCAAGCCAGAAGCAATCAAATTATTGCCCAAGAGATATCCAGCACCTTGCTTTTCCTTACCCCAACAGCAATCATGGCCACCTTGCCATTGAACTCAATCTGAACCCTGGCAAGTGGATACTCCATGCCCTATCCAGTAACTGTCAAACCTGTATCCTTGTTCCTAAGGAGTATCTCTTCAGGCTTAAGGTACTTCCTCTCAACCATAATGCAGAACGCTCCAGTATCCCTTAAGGCAAGCACTTTCCTCCCATTAATATTAACTTCCTCCAAAAATCCCATTGTGTTAATATGAATGTGCTTCAGAGCATCAATAGCTACTAAGGTGAGTGCAACTGGGTTCGCTCAGGTCCCTTCACCTCCTTGTAACATGCTTGCTATTACGGCTGTTGCTGGGTCAGGTTCTTTCGGCAGACAATCTCTCTTAAAGTGTCCCACTTTGTGGCACTTGAAGCTCCTTCCTGGACACACTATTACCATTTTTCCTGGGCCCTCCCATGGGAATTGCCTTGGCCCCTACTCTCTGGTTTGGAACCAGTCTGTGGAGAGTTCCTCTCCCCCCTTGGCTTAGAACCATTCTGCTCTAGTCCTTTGTGCGCCCTGTTAGCTAATCATGTGTCAGCCAACACTGTAAGTTTTTCTGGATCTCTCTTTGTCAAATCAGTCAGGTATTGCCTAAATGGGGTAGAGCATTCTACCTTGAGCTGCTGTGTCACCATCAACTGGTTAAGGGACTGAAAGCCCTTGGCCTCCATCCATCTCACCCACTCATTCCATTTGCGCAATACACCATGAATCCAAGTCTCAAACTGGGCACCATCCGCTATCTTGCAGTCTCAGAATCTCTGAAGGCACTGAGCTGGCTTCAGCCCAAACCATCTAATCAGAGTTTCCTTCATTCACTCGTAAACTATCTGGTCTGACACAGGCATCCTTCTAATTATGGCTGTCTCTTCCAATGGTATGTGCCCTATTAAGACATCTGCCTTAGACATCTCATTCAAGGCCTGTGCCTTACAAGCGACCTCAAAGATCACAAACTTTTCCAAGATGTCCTGACCTTCCACATGCACAAGATCTCTTGGAACCTTGGCTGCAACCTGCCCTGTACTGGATGTAGAGTCACATATCCCAAGTGGAGTTGTCATTACTGCCATCCTAAGTTTGTTTCTCTCAAGGGTTATCCTTTACCTTTCCAACTCTATTTCCTTTTCCTTCTGTTGCTCCTCCCACTCCCCCTGTTTTTCTCCCTCTCTCACAATTTCTCTTTCTGGGCCAAATCCTCCTGTCTCCCTGCCTCCTACCCTATTGTGAGAAGCCTTCGTTTCTCCCTCTCGAACTCTCTGGCTGTTCCCTCTTCCTCAGACTTAGCTTTCTGAAGCGCAAGCTGCAAGCCTAGGTTCTCTGCTGGGCTCAGCCCACCCAAGAGATTTACACCTAGAATTGGTGACAGTGATACCCTAGAAATTTGAGGTGGTGTATAACACCTGGGATATTCTAGAAACTAAAGGTGGTAAGTATCTTGTTGAAACTCTGGAAAATGCGTTAGGGGACACACACTGCATGTGTCTGGGATAGATTTGTCCTAAGGGGATTCTAGAGCCTGCCTTCACAGCACTCTCTTCCTGGGTTCCTACCATGGATCCCTCCCCAGAGTGAACTACAACCGCATCCCTTTCGCCAAGTGTCTCAAACTGATCTTTAATGAAACTAGCAAGTTTCTGCTTGTGGGGATCCTCCACCCTGTGTCTCTACATAACTCCTTCTTCTAATCTGTGGACATGGTGCTGAGGTTTATTTCCAACCCTGTGTTTTCCATTGTCTCTGTATGTCGGCTATGCATAACAACTGGACCTATTGTACTACTGGCATAAATTGGAAATTACCTGTATCCAAGGCTCCTAAACATTGCTTGCTGCCAATTGTTCAGAGGGCCATGTGGCAAGCAGGGGTTACTGGGTTGAAGCCTTTCCCTCCTGATGTCCCAGGGCCCGACCTACTATGGTTCCTGAGCAGCTAGACCAAGCACCCCTTCAGCACTTGACTTTCAGTGGTAGTGCGGGTCAAGCTGTCCAAGTCTTCTAGGGGGATTGCGGGGTGATGGGAGGGAGGTGGACACAGGGGGGTGAACACAGGCTCACAACTTAAAATATGTGCAATAACAGCAATAAATGATTGTCAAGTAAAATACTTACTTTTATGAAAGAAGAAGCATGTATGTACAATCACAAAGTAAAATACAACATTCATAGAAAATACACACAGTCCCCTGAGGTCAAGGCTCTAGTGTTTCATATGCGGATCCCTGAGTCTCACTTCCCTCAAGCTAGCAGTTATTCCACATTCACTATAGGCGACATTCAGCTGAAGCCTCACTAGTAGTCGGAGTGTGAGGAGTACCACTCTGACTCTTAAAGTCAAAAGTGTTACAGTGCCATAGCGCTATCTGGCAAGCAAGCTCCCCCAGGGCCATTGGGCCCAAAATCAGTCTTACCTGTACCAACACGATCGGAGTCTCTGAGCGCGCACTCTTTGCGGGCGCTGAAGCTGCAGTGGCTGTCTCTGGTTAGTTTTTCACAAGCAGCCCAGGCTGGCTACGATCATCTGTCCTCAAGTTCCTCTCATGCGGTCCTGCGATGGCAGAAGCCAGGGGGTTCTTGATACTCCTCCGATGCTGGGTAAATTCTCTGTCCCTTCCACAGGTAGGGTGGGTGGTGACAATCCTGGTACTGGTCTTTAGTCATAGCTTAGGCCTGCTAGGGTCACCACTGGTGCCTTGTTCCTCCGTTGATGGTCTTGACCAGGCTTCGCTTCTTGTTTGTCCGAATGTCTCCTCTGGTATACGGGGTCACCATTACTTTTGTGCTCATGGCAAACAGGATCGCTGACTTGTTACCGCACACGGGCTACGGCCTGATCAGCACAACAGCAATCTTCATGCCTGCCCCCATCTGGCATACGGGGTCAACAACTTGCTACCGCACATGGGATATAGCCTGATCAGCTTTTCCCCAATATTCACTGCGGCCCCACCTAGCATACTGGGTCGCCGACTTAACACTGCACACGGGCGTTGACCGGTGCGGTGCAGCAACGTTCACAGCTCACTTCACGCCAGCCCTCCTCTGGCATATGGGGGTCATCGACTTTTCCCTGCACACAGGCAGCGACCTGATCTGTGCAGTAGTCATCTCCTCACACCTTGCTTCAGGAATCCACTCGCCAGGATTCACCCACTGGACCTCGCTCTTAACAATGTTCTCCTCTTCCTCTTCTTCACAGGGCACACTGGTCTTGGCAAGCAGGCAGGCGCTGGTGCTCCATGCTCCAGGACAGGTGTTCTTTGATTCCCTGGATGATGTCCCCTCACCCAGCTGGGAGACCAGCAGACTTGGCCCCCAGTCCTGGTCACAGGCAGAAGCCTTGCAGAACTTCTCCTCGCACAGCCCAATTGGCTGCTTGTCAGTTGACAATTTTTGGGTCTCAAACTATCCCTCTTATAGTCCATTTCCAGATACCAAATGTGATTGAGTTGTTGAAGTTTATGTTCAGGGTCTGCTTCCTTTTGAAGTGCCCTCTCCTCTGTCCTAGCTTCCTCCAGAAAGCATTCTGTCACAGCAGGAGAGACTCCAGAACTTATAGCTCTACAACACAGGCCTTCAGAGTGACTAGAGGTTCACTCCCGGAAGTCAGCCACAGTGATATGTGTATCAAAAGGTTACCCCAGGCATTCTGCCCTGCTCTTTATGATTCTCTTACCAGCCCCATCTCCTTCCTGAGATGTCCCCAGTGACATCTTTCTGTATCAAAGAGCACCCTTTGAAATGCACAGGAGAGCCTAGCTCTCCCTTCCTCCAGTGTGTCCCTCCAAGCTTACAGGAATGCAGCAATACACGAATCCATCTGAAGGGATTCCTCTACCTCTTCTCTCTCATATTTCTCCATTCAGTCATGGGTCTTCCAAAATGGATCCAGAGTCTTCCTAGTACTGTGCCCTTCACAGGCACACATACACCTAGCACATGCATATAATATACATGCACTGCACATACTGCATTATCCTTGTATTGTACAATTCACAAGCACACATACACCCATTGCATGTATACTACACACACACTGCACAGTACTACATTCAAAACCACAAAACCGAAGTAAGCCAAGGATGAGTTAAGCACACAGCAGCAGCTGAATTCCACTACCATTGTCTCCCATGTGGTTACAAAACATGTCATCCATTGTAGCTATTCCAGCCACCTCCCAGCACTGTTAGAGCATTTAGAAGTGCAGTGTGTCTGTAAGTTTTTCATGATGTGAGGTATTTGCCATTCATTAGTATCAGTGAGAAGTGGGCTTTGCAAGGTCTCGGTAAAGATATTGAAAAGGTCAATCAGAGGCTGTTCTAGGATCTTGCTGAAGAGATCGTAAACTTCAGTTGGGTATCATCGGGCCCAGTGGACTTTCCAGTTGAAGAACAACTATAGCATCCTTCAATTCAGATATCATAATGGGTCAATCCAAATACAGTTTCAGAGCTTCTGTTAAACATAGCAGTTTACAGGCTTCCGAGTAGTTAACGGCCTCCTCAGCATTCTCTCCTCCACTCATATATATACTATCTGGTAGAAGCATCGAAACACTTCAGCCTTTCCCTTCTCTTCACTACATAGTACTCCCTGATCAGCTTATATTACCACAACATGTGATTTACCATGTTGAGCTTTTAGGCAAGAGGCTAAAAGTTTATCTGGTTTATTTCTTTAGAGTAAACGTTCTCTTGCAATAGTAAAAGGGTCCTCTCTGCATTATTAGTCTGTAGTAGAGTGATTTGTTCACTCAGTTTGTTAATCTAATTTGAATTGTTGTTGTTTGTTCCTTATTAGAATTCACTGGCATTTTTAGCTCAGATCATATTTTATCCATCTCTGATCTTTTCTCCCTGTTTATATGTGCATCTCTTACTATCAGTATTCCGGACAGTCACTTTTAATGCCTACCAGTTGGTGATCTGATCAATGGTACTCTTATGTCTCTCTGAAAGACCTTGCATCTGCTGTCGCATCTCCTGGGTCACAAAGTAGGTATTCCTTAAAACACCGTTTTCACAGTGATCTCATTGGAAGGGGTAGAGGGGTTAGACGCCCATCATTCCAGCTCTACATGAGCTTGGTCTAATAAGTTTATATTTCTTCTCTGTATACAGTATTCTACTCCAAAGTTGCTTGCTTACTAAGACGTAAAGTATTCATGCATACTTCTGGATATTTAGGAGAAGCAAGAGTACTCACCATCAGTGACATGAACGTACTGCCAAGCTCCAAGAGGCCTAAGTCATCCATCAGAAACCTAAGGTTACTTGCTGCTCTAGTGGCAGGTTCCTATGTCCTTACCTAGCAAGGCCCACCTGCCAGGCCAGATGCAAATACCCTCTCATACTTCCCAATCCAACGGATGCCTAAGGGGTCAGAGGGTGCTCCAGAGAAACCCATCTTGTTCCGCATTAAGTGTGTAGATATTAAACATGGTAAACTTACTACCCAAGTTGTCAAATTGAGCATAAGGTAAAGCGACATCCAGGGTCTTTCTTCATAAATACGTGGTGTAATGAAAAACCCTGTTTGTTTTATGAGTATGGCTATTCCCCAAGTTTGGGATGTGTCAGAGGAATGGTGTTGAACAGAATACGTTTTTTTCTCATTCCACACTGATCACCTTCACTCAAGTGAGTTTCTAGAAGGGTAATCACTACCGCACTCTGATCTTTCAGGAAGTTCCACCCTTTGTTCTTTATCAAGGGAGTTGAGTCCCATTACATACAAGGAGATTAGTTTGAACTTAAAACAACTAACATACTTCTATGTCTCCTCTAAGTTATATCCTCAATGTTGTCATGATCACCCCCCTTCATCTTCTATAGACTTGTACCCTAGAAACTAGCCAAAGAGCAAAAAATGTAAAATAAAATTACAAATAGAAGAAATACAACACATAAAACATTTGATTCGTTACTAACACCCTGCACTTAAGATATAAATAGGGCACAGCTAGGCCTCTGAGGAAATGATGATCCCTTCGTTCCGCTAGTATGTGTCGGGAGTGCAGAAACGAGTGGTAAAAGTAAAGCAATATACACAAGGGTAAGTAACAATTTAGCTTGGTTCCAAGATCTCCATCATTTAAAAACTAAATATGAACGGGAAAGAGTATTTCAATTCCCTGGAAAAGCTTACTTGTATCAGCAGCCCTGTTTCTGATGAGGGACCCTCTGGGATGGAGAGATCTTGTGAGTTCCTATCGGACCCATGGATATATTACCAGTTTTGCATTCAGCTCCTTTACCACGGGATGGTATAGCGCTCTCCTATCCAGAGTCACCACTGCCAAATCTTGGTAGAGGGATAAGTGACAGCCCCTGAATAGAATGATAGACTCTGATCCACCAGCTTTGAGTATTTGATTTTTCAATGGGTACAAAGATGATTTTGCCACAGTGTCCCTTGTTTGATCGTTAACCTTATTCAATCCTCTCCCATCTCTGTGAACCCTTTCTAGAAACATGACCCTAGTATTGTTCCCCATTTCCAAAGGACTTTCTTAAATCAAGACTGGAGAAAACCCATGATATCGCCCTCCTTAGCTTCGTCACTTAGTTCTTGTTCCTGATATAATCGCTGGAGATGATCGCAGAACAACCTGCCTATTTAAAGTTCATTATGCCAGGGCCAGACTGGGAACCTAAAGCAGCCCTTGTAAAAATGTTCAAACCAGCTCTCGCTCTCTCCCGCTTTCTTCTCTCACCCCTGAAGCCCTGTGTGCCTGCTGTAATTACCTGGGGAAGCTGGAGAAAGTGGCAGAGGCACCAGCAGCAGCCTACTGCCTTAAAAATAAGCCTCCAATGGCTCCAGTCCACCGGGAAATGGTCGGTGGAAAAAAAGGGCAGTCCAGCCTTCCAGGCCTGCATTAGGCAGGTTGTGACTCTGTGCGATTGGCTGCAGTCACAGGGATGGTGGGGTGCTAGAGACGGCAGACTGCCATCTCCGTGATTGCATTCCACAATGAAAAACGTGTTTCCTTAAAGGACCGGGTGCTGTTTTAAAAAAAGAAGTTTTACATTTTGGAAAACTTCAAGGGGAGCAGGCAGTAGTCTCGTGGCCCACTTCTTCCTTTCCCAGAGGCTGTCACTCCGATTCTCAAAGCGGAAGGGGCCCCTCCTTTTAGGAGTCAGTAACTGGTCAGTGGTTTGCGACCAGAATTATGGTTGCAAACCATTGACACATCAGTATATGAATTACAATTTAGGAGGAACGCCCTCAGCATACCCCTCCAAAATTGTGATTTGTAATCCATTTCTAAACCCATTCGCCTACACTTTTTTGAATCGTCAAATGGGTTTGGTAAATTAAAAAATGCTTTTTCGCTGTCCCAAACGAGAATTGGAGGGTTTGTGACTATTAAAGTGTATCATACATTTGGCCCAATATTCTCTCTGTGAGAGGCCAGGCTGGGTATCCTTGTTCAAGACAAATTAACAAAGCCTGGATTGTTTTGGAGTTTAAGTCATCTGAGGTTTAAATCAGGCTGAGTTCACTCAGCGGTGTTCCCCTTCAAGGATGCCTTAGTTCATGCAACAGGAACAGTCTTTCTCTATAGAATTAAGGGAAAAGGATAGTCTCCCTTGGGTCCAGTGCTAGATATCACCTTCTTCTATGTGGCTAATTCAAAAGCCCCACTACAGGGTAACTCCCATTTCACCTCAAAGCTGTTTCCAGGAAGATAACACAGGAATCAGGAGGTTCCAGTAAATGCTCACCTCTTCACCATGATCTTAACAACTTTGCCACCACCTGAAATACTTAGATACTGAGTTGCTCATCTTCTTTGGGTTTGCACTATTTAGGGCTTCCCACAATGGCGTCTGGCACTGATCGGGGTGGCGGGGCGGGGAGGTGGGGTGGAGGGGGAAGGGGGTAAATTAAAAATTAAAAACTTACCTCCTGGCCGCGTCTTTCTCGTTGCGTCTCTCCACTCCTTCCTCCGGTCGGAACAGGAAGGACACTGGAAACACCCAGGCTCCCCTGAGCCAATTACAATGCTGCAATGCAGCATTGTGATTGGTCTGAGCGCCATGTTTCGGCGCTCAGACGGGGAATCGGGGCTTGGGCATGTTCTCCACCCAGGCTGTAATGCAGCCTGGGTGGAGAGCATGCTATGTGCGCATGAATGTTTGGCCGGCCCGAGACGGCCGGCCCTACATTCATGTGCACATAGGGAGTGAATTCCACTCCTCCCCTCCCCTGCTCCTTCAGCAGAGCAGCCCTGCCCGCTTCCCAAAACTGCCGCGTCCACAACAAGAAAAAATAAAATGATAATAACATTGAGTTATTATCATTTTATATTTTTCTCACACTGCTGAATAGCAGTGGGGCGACGCTCCTCCGCCTTAGCGGAGGAGCCGCCACGAGCTTCCCGGAGCTCACAGGGCAGAGCTCCTACTCGGCCGGGATGTTTGCGACTCCTTATTACTTCTCTTTAATGGGAAAGACAGACTCGACAATAAAGACTGTAATTATATTAATATATTTGTTGTCTCAATGTTTGTCAGCAGTTTTCTTTGTGTGTGTGTATTAGAAAAAGAAATAACAGCAGTAGTCTCCTGTAATCCACACATTACCTGTGAAACGCCCTCCCCATCTCTTTCCGATATTAAAAAAGAAACAGTACCTGGCGTCCTGCTACCCGCTTCTACCATCCTTGTGCCTTCTTTCTCCCTACTTGCTTTCGGCCAGGCTGACGCGTCTCTCTCAGAGACACGGACGCAAAGGACCACCAATGTTGTCTTCCTTCCTTGGGTCTGGGGAGATGGAAGAGGAGTTAGAGAAGGCCCAAGACTGCCACACGACTTTCCCCACTTCATTTGATTCTCTGAAGACCTGGGCGAGGCGGGGTAGCATAGGGGTAGAAGGTGCTTTCCCTGGTGGCATCACAGCAGTGAACAAACAGTTTTTGTTTTTCCGCTGCTGTGACGTAGTAGCAGTGAATACCCGAATTAGGGGGCACATGTAGGACCGTTTTTAGCGGTCGCAAACATGGATTAAGCCCGTTTGTGACTGCTGAAACAGTTTTTGCCATGCACCAATCCTGTTTTCGAGTCGGTAATCTATTACTGACTCACAAAATAGGGATTGCGAGTCGCTATTAGGAAGGTGCGTGCGAAGGGCATCCCTTCCTAATAGTGAGTCGCAGGGGCATGTACTATTGTTTTGCAACCATAATGCGGTTGCAAAACAATTGCAGTATACCGCCTACTTCAAGTAGGTGGTAAGCCAGTCACGAAGGGGTCGCTAGGGGACCCCTTCCCCTTTGTGAACGGTAGCGAAAACTTATTTTAAGAGCACCACTGCGTACTCTTAAAAAATGAAAAGTTTAAAAAATGAAAAGTAAATTTTAATTTTTCTTTTTTTTAATGCATCCCGTTTTCCTTAAAGGATAACGGGCTGCATTTAAAAAAAAAATGCTTTATTTAAAAAGCAATCCTAGTGTCGTGTAGTTCCTATAGTACCCCTGCAGGACCTGCGCATTTGGATAACATAGACTGTGGGCTTGGTGACAGACTGGCTCTGTGTACCCCCACCGCGTATGTTAGCCGGAATCGCATTAGCTAGCTCACAGTGCCACTAGAATCTCCTCCTATCGGGGAGAGATTAGTTCCTGGCAACCTTAGATCATCACAACCCTGATCCCTCAGAATCGTGGAAACAATGTACTACTTTTCGCTTAGTCACTCGTGCTTACTTATTCGGTTTGTCTCAGAGAGTTACACAGAATAAACAGTCTGGGCGTTTCATTTATTTATTGAACAGCTGTTATTCTAGTGTAAAATATATGTGCTGCAGCAACTAGCAGACAATAGCAGAGATATATTATCAGCAGTACGATAAAAGTGAAGGGATAGTACAGTTCTACCATATTGCAATAATCATGAATACATACATGAATATAAAAAGCATTATGAAAGTGCGCGTACTCCTACGATGCCTAACTAGATGTACCTAAGTGTACCTAGCATGTGTGTAGGTCTAAAAGCCTAAGAGCCAAGAATCCTTCTAGGATTTAGTCGAACCCCATACCTGAATAGAGAGAGTGTGGGACCCCGTCCTGGTCTCGAGTTGGACACCCCGCAAGGGCTGTGTTAGACCGCTGTCAGCTGGAGCGACTGCATGCAGGAGCTTCAGAGTCTCTGGTCAGTGTGTCAGCATGGAAGTCTCGGTTCCCTCTATCTTACCGTGGCAAGATGTGGTGTATTTATACCCTAAAGTATCTCGTCCCTCAGTATGGTTTGTATTGGTCTTTGTTAGACATGAGGAAGACGTCAGGGGTGGACTTTGTACATACATATTATGCGGGAGATGTAGCTGGTGAATGCTCATGCATAATTTATGAGTACATTGTAGGCCTGTGTTCGGGAAAAACCCTGCAGTGTTCTAACCACAGACTAGATAACGTTCAACCCTCAGAGCTCGTTGTGTATTGTAGGGAACTAATGTAGGTGAAAGATCATGCCTATATTAGGGCATAGGAGATCATGACTATAATAGGGCATAGACGATTATGACCAAAATAGGGCATATACGATTATGACCATAATAGGGCATTTGCGAATATGACCATATACGGCATATATAAACGCGTCTATATTAGGGCCTCTATATGAAACATAACACCCACTCCACTTTTGAATTGGATGACAATGACCATACTTAGAATCTGGACAATTTAAAAATTCTCTTAAAAACAGCTAAAAACATGGTTTTAAAAAGACATTTAAAAATGATAAAAAATGTTAAAAAGTCCGCTTATTCTTTTGTTGCCACTTGAAAAAGTCAATTCTGTCTCACTTATAAAAGTTGCATTACTACAAGTAGAAGAAGGCCATTCTTTCTCAAGTGAAAGTGTCAATTTAGGAAGTGTTCCAAATTTAGTTTGTTTATTTATGACACGAAGTGGAAAAGCCGAATTCTTTCCCAGGACGCGATGAGCCAATTCCAGATTAAGTGTCCTGGCTGGGAGATACAGCATTATCGGTGTTAGCTACTGCAGACGACAAATCCAACGCCTCACAGAGAACGTCAATCGCACATAGATGGAATTCAGCACTGCCAACAGTCGGTGCTGCGGCAGTTGTTACCTGAGTGCCTGTGGAGGAACCACCTAACCCAGCAGGAGCAAACGGCACCTGTGGATTCTCAAGGAATGCGTTCATCAGAATTGGAAGACGCTGGGGACAACGCAGAGCATGGGCCTTTAGGGGGTCCAGCATAGCATCCATGTCCGGAGGCGTATCTGATGGAAACGTTAGACAGAGATCCAACATGCATTCTTCTCCGCAAAACAGGCATCGAAGAACAGGTAAGATGCAGTCCACCCAGACTGGTATAAATGATAGAAACCAAGAGGCGTTCAGTTCTCTTAGGCAAGGTATTCCCAGAAGCTGTACCATGCGTTCACGATACTTCCGCTCCATGAGTACGTTCACCATTTCCTCGGAAATTGGGCCGTCCATTGCTTAGCAGTAAGATTACAATCAGGACTCCTGCAATTAGGAACAGGATAAGCGGGAGACCTCCAAACACGCTTCCCAATACGGAGTGTATAAAATTTGGGATTACTCCGAGGACTGTCTGAAAGGTGCTTAATAGTCCTGACCCTATGGTATTAAATAGGTGTACAATACCACTCGTATCAGACATGTTAAAGATACGACCGACCATTTCTGCGAAATCAAAGGGGCAGTTCGTACGTATAAGCGCCTGTATCTCAGTCGAAGTCCTTGCAACTTGAAGTTCAGAGGTTTCTCGAGCGGAGGTTAAGGGCACGGGTTGCTGTAAAAGCATGGCTTTCAGTCTGCTCAAAGTATCAAATTGTATAACGGAAACATTCAACGAAGGCCATAACGGCGCCTCCCTGACTGTGTTCAGTGGCGGAAACAATACTTGCATACAGCAAGTAACCCTGAAGTTAAAAGTGACCAGATAGGCGACGCCCGGAAGCATCCCACAGAAACCTTGATCGTTTAGCATCAAGTAACTCCCATTCGAGAGCAGCTGGAAAACCGGCGTGATCATGGCCGCTGGGGTCCCTGACATGTGACAAGATAGATTTGCTACCGAACCACTACATGCTCCGTGCAGAGAAATATCCTGACACATGAGAGAACCGCTTAAAGCGTTCTTGCAGTTTGTACCACTCAGATACACTTCTCGATCCCCATTCCGGCATCGATATCTATATGGTAACTCCCAAGTTTCCTTAATGTAACCCTTACCCATTTTTTCATATTTGCCTGCCTGCCTTTGCTCAAGGCAATATTGAAACTGAAACGTAGTGACCGGCAGAGTGATTTGGCCATGAATTAGCCATTCAGTTGATGGTAATTCGGCTACAGTGAATGGTAACCTTTCCAGTTTCTCAATACGCAGCATTGTATATTTGGCTCCTCTTTGTGCCATTTCTGTCTGTTTATCAGTTAGATTGTATTCTGAAAACAGAGACTTGGTGTTTATACAACACCAGGGCACATAGCCTGCACGCAAAGATTGCAGCGTCCAGCTTAACATCATAATAGAACGTAACTGTGATTGCTCGTGTTGTAACAAGGCCAAATCTTGTTCTAATATGTCGATTGCCGAAGACACAATGTTGCCTAAGGAGTAAATCCTGGAGGTCAAAGTTCTAGGTTAATACGGTCTATTTCCCGTATTCTTTCTGCGGCCTCCTGTTGGGATATTTTCCGGTTTTCATTAAAATAGGCGTAAATGCCAGCATATATGAAATGTTTCTGACGTGTTTTCTTTGGGCCTTGCAGGAAATCCCTAAGGTCCACATCAGGTGTGAGTAAGGTCAAGTGATGTTTCACTTCTGTGAGTGTTGAGGTCTCTAGCCAATCAAGGTACAAATTCCCAACACTATAGGATGTCACTACCCCTGCTGGGTGTTGTCTTTGTACATAGCGTGTATCTGGCCTACTGATACTAAACCCCTCGGTTATACCTAGGAATCTCTGTTGACATGTGTTTTTGTCAATGGGCCAAATCAGCCATTCTGTCCAATTGGGATCTGACCTGTTGTACTGGAGAATGTCATCTAATCCTACCCCATGAGTAGTTGAATTCTGCCGCCCACCCATCTGTGATGGTGCTGGAAACCCCGGTGTGTTCATTTCCTTGTTCTTGGCTAGTCCAAGACAGGATGTCTCTTGCACAGTGTCATTTAGAAATATCATCTGGTGTGGAATGAGGCATGCTCTAAAAAGCGCTTCTGTTCCCTGGACTTGCGAGTCCCTCGAACCCCAGATTGATTTTAAATCTATAGTGTCCTTCCATAGGTCAAAACCCGTGTAGACAACTGGGCCATAAAGGAAGCAGAGTAAATCTGTTTGGTGTTAGTTAACATAATTTTCTGTGCCAATGTTGTTGCCACTTTGTAATAAAATGACTTCGGGTCAGATGTATTAAACCCTGAAAAGTATGTGAATTTCTGTACAAAAGCTTGCAAACTACCTCTTGGAGGTGTTGGGCAGTGTTCCCACTGGTGGTATTCAAATACATTTCTCGGTGTTATGGATTTGTGCAAGAAATGATGACTATAATGTTCGTAACAGTACAATGTATCATAGTCTGAAGTACCTTCTAGCATTTCATTGTTCGGAAATGCTGCAGTTTTTTCTAAATCAAACATCATATTATTCACAGTTTCAGTGTCCCAATCATCAGAAAATGTACTGAAGGTAATGATATCACAGCTTTAAAAGTTCAATCGGACCGAATATATCAAAATCAATCTTGTCCCATACTATACCATCCGGTATAGGAACTGCTGTGATGTTCACTGAAGACAAGTCTCTTGGTTCACGATGTGAAGACTGGTGTGGTTATAAAATCAAATTGACTCTTTGGGCTGTAGAGCTCTGCTGGAGATATCTAAAGTTATAACTAAACCTAGCCAGAAAAGAAAAAATAGAATCCCAGTGATATACCATAGTTCTATCCAAGGTGACACCAGGTAAGTCTTTCTAAAAAAGTCAATGAGTTTCTGTTTGTGTGATTTTTTGGCTGGCGTCGTTTCCGGCTCGCTTGGATCCAGTGAAAACGTATCAAAAGTTCATGAAATAGCCAGAAGCAGTTCGATCAATTGTTGGAATTGCATTGGGATTTGTTGAAATTGGATTTTGCTCTTGACGAGGCATGTTGACGTAGACGTCTGTAGTCGGTCTGATTGCAACTTGGTTGTTAAGTTGATTTTCTTCTTGTTGAAGTGGAACGAGTTCCATAGCATTGTTGCTTAGTCCTTCATTCCGTACAGGTGGCTCTTCAAACGTGATGAGTCTTTATGTTTGAACTTCTTGTATTGTAGCAAGAGGAGGGCGTCTGCTACTGTGGAGTCCACGAGGCCTACTGTTTAGTATCGGCCACATAGTGTGGTTTGATTAAGTCGATTGAGACAAATCTTTTCTCCTTTTTTCCGGCAAGAGGCGGCAGAAGTACAGTTCTTGTGCCTTGGATTGCTAGGACCGGTACAGCTGTTCTGTAGGATGGTCCGAATTCTTTCTTGTCTGCAATATTCTCTCTGACCAGATCCCCAACCTTTGGGATCCAGACAGGTCTTGCCGTTACTGCCTTGACTTCCTCAGTGGCGGTCTGTTTTAAGTGGACGTTGCTTTGTTGTGTCCTGTATTCATTTAGATCCTGTAAAACAGCCAAACGATCATGGATATCAAATGGTTTCTCATCCGCCACTGTGCCTTCACAATCAAGATCAGGTACCCACATTCTTGTCCCAAATAGGACCTCGTAAGGAGTGACACCCCCTAGAGAGCTTCTTGGCTGATTGTTTATTGCTCTTTGGACCCCATAAAGGTGATCGACCCATCTACCGCCTTTGCCTAATACCCTAGCTGTGAAAGATTGCTTTAAGTCCCTGTTTTTCCTCTCCACAACCGAATTTCCCTCAGGATGGTACAGAGAGGAGTACCGCAATGCTACGCCCATTCCTTCCATGGCCTCTTTGTAAGCCCGAGAGCTAAACGCTGGGCCACGGTCAGAATGTAACGTGCCAACTGCGTATGTGCCGATAAAGACTCGCAAATCTTTTATAACAGTTCGAGCGTCAGCACAGCGCTGAGGCCAAACCCATAGGAATCTAGAGCAGGAATCCACTGCAACCATGATATATTTCTTGGCCCCATCAGATTGTAGGGGTCCGCAGTGGTCCAAATATACACATGCAAGAGGTTAGTCTGATTTTAGTAATGGTGTCTGCGCTGGGCGTGTTACGGTAGAGCCCTTCATCTGCTGGCAGATGTCGCACTTTAAGACATAGTCTTTGGTCTGCTTTGTTAACCCTGGCCACCAGTAGCGCTGTTTCGGTAAAGAAATAGTCGCTGTAACGCCTGTATGTGCAGAACCCAAACCCTCGTGTGCTGCTAGAATTAAGCCTTGCCTACGATCCATATTTGGTATTACTCTATCCCCCACTCCAGGAATCTGAGCATATGGAATGTTTTGTGCATCTAACTTGTAGGAGTACTTGAGTGGAAATTTTTTAGGTACTGCTGTGCTGCCTTTGCGTGAAGCATTGACAGCTACCAAAATCTCGCCGTCTATTCTCGTTTTTGAACGAGTGATTGCAGCTACGGACGCTGTGCGTACAGCCCCCTTTGCGGCTTCATCAGCCAATTAATTCCCTTCAACGTGAACGCTATCACGCTGATGACTCAGTGTATGTATCACGTGAGCCCTTGGTAGTTCGTTTCTAAACTCCACTACCTGTTCCCATAGCATTTTATGCATAATTGTGCCACCTTTTGCGTCTTTAAACCCGTTTTGTTCCCAATTATGTAAATATTCATTGTACGACTGTACACAGTAAAAGGAATCACACACAATTAGTGTGGGGAATTCGTGTTCCGTATTTACAAGTGCCAGTATCAGTGCTTTTAATCCTGCCAACTGAGCCGTGCAGTCTAATAGAGATTGCGTTTTAGTGCAACTTGGATGGAACTTTCCATCGAGCATGCGACCTTTAACAATCGCACACGCTGCGCTATAAGCTTGCTTACTCCCTATGGCCGGTTGAGCCGAACTGTCAGTGTACATAATGTATTCATACTGATCTAGAGGCAAAATCTCATTTGGTAGAGGATATTCTTGTTCGTATTGCAGAAATGCTTGTGTATTTAAACTTGGATCAAATCTGTATTCAACATCCGTTGCAGTAATAGAATTAGCCCATTGTATCCATCTGGGATGTAAGGCTTTCCCATTTGGGATGCTAGCCTTTGTAACAGCCTCTAAGGCTAGTACTTGGGTCACAACTATTATGCGTTTTCCCTGAGCCAGAGCTCTTTCTCTTGCTACAGCGGTCTGCACTGCTGTCAGGATTTTCTCTGTTGAAGTGAAACGCATCTCTGCGTTTGTGTACAGGTGTGATTTGTATGCGATTGGTACTGTTTCTCCTTCATTGAAGGTTAAATAAGTGTACCCGCATTGACCCGCTATTACTCGGATCACTAAGTTGCGTACGTTTACGCGTGTCTGTAAATGTTTTGAAGCTATCATGTCTTCCTGTAGTGAACGCAGGATATTTGTATGTTCCTGTGTCCATTGTCTGACTGAAAATTCAGGTTTTATTAAGTCGTAGAAAGGTTTTACTCTTTCTGCGTAATCCAAAATGTATGTTCGACCAAAATTTAGGAATCCCAGAATTGATTGTAAATTCTTTAATGATTTTGGAGGTTGGAGCAGCGCACACTTTTCTAAAAGTTAGCTGCTAGGCTTTTTCCTTCACTTGACAGCTCATATCCCAGAAACAGGACATTGAAATGGGCAATTTTTGATTTTTTGAAATTAAATTTATAGCCCTCGGGGGCGAATCCCATAATAATGGTGCTCACCCTGGTCAAGTGCCTCTGTAAGTCATCGTCCGTCAGATAAATATCATCTACATAGGACAATGCTTCTTCATCCAAATTTTGGAGTAACTCCGTTACCCTTGCTGAAAACAACCCCGGGCTATTCTTATACCCTTGGGGCAAACGACAAAATTGCCGTTCGGACCCTAGCGCTGAGAAAGCGGTCAAGTACCTGCTTTCAGGCGCTATATTTTGGCAGAAAAATCCATTTGAGATATCAAGTGTTGTTTTGTATTTTTGTCGCACAATGTTATTCATTAATGCGGCACTGTGTGCATTTTGAACTGCAAATGTCTTTGTGCAGGTGTTTAAATGTCTGTAATCTAAAACTAAACGATATGTGTTGTCATGTTTTGATACGGGAAACAAAGGATTGTTCATAGGTGAAGTGCAATTTTCTATCACCCCCTGGTATTTAAGTTGATCTAGGATCTCCCTAACTTGTTTTTTAGCTTCCTGCTTTATAGGGTATTGCCTTTGGGCATTTGGGTAAACTTTTAACGGGATCACGTGGTGGGTTGAATCCTCATCCCTACCAGCATGATTTTTGTACAATGCTGGAGATAGGGCAACCGCCCACTCCTGCGCATATGCATGTTTTAAATGTATGGGAACGAGATCGGAAAATGCTGGAAAAATTACCTTTTCTCCCTTAGGGCACTCCATGACGAATGCTGGCGGCCAGTCTTGCTCTGCTAATAGGATGTCATATCCAGATGACAGATTTTTCCAAAATAGACCTTTAATTTTTCTGCGCTTGTCCCCCTCCATCCGGAGTGTTATCTCATGTAACTTATGTGGGACACTTACCCGAGTATCAGGTGTTTCCACCGTGGTAAACTCACTCAACTCCGCTGTCACCTGAAATTCCTTCAGGTTCTGGCGAGCTATTGTTACTTCTGCCGCGCTGTCTAGCATCGTCAGAGCCCATTCCCCGTTCAGAAGCTGTGTCCTCAGAATTCTGGGCATGTCTGATCTTGAGACCTGCTACCTTCTTCTTTTTGAACTGAGGTCTTTGTTTTTGTTTATCTTCTTTTTTAGGTGCGTAGTCCGCAGCGCGTTGCGTGTCTCTGGACTTTGTACGCTCCTCTTGTCTATGTTCTGACCGTCTTTCCCTCTCAGAGTTTTTTGATGAACCCTGAAAGGAACGAGAGGAACGTGTATCAGTATCCTGATACCTGTCAGGTTTCTTAATATTATCCCTATTCCTGAGGTTATACCTCCTTTCAGAGGGCTCCTGTTGAGGAGACCTACCTCTGGATTGAGATCTGCTGTCTTTAGACTCTTGTTATTTTTTATTTTCCCACTTCTTTTTAGAAGAAGTAGGTGTCTGCTTTGTAGTGTCTTTTTCAGCACTGCCCACCAGTTGTGGTTTTAATGCTTTCCCACCTAAACTGTCTCTGCCTAGTTCTGCATACGCAGTTTCAATTATTTTGGGTAGTTCGTGTTGTTGATCTACTGGACTGAACGCCCTTAGGCGTTGGCGGATCGCCACTGAAGCTGCTTCCCCCTTAATGTTAGCTAGTATTATGGCTGATACCTGGTCAAAGTTATTTAGTAACTTCATCCCTAAGTTAAGGGCAGGCTCTGCTCCGTACTCATTTTGTATCTGTTTCAATACGTCAGGTACTACTGCCAATGATGGGATACCATGTGTTCTGGTATATATGGCAGCAAAGACTGTACCCCAAGAGGTGCAGTCCTCTACTTGTGGTGTGATCCCCATGGGCAAGCAGATTGTTAGTATTCTGTGTTTATCACAGGTGGTAGTATTCGGGAATACTGCCTCAAGCTGAGTTATTTTCTGAGCTATCCAGAATGGTATTTGTTCGCGTTTTGCGGGCATTTTGCCCATTACCGCGTGTAATGTTTGAGGAGTAATTTTACCCTGAGCTGGAGTACTATTTGCTGCACCTGGTGCAGGTTGGATTGTTAAAGTCCTCATGACAAATTGTGTCAGGTTTCTGTAGATTTTAATTAAATCTCTGTATTATATGAGTAAGTCTGGCTGTGTCATTGTGCCAATGTCAGGATGCGGTGTGTAAGCCGCTAGTATCGGCCATGTGGCTCCGTCTCCTCCTAGCGGGCCTAATCTTACTCTTCTTCGTACGTGGGGTAGGGCGCCATTAAAGCAGTAATGATGTTCCTGGTAAGTGAGTGGAATCTCTATGTCCTCAAACGGACAATATTCCGGTGGTGCATCTCCTTCTATATAGTAGTGAAATGTATTTCTTATTGAATTTGCTGCTGGGAGTGTAACCCATGAATAGAACACCTCTGTTTTGTTTGATTCATGTGCCTCAATCACGAAAACAACCACGCCACCCCTGACTTGTAAACCATTTTCTAATAGTCTTATGGTGATTGTCCTTCTGAATTTTGGTGCAATCTGTATTGCATCCACAGGATCTTCCTCCTCGTCTGACGGGGGCAGTGGCATTTGTAGAGGATCTAAGACCACGGTAGTCATAGTGTATAGAACACAGACTAATGTTTCAAAGAAACTATGATAAGGTTTTAGGCACAATTTTAGGAACACTATGTCCTTTCAAGCTTGAATAACCAACAGCCAATAAATAGTATTTTTTGTACTACTCAGCTGCGGCTGATTTTGTGCCCACCCACTCCAGACGTCTCTGGGGTTTTGTGAGTAGGTTCTCTGAGAATAGCACGACTGAACTACTCAGATTCTACTGTTAAATAAGTACCCAACCAACGTTGGGCGCCATGTCGTGTAGTTCCTATAGTACCCCTGCAGGACCTGCGCGTTTGGATAACATAGACTGTGGGCTTGGTGACAGACTGGCTCTGTGTACCCCCACCGCGTATGTTAGCTGGATTCGCATTAGCTAGCTCACAGTGCCACTAGAATCTCCTCTTATCGGGGAGAGATTAGTTCCTGGCAACCTTAGATCATGACAACCCTGATCTCTCAGAATCGTGGAAACACTGTACTACTTTTCGCTCAGTCACTCGTGCTTACTTATTCGGTTTGTCTCAGAGAGTTACACAGAATAAACAGTCTGGGCGTTTCAATAAGTATTTATTGAACAGTTGTTATTCTAGTGTAAAATATATGTGCTGCAGCAACCAGCAGACAATAGCAGAGATATATTATCAGCAGTACGATAAAAGTGAAGGGATAGTACAGTTCTACCATATTGCAATAATCATGAATACATACATTTTAATATAAAAAGCATTATGAAAGTGCGCGTACTCCTACGATGCCTAACTAGATGTACCTATGTGTACCTAGCATGTGTGTAGGTCTAAAAGCCTAAGAGCCAAGAATCCTTCTAGGATTTAGTCGAACCCCCATACCTGAATAGAGAGAGTGTGGGACCCCGTCCTGGTCTCGAGTTGGACACCCCGCAAGGGCTGTGTTAGACCGCTATCAGCTGGAGCGACTGCATGCAGGAGCCTCAGCGTCTCTGGTCAGTGTGTCAGCATGGAAGTCTCGGTTCCCTCTATCTTACCGTGGCAAGATGTGGTGTATTTATACCCTAAAGTATCTCGTCCCTCAGTATGGTTTGTATTGGTCTTTGTTAGACATGAGGAAGACGTCAGGGGTGAACTTTGTACATGCATATTAAGCGGGAGATGTAGCTGGTGAATGCTCATGCATAATTTATGAGTACATTGTAGGCCTGTGTTCGGGAAAAACCCTACAGTGCTCTAACCACAGACTAGATAACGTTCAACCCTCAGAGCTCGTTGTGTACTGTAGGGAACTAATGTAGGTGAAAGATCATGCCTATATTAGGGCATACAAGATCATGACTATAATAGGGCATAGACAATTATGACCAAAATAGGGCATGTATGATTATGACCATAATAGGGCATATGTGAATATGACCATATACGGCATATATAAACGCGTCTATATTAAGGCCTATATATGAAACATAACACTAGACATGGTGGTCTGCTGACCCTAGCAGGCCACCATCCCTGCAATTACAGGCCATTCCAAATGGGTCGCAAATTGCGACCTACCTCATGAATATTAATGAGGCAGGTCATTTGCAACCCCAATGGGAATCGCTAAATGTGTCTGAGACACATTAGTACATTTCATTTTGCGATTCACAAATTGTGAGTCTCTAAAAATCGCAATTTGCAAGTTGCTAAATGAAATGGTCGTACATGTGGCCCTAGGAATCCTGTATGCATGCTATTGGCTCTAAACGAGAGTAATAAATAACATGTTTATAGGGTGAGTACTACAATATAATGATGAATTATATAAAACTATAAATGAAAATAAGCTTGACGTTTGGATTAATTCTGAAATGTTAATTTTTATACCTCACATATTTTTTAGCTGATAATGACTTTTCTGCACTGTTGGGTGCGCACGAGTAGCATCTCCAAGCCTTCATTGGTAATGTGCAGAAAGAAGACATAAATATGTAGATGATTTGTCCAAACAGTGGGACGTAGATACTCTGCGTTCAGCCCCTTTGTGGCTAAAGGCCTCCCCTGTACACTTAGTCTGGGCTGTCCTGACTGGTCCATGGCTACAGTACACATCCCTCTCAAGAGAGTGAGGCAAGTGGCAGAAGGAAGAGACTGTTCCTAATCTGTAGATTTTACAATAGCTTGGCCTCCTTTTCTCTGTTTTTTAGTGAAATACCAATATGACCACAAAAAGTAGTTATTCTTATTAGATTGAGTTTTGAGCTCTTATAAAATTAGATCATTATAGATTATTTATATTTTAATGATGCTAGTTCAATCCAAGTGCATATAAACAATAGTGTGTGTTGGCGCTCGTGAAAACAACACCTTTACCTGAAATACTGCTTCCCTTAATCGAGCGGCACAACTAATGCGTGAAACGTTTGTCTCAATGTATAGTGAAATATTCTAAATAAAATGGTAGTAATATCGTTCCCTAACCCCAGAGCCTCCAGTCTTGTCACCCATGCATTACAAAATGCAGGCCGACGTGGAAAGAGCCCTGCTCCCTGCCCTTGTCCATATGTTCTGCATTCATTGCTCTTGGGAGAGAACAGGTTATTTTTTATATAATGTAACTGTTTTACATTGCCCTGGCAGATAGGCGCATGTCCAGTTAAAAGAGTGCATTACACTGAAAGACATTTTCGGATTATTTGGACGTGTATGAGAAAGGTAGCCCCGCACGCGTCTCGGCTGCCCCGCAAAGATGGCTGATTAGAGTACAGTATGTCGCCATTGTGGGTGGAGGGAGCGCAGATGATGGCTCATCTGTCTTCTCCGCGCAAGCATACGATGTTAGACACAGATTGACACAGAGGATGGTGACGGGTTGTTTCAGGGCCGGGAAATGCCAATTAGCGAGCTTAAAGAGACAAAAGAAAGCCTGAACCAGTGGTGTTTCTCCGCGGAAAAGCAGGTTGATGCCAGGATGTTGCCAGTCAGTGTTTCAGACCTTTCACCAGTGTGTCAAAATCACACTTCTCTCTTCAAAGCCTTCATGCCAATCACCACCTTGGCCAGAAACGCGGAATCTTTCAACTCTGAATCCCACGTGTACATAGGCTTGTTACCCGCATGTTACTGCCTTGCAAGGTGCATTATGGGTCATATGTACAAACAATTACTGTAAACAAAGGATGGAAGACAAATTTACTCCAGCAGTTTTGCCACTTTTCTAAACGTGTACAGCATAAGGTCTGAACCAAGATGTGGGCCCGTTGCTACAGCACAGATGTGCTGCAGCATGCCTACTGCAGACTTGGAGCAGTGTGTATCACTTTAGAGTTTATAATCCCCTTACAAAGGCCGTGCGCCCGATGTTGTACATAATTCATGCAACTAACAGCTACTAATGAGGTTTCAAAGAAGCAATGATTGTCAGCACTGTTCCATCCTTGTGTTCAGCAAAACGTACGAATCGTTCCGGGTGACTTCTGATTGTTATTTTCATAACTTACTTGCCATTTGTTTAGCAGCATCCTTGAAGCTATTCTGTATGGGATATTGCTCATCCATCTGCTGCATCACATCTGCTCTTACATAAGGTTGGCTGGTTAAAAAAGCAGGCATTTGAAGACACATCTTTAGCAACGTTATCATTCATGTGGAATTGGACAACTTGATTGAGATTCCAGTGTAGTCCCATTGAGGTCTATGTCTCAAGCCTGGACAGCTTTTGTATCTCTTCATTACTCTACTAAATGTGCACAGTCAATCACACAATAGACAGAAATCCACTGAGATTCAAATGCAGAAGAATTTATTTAGTGCCTTATTACAAGTTTGGCAGTCTGACCGTCGTAGGACCGCGTCCGCCCCCGCTAGCAGCCCACGGCGCGGACGATCCAAAGACCGCCTTATTACGAGTTGACCATGGGTCCAGCAGTGTGGTGGCGGGGATCTTGCAGCGGTGGTGAGTACTATTACTAAAAATATCCATGCCTGTGTGTGCATTTCGAATGCATATGTGTCGGATGCACACATATACATCACATATGTGGGACAATACCATATACCCATTATCGGGGTTCGGCCCATATGTCTGCAGTCCTGGCAATGGATATATGGTACTGAAAGGACTCACCTGTAGATCACTGCACATAGGGTCGTAATCCTTGGGGTGAAGATCCTGCTGTGAAGGGAGGAACCCGGAGAAAGGGATCCACGTTGGAATCTGCCTTGAAGAAGAAATGATGCTTCATTAGAGATATTTCATGCCTTATCCCATGCTTTGTTACCTACCATAGAAAAAGTATGTGCAAATCTTCAGTATTTATTACCTTGCTCAATGAAAATGTGTCCCAAACAAATATGCTGTGAAGTTAGTTCTTGGTTCAAGCTGGTGCTTACAGAGGGAACATCCCATGACCCAGCCCCCTGCTGGCAATAAACAATGCCTGTTAGGTATAAAAACATATGGAGCAGCTATATGCACAGAAGAGTTTTTTTATAAAGTCATAAAATTGTCAAGCCTTCAAATAAAACCAAAATGATGATCTAATTGTTAAGAAATACTTGCTTCACCGTGTTTTATTGATCCTCACAGTGTCCATGGTAGTTTGCTGCTCCTCCTTCACCTATGGTTATGGTCAACAGGACATCAGTGTTTGAAGCATGGGTCATATCTTTGTATCGGACTCCCATGATCATCTGTATAGCTTGTATCTTGTGTTCCTGCCAGATCTGTTTCATCGCTGATTTCCTGCAGCTTCTAAACCTCTAGAAATTTGTGAAAACAGAAGCAATTTTTTTTATCAAATATTTCCCCCAGGACACAGAAAATTGCTCAAAGGCAACTACAACTCCTTCTCGTTCATTGCCATGTGCACACCGCCCTCTTCATTTCTCACTTATTCGATCCTCTACACATTTTGCAGCAAATCTTGAATTCCATTACCCTTTTCATGAGCTTTTCTAAAGTGCAAGAGTTATAAACGTGGTACTATTAAAAAAATATATAAAGGGTACAGGCATGAAGATCCCTGTGCAATGCACTTGTAGCATTGATTACCAACACACGAGATGTGATTACAGTTTCCAGCGATAAAAAATACAGAGCAAAGACTCATCAGCCAAAAGCAATGAAACAGGAAATTCTTTAAGGACTTTTTCAATTGCTGTAAGAAAGTGTTTTAATGAATTGATGTAAGTATGAAGAAATATTTTTCCACAATGTAGGAGCTATTCATGAGAACCCTTCCTACCACAAAACACAGCAAAGAAACGTACAGCAATTTCAGGTAAGTTGATCTTGTTTCTTCTCATGGTACCATGGTTTCCATACATTTGGATATTCAACACAAGGGCCCAAACCTATGCCAAAAAGACGAGTTGTATAAACCCTTCCAGTTGCCACAGCTTTATTAATTACATTTTACTCTCATTCAAATTCAGTCTGTTTGCTCTTCTCCATTCTTAAGGGCTTGTACAGATAACTTTATGGTAAAAAAGTCCTCTTACACACCTATCTAAATCATTGTGTATATATTAGCAGAGTTTTTAAGAAATAAATCCTGCCCTGTTAATAATAATAATTATAATAATAATTTGTGATATACAGTACACTTCCAAATGTTTTACAATTTGATAGCACTGTAAGTTGTTGATTCCTAAATGACTTCAAATAGATACTACATAAAGGGTAGGGGTGTGACCTGAGGCCGACCGTAAAGAACCGTTGCTGTCGCTGATGGAAAGTTCCTCTTTATCATGCTCTGATCTCTCTTGGCAACTCAAAGTTCAAATCAAATTTTCCCAAGACACCAGCAATAAACTCTGTCATCATGCAGCACTGAATTCACTTTGCTTTGCTTTTGACACAGTCCATCACACGATCATCCTCGTCGATCACCAATTTGAATCGGCCTTATCCAACAGGAGTTTGTAACTTCCCATGAGCCCCATCATGCTTAGTCCACTTTTCTTGTGAAATGTTAGCAGTTTTAGCTACTTACTTCAATCTACCCTGTGTCATTTTGAATATTATAGCCTTAGTAGCATTGACTTGATGATATGCAAGTTTACCAATGACGCATCAGCCTCTGGTGTAGCTATAAACGAGGCAGTGGAATCTTTCTTCCTAGAGCAGCTCTCACCTCCTGGACATACCAATGGCAGCCAGGTCACAGAAGCATTACAACCACCCTTTGGGCTTCCAGATGAAGTGGCGGCAGCACCATCATAGTGGTCCTTAAAGAGTAATTAATACCTTAATTACTCGATCTGGAAAAACACTGTAATGTTGAAGCAGGTGGAAACTATTAAACTCTAAGCACTGGATACTCCTTTTCCGGGACCATAGCTCAGCAACCCGAGTGAGAAGGAAAGAGCTCCACACAATTTTTAATGAACTGACAAACCTGAGTGTCACACCATCTTTGTAATCCCTTGTGCAACTGAAGTCAGTGCAAGGTGACAAGTCCTATGCCTTTATTGCCTTTGTTCAGGCATGAGCAGTGCAGTCCTTCCTGGAGCATAGCAATAAGGCTACCTGGGTAGCAGGAGTTAATACTACTGAGTATGGCATATGACTTTGAAATTTGGTGGAGGACCTCCTTAAATGCTTCCTGAAACCTCACCCCCTCCTTTTCTTGAACCCCTTTTTCCATTTTGAATCCTTCCCTTTTCTCTTGCTTACCTGTCCCATATCTTCTGGTGCCTCTCTGTTTTCTGGTTGAGTACACAAAGAATAATGCTACAGTTTTGGGGACCCATAAGGTAATATAGTAGGTTGCAGGTTGTGTTTGTTACATCTTTTGGCACAGGTACTGGTCTAGATGTATGGTGCTTGAGTGGTGGTGTCAGAATGCCCTGTTTACTCATTTAGTCTTGTGCAACCTACAGGGTGTTAGCACAGAATACCACAGCGCGCGCACACATGCGATTACGGTTTATTTGAAAAAAACAATACTTTACTATTTTTCGCTGATGACACCCAATTAGTGTCCTAGACTCTCAGCGGACTCCAGTCCCTGCTATAGTGCACTTTAAACCTAGGCAGACTATCGAACAGCCCTGTGGTTGACTGCTCTTCTCAATGTTGTGACTATTTGTTTTATGCTGATTTTAGGTTTGTAACACTCTCTTTAACTTGTGTGTGACGTTTGCAGGGGCGGCTCCTCCACGTGGGCGGAGGAGCGTCGCCCCACTGCTTTCTCGCAGTGCGAGAAGCAGAAACATAAAATGGTATAAATACCATTTTATGTTTCTGCTTCTCGCACTGCGAGAAAGCAGAAAAAGGGTTTGGTTGGGGGCGGGCGGGTCGGGGAGGAGTGGCTAGCCCAATGTTATGGGCGCTGACTGTTTGGTCGGCCCCAGGGCCGACCAAACCAGTCATGAGCACTCTCCAGATTTCTCCATGTAGGCTGCATGCAGCCTGCATGGAGAAAACGGCCTCCCGATAGACACCTGTACGGAAGGCGTCCTAGCCAATCATAACCCTGCCATTGCAGCATTGTTATTGGCTTAGGGGAGGAGAAGGAGGCTGCCTGCTTCTGCTTCCTGTGAGCAGAGAGAGAGCAGGAGACGCGACGCGGGACCGGAGGCAAAGGAAAGTTTTTTTATTTAAAAAAAAAATTAAATTACCCCCTCCCCTCCCCATGCGACCCCCCCCCCGCGAGTCATACACAATTGCTTGATGTGCTGAGGCCCTTGGGTTTTACAAATTCGTCTGTGTATTGTGAAGGTGGTCTTTTTCGTGTACTTTTAAGATATTTTAAATGCTATTGCTGTTTTCAACTTTTATGACATTGGGGCCGAATAGAGATCAAATAATAATGATTAAAAAAACATACTCCTGTCGTTTCAGAGATGGCAGTGGAGCCATGTGAAAATATAGTGAATATCCATGGTATAAGTTCTAGCAAGAGTCATACATATGCAGCCTGAGTCCTTAAGCAAATGGAAGTGCAAAATAACACAGGACATTGAGTGTCCAGAGGTTATGAAGGATAATATCTCCGGCATTGCCCCAAAATTACTTCATCAAGAAATGGCCATATGGGAATACCTACGAGCCCTCTGTCAGCCGGATTGATGAGTAAAAACTGCTTGGAACACTGTAAAAGCTGTTCTGAAGAAGCGCCAACATGTGTGTCAAGTGACGCGCACAGCCTGCACAATGAAGTGACACGCTAAGGACCATGGGAAATGTAGGCCTGCATGGAGGGACACTAGAGACGATCGTCTTGGAAGGCAAGGGGGCATGAAAATAAGCTACATCCATAAAGCGTGTTAGTGGCACAAAATATACTTGCAGCAATGGTAGTGTCTCATCATAAAGAGTAAGATGCTGGAAGATAATATTTCTTAATATAATGGCAACTAGCTGCAATGGCTCACATGTGGTACAAGTGAAAGGATTCGGCAGGATGTTGTGCACCATTGCACATTTAAGTTATATAGAAAAAGGTTTGCCACTGCAGTGAGGTGATATTGATTCTGGTGATCCAATGTTGTGCTTTTATATGGAAAAAACACAGCACCTAGCTCATAAATGTGATCATGTGCTGCTGAATACTCAATTTCAGAACCTTAGGTAAGGTATAAAAAGCAAGATAGCTAAGGTGGACTGGTAATAACATAAACTATCCATTTGTCAGGACCTTATTATCCCTTATTAATTTGTGACCATGGGATGTCGTTGTTAAGACCTCTGTTGTCTGTCCTCAAATGGTAAATCTAGCCCTTCTTAAAGTATATCAAGGAAGATGTCCTGTCACTTTGGCAAGGTGTTATCCTTTCTATGGCATACCACTGCAGTTCATTCTCTGTGTGTTTAAGATCAAAGAAATGTATTGTCGTTTTTGTCATGGTGTTTTTTGCACCTGATAGTGCTTTGGTGTTCATTAATACAAATTTGCACTTTCTTCAAGGTCATCCTCACATAATTGAGACCACATGGGTATCTGATGGCATATATTGTATTGCTCGAATTGAAATTGGTGCTTTGCTTTAGTAACCAGGGTGTTGGCAAACCCAAGTCAATTTCCATAACTTTGTTGGTTAGTCTACAGACATTGCATTGGCACATGTGAAGTGATCTATGATAGGTCGTATATTCCAAAATCATCTCTGACCTCCGTTTCACCTTAAGGCAGTCAGTCTGGTATGCACCAGAATATCTCTCCAGCTGTGCCCCTTCTTGAAAAAAACAGTTGGTGTGTGGAGATCCAGGTTCCCAGCAGCACGGATGCACCGCTTCTGGTTATTATTTATTGCCTGTTTTTAACTTGTTTGATGATGATCAGGGTATTCCTTCTCGTACAGTTTCATTATCAGTCTGTTAGTGTGATTATTGTAGTCAGGTAAGTTTTCAATTGCAGCTGAGTCGCAGAAATTGACCAAACGGTAGGTTCTCTCTCAGAGATCTCAGGCAAAAGCTATCAAATCTAAGCAGTTTGTTGTGGTCTCTAGGTATATAATAGACCTCAGGTTTAAGGTTGTCCATCTGGGCAGAAATCCTCAGATCAAGTAAGGTTAATTCGTTGTTGTTCAGTGTGATAGTAAATTTCAGAAATGGCTCAAGGTCATTAAGCTATTTTGCAAATTCTACCGCTTTAGACTCAGTACCGTGCCAGATCAAGAGAATGTGATCAATATACCTCTTCCAGACACGGATGTGTTAATTGGAGGGGTTGTTGATGTTGTGTATCTATTTCAACTCAAAATCATGTACATACAGGTGAGCCAAGCTGGATGCAAATGTACTGCCCATCGATGTTCCATGGATTTGAAGGAAAACTCAAAACAGTTCTGAGTAAGAGCTATAAGAGCACAGTCCAACACACACTCATGTAGCGTCATATGATTCCATGATGATTTTGACAAGAGTGAACCAATCACCTTGAGAGTCTCTTCCTGGGAATACTTGTATGGAGTGATTCAACGTCCATGCTTATTATGAGTTTGTTAGATGGGTCAAAGTTGATGTTCTTAAGTATGTTCAATAAATCTATAGTATCTTTAAAAAAAAAATTATGGCGGACTTCGGCTAACTGGCCCAGATATAGAAAGTCCATTCGGGACGAGATGCGTAGATGGGAGGGTCTTCCCCTGGCGTGGTTGGGGCGCCTTAATACCATTAAAATGTCTCTTCTTCCCAAAATACTCTACCTTTTCCAATCTCTTCCTACCCCTATACCACAGACGGACATTCTGGCCCTCCATGATTTTACTAAATTCATTTGGGGGAAATCGCGTCCGCGCTTCTCTCACAAAATTCTTATGCTTCCTAGGTCTCGGGGGGGGTCTTGCTTGCCCTAACCTGCTGGAATACTACTGGGCCTGCCACCTCCGGTTTATCTCTGAATGGATCGTCCCTGAGAGCGAGAAACACTGGTTTCATATGGATCGGGCGGTGGCATGTTGGCCCTTATGGGACCTTGCCTGGATCCCGCGAGCGGCCCGCCCCCTTAGTGCTTATATAGCTACTCCAACGAGAACGGTATTGGAGATCTGGGATAGGTTGGCAGTGTCCCGGGGCCTTACGACCTTCCCCTCCCCGAACACGCCTCTAACACGTAACCCTCTGTTCCCCCCCGCCCTAGCGCCTACTGCCTTTGACACCTGGACTGTGGAGGGACGCCGCGCCAACCAAGATTTCTTTCAGGGCACGGCCCTTCGCACCTTTGAGCAGTGTAAACAGATCTTTCGCCTCTCGGAAACCGCGCGCCTGCAGTATTACCAGCTGCGCCACTGGCTTAGCTCTCCGGATTACGCCCGTGAGGCAACCCGGCAGCTTAACCCCTTAGTCTTTGGTCCGCAGATTTGAGGGTTCAAGGGGGCTGATCTCCAGAACTTATTCTGTCCTGCAGCACTCCCTACAACTCCCACCTCATGGATACCAGACGCGGTGGGCATCTGATTTGGCCGCCAATGTTTCTCCGGGGGAGTGGGCTCACCTGTGGAGGGACATCCCCAAGGTGTATCGTAGTACTCCCCAATGCGAATCAGTGTACAAATTGATGACACAATGGTACTATACCCCTACTCGCTTACATCGGATGTTTCCGAACTCTCCTTAGCTTTGCTGGAGATGCCAGAATGCCGAGGGGGACTTCCTACACATCTGGTGGTCCTGCCCGGGCCTTGCACTGTTTTGGAAGGAGGTCCTCAGCCATATCAAAGACGTAGTGGGGTTCCCGATCCCTCAGGTCCCGTCATTAACGATTTTGAGCATTAAACCAGGCATGCTTAAGGCCATGACCACAATGGAATGGCACCTGATCCTCCACTTATTGGGGGCGGCGAGACAGTCCATTGCAGCCAGCTGGAAGAAGCCCCACCCCCCTTCCATAGCGGCCTGGTTCCTGCGATTGTGGGATGTCCTGGCTCTTGAACTACTCACGGCACGTCTTAATCACACAGACACCCGATTTGACCGTATTTGGCAACCACTTGTACGACACTTTACTAAAACTGAGCACTCCCGCCTGATGCCCCCCAGGTTTCGAGCCCTGCAACTCTTTGAGGACTCCCTGGAACCCTTTTCTCGGGGTCGGAGGCCGGAATCTCCGAGCTGACCTACCTAACTCAACGGATGGATTCCCCCTACTCCTGAGCCCACTGCCCCCACTCTGGTCACCGTATCCCCATGGCGCACCTGGCATTGGCTCCCTTTTCCCCCTAGCCCTCTCCCCCTCCCCCTCCTTGAAAGGGGACTCTTCTCTCCCTCTGTTGACCTTTTTCTTTTCTATTTCTATTCTTCTCTTCTTCTTCCTTACTGTCTCTGTCTTCCTTTGGTTGGTTGTCTTTGTTTGTTTTATATGAAGCACAGATTGTTTTTTAAATGCTGCAATGTAATATAGCTAATCTCCGGATGGGGATAACGCCCAGGATGTAGGAGTTCTAGTCACTTCGCCTTTATTGCATGCTCAGTCACGTTGCTGTGTCACCTTTTTACTGGTCGTTCAGCAGCCTTATTTTGATCCCTCTCACGAGCCCGACTCAGGCCCTTCGGCCTTGTGGCTTGTGCCCTGGGAGGACTCTATATTATGCTCTATGTTAACTCATCCGGTTTGATGGGAGGGGGTTGTTTTGATGGGTAGAACCATGCCCCTCTAGTATTCTTTCCACCCTAATCTGTGATGTTTCTTTATTGTTATCATTGCAGCGATATGTAAGTACGATTTGCTTGACTTCAACAAACAGAATTTCAACAAAAAAAAAATTATGGCATGTTTTCAACTAATGGTCTCAAAAAGCAATCACAAACGTTTGAGAGTGGTTCCATCATTGAGGTTATTTCAGAGACTCCAGAGGAGGAGGCTATCTGTTCTTGTGAACCTTAGGCAGGAATGAAAAATAGGGGATGGGTGGTTGTTTATTTAACTAGATATCTGCTGCATGTTTTGTGATCTGGCTATTTTCAGTGACACTGCCCACGAGGAATGTAATCTCATCCATCACAGCAGGGGTGAGATCTTTAGATACTTTCTGATAATTTCTTTTATCATCCAGCAGTTTCATACACTCATACCTATTCTTCTCAATAGATAAAAATATAACAGCTCTATCTTTATCAGGAGATTTGATAACAATAGACTCATCCATTGATAATTTTAGGAGAGCCTGGCTTTCTTCTCTCATAATGTTCTGATATGTAGTAGATGCATCGGTCTTTTTATAAACATTTTTTAGAGTTTTTATATAGCGCAAACTAGACCCGAGAAATCGGGTATCAGAGCGCTTTACATGAGCACCAGTTTCGTTACAGACGGACACATTCATTTTTGTTAGGCACGGGGAGATTAAGTGGTTTGCCCAGAATCACAGGATGTTGCGCATCATTGCTGAGACTCGAACCCGGTTCCCCAGCTTCGAGGTCAACCGCTCTAGCCGTAAGGCTACATCCTCTCCCCAAATTGAATGGTTTATATTTTTGTGACTGTCTGCTCGAAAGCTAAGACCTCTGTGGGCATCTCATGAGATGGAGGATTAAGTGTTAAGCCCATGTTCTTATACGCATCATTATCTGCTTGGGTGTTGACAAAAATACCCTAAGTCTTGTTTTATGCAGAGAAGCTGCAAACTCAGTGTGAATGTTAAATATATGGCCCTTGGAGTGGGCACAAAGCTGAGGCCCTTAGTCAGGACTGTCTTTTATATTTTGTCAGTTTTTTTGCTGAAGTTGATGACTATGTTTTTGCTAGTCCTGTGGGGTGGATCTCATAGATTGGAACTGCCCTACTGTGGATCGGTCCCCACCTATGTAACTTTTTGATCTTCCTTCTCTGGTCTGATAGTGCCATGGGCAACTTGGTGATTGTAGGGGGTACCCACACCTGCGTGGGAAACCCTCTGCATGATTCTTGTGGTAAGAAAGGCCAGAAGGTGTGTTGCTGGGAATAACCCCTCCTCAGGCCCTCTTCTACTTTCGTTTGTACCGGTCATCCGTACTTGTACGAGAGTCTGAGGAGACACCGCTTAGCAAGGCTGTGTCAGAAAGACCAATGTTCTTATATCCATATTCCCCTCTAGAATAGGGATAAGTCATCTTGTGCAAGAAACTTTTCAGGTCTTTCTGAAATTTTGAAATCTTGGATTAAGTTAAGAATAATTTGAATTCAGTGATACTTTTATTGGTCTCTTCTAGTTTCTTCTTAAAAGTAGAAACCCTGAATTGGGACTTCAAAGCCATGTCACTTGTTTTGATGAGCAGTCAGTCTGCTTTTTATGAGCAGTTCGTCTGAAAGGTTTTTAGATTTTTTTTGTTAAATCTTTTTATTAGTATTTCAACAAGATAGCACATCAAACCACCTACAAAAGAAATCTGACCCCCAACTACCTCCCAAACAGACCACCTGGGAGCCTTCTTCGCTTCTCTTTCAGTTGCCTATCTCTACATACATTATCCTTTGATGGGTGGCTTTCTCCCAAAGTCTCTTCCCATCACAGTATCAGTAGGTAAGTAAAGTTTACACAGATGCCATCACATTACATTAACAGTTGTAAAGCTCTTGGCTTAGGCAGGGCAAAATGCTGACGGTCCAATCTAGAAAGGCAATGTCTCAAGGGAGACCAGGTAGTCATAAATTTCTTCTCTGTGTGATTTAAATCATGTGCAAGTTTTTCAAGGGAAAGGAGCTGCTGCACACTGTGCAATGTTTGGTGAAGCAGTCTTGTTCCAGTAAATAGCTGTTTGCGTTCTGGTTGCCCGAGGTGCCATAAAAGTGTTATGTGTTTAGTAGCAGGAAAATCTGAGTTGTCTCCTGGAAGACCCAACAAAATTAGTCCAGGATCTGCAGAAACCTCCCTACCCATAATTGCCTTGATATAGCTTAAGACTTAATTCCAGAAGGTTGTTATGTCTGGGCACTTCAATCAGATGTGTAACATTGTACCTTTTTCCCCTTGGCATTGCCAACAAACATCTGCAGCAGTGGGGTAAAATTGACGCAGATGCACTGGAGTTCAATATGATTGATAGAGCAGATTTTATATGCATCTGCCCTGTGGGGGATGCTTTGGTATCCCTTAAATATATTTGCACAGACTCTATTCTTGTCTTCAAGGATCTATCTGTCAAGATCTCGAGCCCATCTCTCCTGCCACCATTACAAGCAGCATGATGCAGTATTTTATATAATCCAGAAATCATTCCCTTAGAGCCTAGATGAGTTCTCACAAATGTTCCCATAGGGGTCAGATCTGCCTGTTTGTTCATAGTGTACATTACCCAGTAGTGGATTTGAAAATAGTGCTTTCTACTGTTCTCAGCAATATTGTACTCCTTCCTGCATGGGGGCAAGGATTTAATTTTGCCACCCCTGGAACATACCAGACAGTACTCTACATTGCCCTTCAATCCAGGGCCAAACGATAACATCTCGAAGTGCTGATGTGAAATTGGGATTGGAATGTATTGGTGTGTTCAAAGAGGGAAATGTAGTTATTGCTTAGATTTTAGAGGCCGTGTCTCATAACTTCGGCCCAGATTGAATTGGGGTGGACAAATTAGCCTGCCAGGATCTTGCATACCACTAAACATCCCACAAAGTCCTACCTGTCATGGTCCTGTCCGCGATCATTCACTTCTTTTTGTTCGCTTTTACTGTTGTCATTTCCACACTAACTCTTAAGTGGGCGTCCGGGCACGACATCCCACAAGCACTGTGGAAATTGCAGAAGCTGGCCACTAACTCTGGCCCTTTTTCCTGCATATTCAAAGCTAGTCCAGTTCTGTTTTAGGAACACAAATAGTCTCTCTGGTATTGGGACTTAGAGGGACTGGAGCAGCTACAAGAGCTGTAGGAGGACATTCATTTTGAGTACCTGGATCCTACCTATCCACAATATGTAAAGGGAGTTCCACCGGTGAAGATCAGTTTTAATCTGGTTTTTCAGGGTGGCCAATTAGCACTGTGCCAGGATCCTACAGTTTTCATAATATTAATGCCAAAGTTTCTAAATAGTTGGGATGTCCATTGAAAGGGGTAAACCGTGGTTACCTGTCTAGATCTACTCCCTGCAGTGTCAAATTAAGGAGCTCTGATTTTTCTTGGTTGATCATGAAGCCCGAGATCTCCTTTTCAGTGAGTGTCAATAGAATGTAATCCACAAACATGCACGCTTTATATTGCTGACCACCTAATGGGAGTCCCTTAACACTTTCAACCTACCTGAAGGTGTATGTCAGGGGCTCTAAAACCAAATCAAACAATAGGAGGAACAGGGTGCTCCCTTGCTTAGTGCCCCTTTCAGTGGTAAAGGGCTGAGAGGGGATTCTATTAACTCTTATCCTTCCTCGAGGATGTTTGTAGTTGGACAGTATCTTCCCTGCTTTTTTTGGTGCCAAAACTCAATCTATTCAAGAGGGCTTTCAGATAATGCCAAGTAACCCAATCAAATTTCTTTTCATCGTCAAGGCTGAACGGGATCGCCGGAATTTTCCCATACATGACCTTTTCCACCAGATGGTAACGCTCCTAATATTATCTCTATCTCGTCTGTCTTTTATAAGTTCCACCTGAATCGCATTGATTGGCCTTGTAGAAGAGGCTCCAACCTATGTGTCAAGAACTTGGTAAATATCTTCAAGTCTGCATTAAGCAGTGAGATTGTCCTGTAGGCTGCACATGTTAATGGATTAGGAAGATAGTGCACTGCATAGACTCTGTAACCCCGGTGTGTTCGTCAAATGAATTGTACAGCACAGCTAATGGTTCTGCTATTGGTGAGATGTATTCTTTATAGACTAGTGCCGTGAAGCCATCATGGTCTGGTGTGTTAGCCATACATATTTCCCCCAGTGCTTTGTTGATTTCCGCAGCAGTGATGGACTGCTCCAGTTCATCTCTCAAACACTCATCTAGGGGTTGGATGTCACAGAGTTTCAAATAGGCCTTGGTCTTGACAGAGTCCTCTGGGCCTTGAGAAAATAAGGCCCTTAAAAATTGACAAAAGGCCTCCTTCTCTCCAATTCTGTGGTTACCAATGTCCCATTAGATCTCCTTTTTTGTCCTATATGTCTCGTGGGCCATTCGAAGCACCAGCAGTGTTCCAACTTTATTTTCTTTCTCATAGAATACTTACCCCAGTTATAGAAGTCCCTTCTCAGCTTTTGCGGTTCACAAGACATTAAGTTGCCTTATTAGGTTTGCCAAGTTTCTGTGAGTTTTAATAGTGAAATTTTGCTTAGCTAGCTCTTTTAAGATAGCCACCTCTAGGACTAAGCTATCTTCAATTTGCCTGGCTTCTTGCCCCCGAGCTGCATCATTGTCATTGCCTTTCCTCTTATTGTTGCTTTGAAAGCATCCCACCCTACTGCTGGTGAAATGTCTTCCTCTTTGTTGAAGTCAAAGAAATCCCTAATTGTCCAGGTTAGCTCCTGCCTTATCACCTGCTCCCGAAATAGAGCATAGGAAATTTGGTTTCATGGGGCAGGAAGCAGCCCGGTTTCCCAGGTTACCTCCACGTGGGCATGGTCAGAGAGAGATCTGAAATGATTGCTTCTTGCACTTTACTGAGGATTGGGATCGACATAAAGACACAATTAATAGTCTAGTATGACCTATGCACATGGGAGAAAAAGGAAAAATTCTGAGTTGATGATGTGCCAAGCATCTTGAAGCCCCCCACTGTGTCAAGAGGCGCCTCAACCCCCTAGGGAAGATCCCAGTCGTGTGGTCTCCAGGCCTACCTCTGTCCAGTCCTAAGTCCCTCGTCAAGTTAAAGTCCCCACCCACTACTACTTAATTGCATATCCCTTCCATAAGTTTACCAATTGTGGCCATGAGGAACTGATCTTATCCAGTGTTGTGGGCATATATATTCATGGATGTAATTGCTGATCTCTGGCCTCCAATTTGTATTTTCCAAAAACATCCCTCTGTGTCTCTAATTTCAGTAACCTTTTTGCCTGCCAGTTTATTCTTTACCAGAATAACCGTCCTGTGTCTTGGTGGGCGCTGATGCCCAGTACTAAACTGGATATTTTCTATTCTATATTTTAAAGAGGTCTTTGGGAAGCAGATGTGTCTCCTTAGGAAAAATAAGGTCCAGGTCAAACCTCCGGATGTATTGCCAGTATTAACTCTGCTTGTTGGGAGAATTTTACCCCCGGATATTAAGTGAGAGCAATTTGAATGTGGCATTTGCGATAAGGTACCTTCTGTAGGAGTGGGAGTGCATAGCTGAGCAGCTCAAGTGTATGGGCATATCTTTAAAGTCCACCTTTAATATGGAATAATTCCAAACTGTAAAGACAAAATCAACAGTAAAACCACAGTACCCATCATAGATACCATAGTTCAAGGGATGTTTCAATGGGTCTGCCACTCCACCTCTATCTTCTCCTTCGATACCCTGGCACCTAATGTCCCTCTCATCGCTAGAAGACGCCAGGGTCTCAAAGCTATGATATCAAGTTCTGGACTCTGTCTCCCCCTCCAAAGGATTTCAAGCATCTGTGAAGTGTTAGAGTAGTGAAGTTTGAGGTGTCATTCGAGACATTTAGTCTTAACATAGTGACTCCTGAGGGCAGGGGCCCTCTCCATCCATCATTACTGATTTCTTGTTGCTGTCATGTTCGTAATTTGTTCTTGGGGCTTGTTTAATGACATCTCGATTTTTCTCACTCAGTCTCTGCCTGCTCGTTCTCAGGACTCTTAAATCTAGTCCAGAGATTGGTTTACATCGGTCCAGAAGCCCTCTGTCCCTAAATGGTTCTGGTTGGCGAATCGAAGTTTATTTAGCAGTTCTCTCCTTTCCTTTTCGTTATCCTCTGGGAGAGCTTCAAGTTTCTCAACTTGCGCCCCACTCTGTTCCAGCAATCTCTTGGCAGAGTATGTGTTTGGTTAGGAGGTCAAGGCTCTGCTTCTGATTTATAGGCTATACCGCACACTGGTAGTAGTAGGTCTTTAGCCACTGCCCAAGAGCAGAAGGATCTAATTTTGCCTTACCACATGAACGAGAGATGGAAAGGATGACCCCCATAAGTACCTATTGTATTCTTTCCATAGTGATCTATCAGTGGTTTGAAGTCCTGTCTGTACAGTAAAGTGATTGCAAACAGGTCTTGGAATAATTGAATCTTGAAGCCCTCGATTGTGAGGTCTCTCTTTTGACATGATGCTGTGATAATTTGCTCAGTGAGGGTGTAATGGTGAAGTCCTGTGAAGATGTCTGCTGGGGGTTGTTAGCATTTTGCTGTGGACCTACTCGGTGCATTCTATCCAGTTTGATGTGTTTGGGGGCATCAGATCCCAATAGATCTCTAAAAAGCAAGAGAACAAAGGGTCCTAGTTGACTGTCCATGCTAGACATGGGCACTCCCTGAATTCGCACATTAAGGCGGCATGATGTTTTCTAAGTCTCCTATGTGCCCTTTGAACTGAACATTTTGTTCTTGCAATAGAGTACCTCTTGTTAAAGTACTCTTGCTCCTCTCTCCTCATGTCCCTAGTTTCTTCCAGTGATTGAACGCAACTTTCAATCTCATTGACATCTTTTTTGAGGTCAGTTGGGTTGATGTATGTGTGTAACCCTCCCAAATGCTCCCTGAGGCCCGTGAATAGGTATTCAAAGTAATGTCTTCTGATGAGCACTTCTTCTGATTCTTCCGTTTAATTTGTGTGGTATTGAGAAGGCCCATGTTTAGGCTTGCAAGTTCTCTCCTCCTCAGTTAGGAAGTTCTTTGCCTAGCCGGAGCACTTGAAGCTGCTTTCCTTCTTTCCTTTTGCCAGGTTCATTGCAGTTATTTGGATAGGCGGCTAGGTCTCACTTACTCGGTCAAAAAGCGTGTGCGGTGTAGGAGCTTCCTGGTTCTCATCCTCAGGCCTAAGTGTGTACCATTCTGCTCTGTGTTACGTGTGTCTAAAGGAGTATTGTATGTCTTCACGGGCTGGAGGGGAGGGTCAGTTGCCCCCTCTCACCAGTTTTTTTGTTTTTTAATTATTGTTATTGAACATTTTTATGTAAAATTAAGTTGTTTCACACATTTCACTGTTTTAACATACAATGAATTGAAAATCTGGCTATGGATCTTAAACTGTTAATGACATTCATTACATTTACATATTTTATCTAGGCATCTTGTGCTAGTATTAAGAAGATAATAAAAAGTTGAACAGATATGTAAAGAAAAGCAAAAACAACTCCTGGTGTAAGTGGGAAGAAAGAGTGACAGTGTCAGCTGTCAGTAATGATTCAGGAGTGGGTTGCGGCAGTAGGATGGTATATACCTAATGTATAAGTACAGAAAAAGCGTGCAAATAGGGGGTATATCTTGTTATGTCATTAAAAAGATGGCTGGTGGATGTATCAAGATTAGATGTAATGGTTTGTAAAGGATCGAACTTGGTGGGATGGGTCATATTCCTGGAAGAATCAGTAGATGGGGTTCTGTATTGCCCAAGAAGAGTTGATGGGGCAGGAATTATGGTGATACATGGAGGCAACAGGTCTTCTCTGTGAGTGTTTCCTAAATTCACCCAAAGGTCATCCCAGTCGCTAGCTATTAGGTGTTTGCATGGGTCTCTGACCTCCTCTCTGTGGAGGACTTTACTTTCTGTCCATTTTAGGACAGCTTGACGCCAGGTTGTGACCAGGGGTGGTGTTGTAGCCTTCCAGTGTGAAGTAACTGTGCGCTTTGCCAGGAAGAGCCCTAAATCCGTAAAAAGGGTTGTAGCTTTGTTGGGAGCAGGCTGCCCAGGTGTCAGGGACAGGAAGTGCTGTACAGGATGCTAAGGATTGGTGCACTCCCACCAAGAATGCAGACAGAAATGGGCACTCCATTTGATGTGGTGCAAGTCTGCAGTCAGAAATGAACAACATGGGCACTTGGGAATATTTTCTTTATTTTCATGGCCGACATGTATGCCATATGCAGGATTAAACATTGAATTAGCTTGGACTTGTCATTCCTGGAAACTATGGGGGATTTTCCACTGCCCTGTCCTACTATTCCCACCTCACGCTAGTTACCTTTGCTTATTCTCCTTCTGAATGCCAGGAGAGCATTTATGCATATCGGCAGAATCTCTCCTGCCCTGCCTTTCTTCCAACTAGATGCCTCTTAAGTGTGCACTCCCCAGCAATCTGCTCAGCCCTGCGGAAGGACGTATCACTAGTCCGTGCTTTGGGCACCTCTAAGTACTGTGGAAAGTTGCCTTTATTCCAGGGTGCAGAGTGTCAGGGCCAATACACAGACCATAAGAGAATTGAGCCCCTGGTGCGGCACAAAGATCTGAAAATGCAGCTGAGTGGCTAAAGGGACATCTTCCCCAATCCTCAAGTGGCACTACCCTTCACTTGTGGGGGATTCAGCAGTCAGGGCCCACTAGTCAGCTTCTTCTGACCCCCCCCAACACCAGGCAGGATCATTCCACAAGATCTCCAGCTCTCGTCCCGGGGAGCATTCACTTATAGTACAACTGAAGACACAAATGTGATTTAGAGTCTGAGCCTTTGAAATTCAGGTTGTGGGTGTCAGATTCTTTGAAGTGCTCTCTCTGCTGCACTGCTGTTTGTCAAACAGACAGACTGTCAGAGCTGGATTGGCCCCAGTTCTGACTGACCCACAACACAGGCCAAGAGAGCAATTGGGATCACACCTGGCTGTCAGACTCCACTGAAATATGCCTCATATATGTTCAAAGGGCTAAGCCTTACTCTCTATCTAGATTCCCTGGTCTTACAGTGACAACCTTATCAGCCCCACCATATCACTGACAATGATCCCAGGTCCCAGTGGTAGGTAACTCTTCCTGGAGTCAAAGATAACTATAGTGTGTGCAGAGGATGCTCTTCTTCCCTCCCTTCAGTGTGTGGTCCCACCACAGCCCTCAGGAATATCAGAAATGGACATCTCCTGTTTTGGGGGTTGCAGTCATAACCTCTGCTAGTCTCCAGGCCGTGTGTTTCTAAAATGGAACCCATAGCTCTCCATGTTATGTATCATACACAGGCACACACACATCCGAACACACAAGTATCACCCGCTGTTTGGTGTTACACACAATACATACAGGCCAAGGGGAGTTAAGTACAAATCCAAGGAACTTTACATAAATGGGCCAGTGGGCACCACTCCCGTGATGCAGGTAAAAAGGCCTGCTCATGCTACTGATCACTACGAAATACAAAATGGTTATGCTGCCACCGCCATGCTCATCTCATTTAACTCCTGTTAAGGGCAGTAGCCCTCAACCATCATGAGCGTAGCACTTGGAGTGCCCCTCCTGGTTCCACAATACCCCATTACCATGAGACAGTCCTGGGTCCCTGCGCACACGCATTATACGTGTTCTCTCATGATAAAAAATAATTTCCAGGGGTCCATATATCTATGCTGCTGGGGTACTCAGGGCAGGGATCAATGTCCATCATCATGCAGGGAACATTTCCATTCCAACATCTATTTTTGTGTGTAAGTAGTTGAGTAGTTTTGATCTAACAAAAAATAAAGTATGTTTCCAATTTGATTAACCTGGTTTTGAGTGCCTTTATTTTACCTTCCAATGTACTGGTGGGTGGTTTACCATTATGCCTGCTGAAGCATCAACTGTGAGCTAGTTAGCTGTGCTATGCTAAATGAGTAATTTTTCATTATATAATTCTTGTTTTTCATATTTTATGATTTTAGTGTTTTCTACTTCAAAGGAAAATGGTCTAGATGTACTATTTACTGGTCTCAAAACACCGGTTGCACTTTTTGCGACTAGTGAATATTTTTACAATTTGACCCATGTGCCATTACATCGGTTTGTAAAAAAGAAAAACAAGTCTGACTGAGTTACAATCCGACCTTCCTTGTTAGGATATTTCTTTGGTAGGTTGCAAATCATAACTCAATTGGATTGGCCACAACAACAGGGATAGTAGCCTGCAGGAGTCAGTAGGCCAACATGTCCCGGATTGATTTCAATAAAGTAAACGTTTTGTTTTTTAAATGTATCCCATCTTCATTAGAGGAAACTGGGGTGCATTTAAAAATAACGTTTTTAAAAGTTTGTTTGAGTTGACAGGGGTCCCTTGGCCATTGCTTTCTCCTCAATAAGTTACAAGGGGGCCCCTTCCCTTTTGCGAATGGGTTATCCTCTCTTTGAGGTATTGGTAAATTTTTAAGGTTTTGCAACTGGATTTCAGTTTCAAAACATTGATGCATAAGATATCAATTTGGTATTTGGAAGGTACGCCATGACATGCCCCTTCCAGATGTCAAATTGGTAACTATTCAGAATCCTGTTTTAAGAATCAGAAAAGGTTTTCCAACTCCTTAAAGGGGACTAATACCCAGGAAAAAGCATTTGGATGGCCACAACTGCTCCGGGTCGGTCGCTACTTCTGAATTGGATGCATTTATGATCGTTAAAGAGCTTTGTACATCTGGCACCTGTGTTGGCTAAATGTGCAAAATAAATGTGTAAATAAACTATTTTTCTGTTCTTTCCTTCAGTGGGTTAATTCCAGCTGTTGAAAATACTAAAAACTTGTTTTCCAACTTAAACTCTTCAGCTGTCCAACAGGCCTTTAGAATTTGTGATTTCTGAATGCTGAGGAACTTTGAATGGTGGTGTTGTAAATAAAAGGAAGTTATATTTCCAGTAGTCAAGATGGATGGCTTGGATGGCAACACCAAAAAAACTGGGAATTACATTAGATCACAGTAACCCTGAACAAGTTCTTGTGGTTAATAGATCTATTACGGGTGATCAAGTCTATCATGAATTTCCAGAATTGTTCACTGAAAACTGATGCCTTTTACAGGAGTATCAACATAAAATAAAATTGAAAGCTGAGGCCAAACCAGTAGTACACAAATCCAGAGCAATTCCACATGTAATGAAAGAGCCCCTTAGAGAAATAATCCGCCTAACAGCCTTAGACATTATACAATCCATTGACTGCTCAGAATTGTTAGCCCCTGTTGTTAATCTTAAAAAACGACCATGGGTATGTCTTTAATTTGTGTGCAGACCTGAGGGATCTCAACAGCAAATTATGGGTAGGGAGACATCCTTTACCTCACATAAATGTTGAGCACAATTGGCACAGCTACCTGCTTTAGTGTGATTGATTTATCCTTGGCATACCACTAGGTGGAACTTGTCTGGAGTCACATCCATTAACAGCATTCATTACACCTACTGGGGCATTTATGTTTTGCAGAATGCCATTTGGACTTGCCTCAGCTGCGGCAGTCTTGCAGAAAATTATGCAAAGGATACTTGCTAACATCCCCTATACACTTTGTTTCGAGGATGATTTCATGATACAAGGTTCATCTACCCAAGAGCACAATGATTATTAAGAATGATCTTAACTAGACTAACAGATGCTGGGTTTACCCTTAAATGTGTCAAATGCCAGATTGGAGTCCGTTCATTAGAATACCTGGGACATACCATCTCTGAAGAAGGGTTCAGCCAAAGATGAGTTTACTCAATGCTGTCAAAAAGGCTACTCACCCAGAAAATAAGGAGGAACTCAAATCCTCCTTAGAGTTTGTGGAATACATGTCTAAGTAAAATAATATTCAAGGCTCCCTTACAATTTACATGAAGTGTTAAAGAAAGACAAAAAGTTTCTATGGGATGACAAATGTCAGGAATCCTAGGAAGGTACAAAAGATGCAATTTTGTCTGCCCCATCCCTGGGTAATTTCGATCTCAGCAGAAGAACTACACTCACTGCTGAAGCGAGCAACAATGGATTAGGGGCAACATTATCTCAAATAGTAGAAGGGAAAGAGAAAGTGTGGCGTTTGCTTCACAAACTCTTTCAAATTCAGAAAAATACTGCACTGTAATCAATAAAAGAAGCCCTGGCTTATTTTTGGGCCATAGAACATTAAAAAGGTTTTCCTGTGGGGTCTTAAGTTCAGGGTCTGCACAGACCATAAACCACTTACCTACATGTTCTCAACAAAGGGTGCGGTCAATAACACACCCCACATTGAGAAAGGGATCCTGAGGGTGGAGGGATTTTGTTTCAATTAGAATACTTCTCGGGTAAAACAAATGTGGCAGCTGACTTCCTCTCAAGATCCCCTTTAAATATAGAAGAATATTATGAAACTTCTGAATATCTAGTGCAGGAGATCCTTAGTTCAGCTATTTCTGTGGATGAATGGAAGGATAGTAGTAGCAAAGATAAAGATTTGGAAAAACTTAAAAAAACACATTGCCCATGGATGGCCCATAAAATGTACCGAACTAAGTGACAACCTTAAGGACTAATAGGAGGTTAGAAATTAGTTAGGCTTTGTGAATGAACCTATTTATCGTAAAGATAAGATAATACCACCTGTAAATTTGAGCGGTAAGCTTATTGATCTAGCCCATGAGGGGCCTTTAGGAAGAAGCCTTACTAAATCTAGAATTTGAAGCATCTATTGGTTTCCTAGATTGGGTTCATTAGTAGAGCAAAAGGTAAAAGATTGTACTTGCCGTTCTATAAGCGATAAGACTAAAATAAATAGGGTACTTTCTTTATCACTAGTGGCTATCCCTGAGAAACCATGGGACAAACTTGCCCTTGATGTAATCGGCCCGATCAGTAAGAGGGGTGTTCAAAAACAGTTTGTTTATATTGATAGATTACCAATCACATTGGATTGTATCAAGGATGGTCAATTACGCCCACTACTGATATCTTAATGTCTTAATCAGTTTCCTTAAAACTGCCTTTTCTTCAGAAGGCATACCATCCATTTTGGTGACAGACAATGGTGTCCAATTTACCTCCCATGTAATAAAAGATTACTTTGAAAATGTAGCTATAAAGCATCACAGAATGACTTTGGATTGTCCGCGAGCTAAAGGCCTGGTGAAGAGGGCTAATTGAATGATAAGAGTGCATACAGCGTGCTTATTTATTTATAAAGTTTTGTACAGCGCGAACAAGACCCAAGCGGGTATCAGAGCGCTTCACATTTAGGGAAGGTAGGATACAGTAGTAGGAGAAAAAGAGAAGAAAAAAAAAACACATTTGTTACATAAATGTGCATAGCGTGCTAAAACTGGGATTCCCAGGTGTACAACTATGTAGTAATCAATCAGAGCATCAAAATAGAGGGCAGGTTAGTAAACAGTAGAGCCAAGGCGGCCTTTTATGGCAGAAACTTGTTCATTATTTTTGTCACTTCCATTTTGAAAGAATTGGTGGATGAGGTTCGACGGACTTCCAGTGTTAGAGAGTTCCATATCTTCGGGGCAATGCCTGAGAAAGCTCTGTGACTTGTTCTGTTTTTGTGGAAGATCTGTGGTTTCAAAAGCAGTGAACTTGCACTTCGTGACTGTCTGCAACCCCCTGATAATTCTAGCTTTTGAGCTCAATTAAATGGGGGTCTTGAAATGTAGGGCTTTGTATAAATGAGTTTCCAATTGAGAGAGCCATTCAGGAAATGTTGTGGGCTTACTTTAGTACTCCAAACCAAGTCACTGATATTTCACCTTTTGAATCTATTAGTGGCAGAAACCACCATAGTACCAAATGAATCCCTAGTTGGTTGGGGGGTGGTGTCCCAGTAGACCGTGACAATAATAGATGTAAGAGTAAGGAAAGAATTAAAGCACATCAAAAAAAATGCAAATCTTGGTATGACTCTAAATATGTGGTAAAATTTCAGCATCAGTCGGTAGGAGATTGGTTGTTGGTTAGAAAACCTTATCAGCAGGAGAGAGGGAGCAGCAAATTTGCAAAACCAATGCAAATTGCCAAACTGAACCGGAATGTAGCCATAATGGATAATGGGCAAATGTGGAGCATGGATAGACTGTTACATTCCCCTCCCAAGGAGGACCTCATGGAAAGTTCAAAGGAAAGAGCGGAATGAAGCCCATCAGGAGGTTCAGAAAAATACCCAAGTGGCATGAGGATTTTTGCATGCTCTAAAAGTTCTACGAGATCCTTCTTCTCTGCTAAGGGAGTTTAGATATTTGCTTAAGGAACCTGTTATATTTTGGCGAAGGGTGATGTGCTGTAAATACAAGGAAGTTATATTTCCAGTAGTCCAGGCAGATTGTCTTTTATACCTTGTTTTCTCCCCGCCCACCTTTCCCTCTCATTGTTGGTACATTCCGTGTAGAATGTTGGTTGTGAGGTATTTTTCCTCAGTGAAACAGAGCTGGATCATTTAAAAATGCTATGTCTTACTTCATGTGGAGCCTTCATTACAACAGGTGTTATCATAACAGTTTCCAATAGGTATTTCAGGGCTTAGTGATCTGTGTGCTCTTTTTAGTGGTTTGGGTGTTGGACCATTGTTCTGGCCTTCCTTTATTCTTTGGGTCTCCGATCACACTTATATTGTTTACTCAAGAGTGATTCTTTGGCCTTATACCTTTCCACTAGCCTCTGAATTGAACGTCTATGCATTGTGAATGTAATAAAAAAAAATCATTCGCAGCAGCGACATAGGGTAAACTCGTTTGAAAATCCATGGTTCTAGGACAGCACAATATTTAAAATAGTGTAGGTTAGGACGAATTTCAAAGCGTGTCAGAATATTTGTGCCTTACAGGATGGAATATGAGTCCGAATTACAGCCTGATAAAGAGCCTGAAGAACAGCTCTGCCTATTTGAATGTTTCATACGAATTAGCTTTTGTGTGTCAGTCGCTCGCACTCTGCTGTGAGAATCCATCAGCTATAGAAGACAAGGGTTTGGCAACAGCAGTCCTGGTAATAGATTATGCGATGTGGCGTACAGCCTCACATAATGAGCGCGCACGCCACATTTCAAGAGATATCTGTCTGTAAATCTGCACAGGAACAAATACGAGTTCACATAATGACTTACAATGCATATGTAACGAATGCAAATCTGCTGATGTAAGTGTAAGGATATGTGCATAATGTATCTGTAAATACATCCATAGGTCATGGCTGAATAAGTCTCAATATTTAAATGAACTCTGTGTAGTATTCGCAAGGTTACTGCACAACGGTGAATCACGTGTGGATGAAAGGTTTGTTACTATTATGCATTGTTTTTCGGTAAATAGTGTGACTATATAAAAGGCTTGTCAAGATAACTTTACAATAAATAGCTGTTACTAGTGGGAGGAAGGGAACGCACAGAGCGGGAATAGAAGCGCTAGGTATGCCTCATTCAAACATTCGCTGAACCCGAGGCAGCATGTCTCTTTCTTTTATCAGAGACAGTGAATGTAATTTTTGTCAGTGGTCAGTGAGTGCTATGGGTAGTTGTTCACTCGGGCGCCTAAAGGAATCTCTTCTTACAACAGTTGACTGCAAAGTACAAAAACTCTCCAGCACCAAGAGACCACGGGGGTGGGATAGAGGTGGGCCTTACAAACCAGATCAATTAATCACTGTCTGAAAGTGCCTGTTTCAATTGAAATTAGGTCTAATTAACTCTAACACATTCCCTAAACTGTTGAGAGTTGAAGAACAAGTTACTTTCCTTCGGTAACGACTAATTGATAATTTTAGCCTTTTTATCAAGAACAGGAAATTGTCTATTAATAAAACAAAAACTTTTGTAATGACATGTGGCCAGAAAGCAAGGAAAGGCATTAATACATTTTATATAGAGAATTCCTCTGTAGATGTGGTTGATACTTTCTGTTACCTGGGTGTAACTTTCTCAGGATATGGGAAATGGTCGAATGAATTTGCTAATGTACGCTCTAAGATGGCGAAGAGTGCCCATGGGATCTTTCGATTTGCAGCTAAGCTTAGGTAGCAGACGTATTAAGGATATGATTGATATATATAAGGCCAGATGTGTCGCTATTGCCCTTTATGGTGCAGGTGTTTGGGGTAATAACCAACCCCAGATATTACAGTTGGAAGAAAATTCCTTTTTAAAACGTCTGTTGTGCTTACCTCCATCAGCATCAACTGAAATTATACATCGGGAAGTAGGCATTAACCATCTATCGGACCTCATCACCCTGCGGCCCCTTTTATTGTGGAGATCGATCTGGGCTAAAGGGGAAATCAAATTCACTCAAATCATTATTAAAGATTGTTTACTCCTGGATAAATGCTACAGCATCCCTGGCTCAGAAATATTCGGGATTGGTTCAATACTTTATTCAATATCTCGATCCAGGGTGATTCAGGTTCCGTGATTAATATATCGAAACAAGAGATCAAAAATTCCTTACTGGCCCACCAAAAAGAGATTCGTGAGAGAGTGAATAGGAGGCAACAAACTTTTGTATTTTATCAACAGTTGGAGGTCGGGAGAGGTTTCCAGGATTATCTAACAGTAGTGACCAGGGGCCAGATGTAGGTGGCCAAATAGCGAGCGCTAACGCTGAAATTCGCAGAATTTCAGCGTTTGCGATCGCTATTTGGCAGCGAGCAATGTAGGTAAGTTGAAACCTACTAGCAAAATAAGGAATCACAAAATTGCGATTCCTTATTTTGCTCTTACATTTAAGGAATCGCAAATTGCGATTCCTTAAATGCAATGTAAGTAGCACAAAAGAAAGTGCACTTTAGCCTTAGTGAATCAGCTAATTACCACCAACTTCAAGTTGGTGGTAATTAGCGATTTCCTTTAAATAAGCACTGTTTTGCATTTTTTAAGTGCCATGTGGCACACATTCATGCCCTTAGGGCATGTATGTGCGCCACATGTGCACACATGCACATTTCAGGGGTGCAACAGGGTGTCCTTTTGGAACCCTGGCACCCTTGAAATTGCACCCGCAATTTACGAGTGCCTCCTGGTGACTCGCAAATTGCGGGAGCAATTCCTATGGGCCTCTTGGCCCATAGGAATAAATGGGAAGGTATTCCTTAATTGCGAATCGCAATTTGCGATTCACAATTAAGGAATATTAAGGAATCGCAAAAAAATTTGCGATTCCTACCTACATGGCATTTTGCGATTCCTTAATAGCGATTCCCTAAAAATCGCTATTAAGGAATCGCAAACATGCATTTACCTACATCTGGCCCCAGGTCATCACATCGTTTTGTTCTGACCCGCTTGAGACTAGGTATAGTGCATCACTTGGTTGCTTTTCCAACTATGAAAACATGCCCGTCAATCGCATGCCCCTGCGACGGGATATCAAAACAGAGCACTAGTCACTTTATGCTATTTTGTAAGTTTTATTCTTTTTAAGATTATTTTACCTAAAACCTATACTCCTAAAATTGAAAGTGAGAAGATTCCATGCTGCCATGAATATATTGGTCTCTCTTAATGATGCGGGTTTATGTTTCTATGTGGCTTCTTTTATTCTGAAATCAATTGATGCAAGGAAATCAATTACCCTTGCTATTTGATTGTGCTGTCTTCATGTACCGGATAATTAGTATACAATTTGCTACTAGGGAATGTATTATGTAATGATTAATTGGATTGTATATGTAATGAATGTTTTATATGTGTGTTTTAACTTTGTCTGCTTTTATGGTTGTTGCACAAACCGAATAAAGTATCTTTTGACTGACTGTATCTGTAAATACATCCATAGGTCATGGCTGAATAAGTCTCAATATTTAAATGAACTCTGTGTAGTATTCGCAAGGTTACTGCACAACGGTGAATCACGTGTGGATGAAAGGTTTGTTACTATTATGCATTGTTTTTCCGTAAATAGTGTGACTATATAAAAGGCTTGTCAAGATAACTTTACAATAAATAGCTGTTACTAGTGGGAGGAAGGGAACGCACAGAGCGGGAATAGAAGCGCTAGGTATGCCTCATTCAAACATTCGCTGAGCCCGAGGCAGCATGTCTCTTTCTTTTATCAGAGACAGTGAATGTAATTTTTGTCAGTGGTCAGTGAGTGCTATGGGTAGTTGTTCACTCTGGCGCCTAAAGGAATCTCTTCTTACAACAGTTGACTGCAAAGTACAAAAACTCTCCAGCACCAAGAGACCACGGGGTGGGATAGAGGTGGTCCTTACAAACCAGATCAATCAATCACTGTCTGAAAGTGCCTGTTTCAATTGAAATTAGGGCTAATTAACTCTAACACATTCCCTAAACTGTTGAGAGTTGAAGAACAAGTTACTTTCCTTCGGTAACAATATATCTGTAAGAGACATATATTAGTTATGGATTCCCTACCTTAGAATTACCCCCAGGCGTCAGACTGGATCCGGAGAAGTTTTCTTCAGCAGTACCCCTGCACGTCGGTAGGTGGCGTCGGTCGACTCCGCGCTCGTTGTTGGCGTCGTGATCGCCGGAATGACGTTGCGGTATCTACTTAGAAGCCGGCCCTGCGCGCTGACGTCAGTTCTTTACACGACATTCCACTCCAGAAGCGCAGAGTCATGCAAGACACTGACCACTGGTGCATAAAACTAGGGCCCTGAAAGGGAGTCCCTTACCCTAGAAGTCAGTTCGCAGAACGGGGAGGATGGGTGGGGCGGTAAGGAATCCATAACTAATATATGTCTCTTACAGATATATCGTTACTGAAGGTAAGTAACTTGTTCATCAGAAAGTGACTATTATGGATTCCTTACCTTAGAATAGTACCCCAGCAATACCAACCCCGGAGGTGGGTCTGCGAACTAAGTTCACACCAGAAAGTCCTGGAGAACTGAACGGCCAAAGAAGCCGTCTCTCCAGACTTGGCTGTCCAGGCAGTAATGCTTAGTGAACGTGTGCAAGGAAGCCCACATGGCTGCCTGGCAGATGTCATGAAGAGGGACTCCACGTCCCAAAGCAGTAGTTGCTGCTGTCGCCCTGGTGGAATAGGCGCGCAATCCTACTGGAGGTTCCTTTTTTGCCAAGGAATAGCAAATTTTAATGCAAAGAACGACCCATCGTTTTAGTACGGCCATACCTTTCTTGGCGCCCACATAGCCAATAAAGAGCTGATCATCCACCCGCAATTGTTTTGTGCGATCCAGATAAAATGAAAGCGCACGTTTTGGATCCAGACGGTGGAGCCTCTCCTCCTCTTTAGAAGGATGCGGGGGTGGGAAGAAGGTAGGCAAAGTGATGGTCTGTCCTATGTGGAACGAGGTAACCACTTTGGGAAGGAAGGAAGGTCTAGTGCGAAGGACAACCTTCTCCGGATGAACAGCCAGGAAAGGAGGTATCGAAGAAAGAGCCTGAAGCTCACTCACCCTGCGAGCAGGGGTGATGGCAACCAAAAAGGAAGTTTTGAGGGTCAATAGTCTGAGAGGACAGTTATATAGCGGCTCGAAAGGAGCGCACATAAGGTAAGTCAGAACCAGGTTCAAGTCCCACTGGGGCATTACGAAAGGAATAGGAGGAAACAGGTGAGTAATGCCCTTAAGGAAACAATTTACAATAGGGGACTTGAAAAGAAATGGTTGATCTGGAAGGCGAAGAAAGGCCGAAATGGCCGAAAGATAGCCCTTGAGAGTGCCCAGAGCAGAGCCCTGCTGGGCCAAAGAAAAAATGAAAAGGAGAACTTCTGAAAGAGGGGCAGAAAGGGGATCCACAGCCTTTGCTGTGCACCATGCCACAAATTTGTTCCATCTACAGGCATATACCGTTTTGGTGGAGGGACGCCTGGCTGCCAAGATAACGTTACAAACTTCGGGAGGAAGGTTGAAAGCTGTCAACTGTCGCTGCTCAATCTCTACGCAAGGATTGGAGGCTGGACAGGTTCGGGTGGAGGACCGTGCCCTGCTGGTGCGACAGAAGATCATCCCAAAGGGGCAGTCTGATCGGAGGATCAATGGCGATGTTCAAGAGCTTGGGATACCGGACTCTTCGTGCCCAGTCCAGGAAAGGCATATAGAAGACCACAACTCCACTTGCGACGAAAAGCGTCGCCTAGCGAGTGCCGCCTTGGAAATTCCAATGCGCAGAACTGCTGACGTGCGTTCTCTTCGGTGGCGCATAGATCTAACCAAGGCTCTCCCCACTGCTGAAAGAGACCTTGCACCACCTCCGAGTGAAGACGCCATTCGTGATCCATCATGCACCGGCGGCTGAGTTCGTCCGCCCTGACATTCAGAGAACCTGTCAGGTGTTGAACCACCAGGGACATGCCCTGAAGTTCCAGCCACGTCCAAAGGCGAAGAGCCTCCTGACATAGGGTCCACGACCCCACCCCGCCCTGTTTGTTGCAGTACCACGTGGCGGTGGTGTTGTCCGTGAACACCTGCACTACTCTTCCTTTGACAGACGGAAGGAATGCCTTCAGTGCAAGACGAATCGCCCAGAGCTCCAGAAGGATGATGTGGAGCCTGGACTCCGCCAGAGACCAGAGGCCTCTGATCTCCACCTCCTCCATGTGGCCGCCCCACCCCAGAAGTGATGCATCCATCACCACTGTGCACTCTGGTTGGGGAAGGAAGAGGGATATGCCGTTGACCCAATCCTGGTTCGTTAGCCACCACCGCAATTGGTGTGCAGTGCCCTCCGAGATCTGGATGCAATCAGAAAGTTTCCCCTGATGCTGTGCCCACTGGAACTTCAGGTCCCACTGCAGAGCCCGCATATGCCACCTGGCATATTCCACCAGCAGGATGCAGGAGGCCATGAGGCCGAGCAGCCTCAGGGTCATTCTGACCGAAACCCAGAATAGAGGCTGAAAGATCGGAATCATAGCCCGAATATCCCGGACTCGCTGTTTGGGAGGATAGGCCCGAAACTGCGCTGTATCCAGAACCACCCGATGAAAAGGAGCTTCTGAGAGGGAATCGGGTGTGACTTCGGCACGTTGACAGTGAACCCCAGCGAATGCAGGAGGTCCGCTGTAGTCTGGAGGTGGGAGACGACAGCCTGGGGCGAACTCGCCTTCAACAGCTAGTCGTCGAGATAGGGAAAGACTGGAACCCCTGATCTGCGCAGATGAGCTGCGACCACCGCCATCACTTTCGTGAACACCTATGGGGCGTTGGTAAGGCCAAAGGGGAGCACGGTGAACTGAAAATGTTCGTGGCCTACCATGAACCGTAGGTAACGCCGGTGGGCAGGCAGGACGGGGATGTGAAAATAGGCGTCCTGCAAGTCCAACGCTGCCATCCAGTCTCCAGGGTCGAGGGCAGACAAGACCTGAGCCAGTGTCAACATTTTGAACATCTCCTTCCGGAGGAAGCGGTTGACGTCCCTGAGATCCAAGATAGGACGCATGCCTTTGTCCTTCTTGGGTACCAGGAAGTAGTGGGAATAACAACCACGACCTACTTCTGGCACAGGGACTCGCTAGATGGCTCCCTTGGCCAAGAGAGCCGTAACTTCCTGACGGAGAAGGGCCAAGTGATCCTCCAACATGCGATGGAAGGCAGGTGGCATGGAGGGAGGGGTAGTCTCGAAGGGGAGGGAGTAGTCCCTTCGGACTATCTGCAAAACCCACCTGTCCGACATGATGGTGAGCCATTGGGGGAGGATATGGTGAATCCTGCCGCCCACTGGCAACTGGTGGCCCTGAAAAGTCGGACTAGGATGGCTTGGAGGCTGCTGCAGAGGGGGCGCTGGTGGACTGGCCCGCCCGCTGACCCCCAGACCCACGACCCTGGGTCCCACTTCCCTTGCCGCGCAAAGGCTGGACAGCTTGCGCAGGCCTGTGGCTCTGGGCGGAACGTGGCTGGGCACCCCTTCTGTAGCCACGAAAGGGGCGAAAAGCAGACTGCGCGGGGCGAGAGGTGGTAGCGAGGCCCAAGGATCTGGCCCTGGAATCCTTAAAGCGCTCAAGCGCGTTGTCCGCTTTGTCGCCAAACAAGCGACGGTCATCAAAAGGCATGTCCAAAAGAGTTGATTGGACATCACCCGAAAAGCCAGTGGACCTCAGCCAGGCGTAGCATCTCAGGGCTACCGACGTTGAAATCGTCCTGCCTAGTGAGTCGGCGGTGTCCAGTCCACATCGTATTGCGAACTTCGCTGCGTCTCTACCCTCAGCAACTGCTATGAGAGCACAGCCCAGGCCTCCTCTGGGCACTGTGGCAACACCTGCGCGACCGTGTCCCACACAGAATGGGAGTAACGACCCAAGAGACATGCTGTGTTCACCGACTGCAGTCCTAAGCTGGCGGAAGAAAACATCTTCTTTCCAAGATGGTCCAGCTTCTTGGATTCCCTATCAGGCGGAGCAGTAGGGAATGCGCCCTTTGAAGTAGAGGCTTGAACCACCAAGCTCTCAGTGTAGGGTGTTGAGAGAGGAAAATGGGGTCGTCCGGGGCCGGGCGGTGGCGTCGGGCAATCATCCTATCCACAGGAGCCCCTGTGCTGGGCTTTGACCAAGTGCCCAGAAGGATGTCCATGAGGGCCTCATTGAACGGCAGCAGGGGCTCCGAAGAGGTTGCTGCCAGTTGAAGCACCTCGGTCAGGAGGTTAGTCCTGACCGCCACCGTAGGAAGCTCAAGGTTCAAGGCTTCAGCCGCCCTACGCAACACCACAGCATAAGAGGCACCCTCCTCCATACCCACGGTAGGGGGAGAAAGCATGCTAAGGTCTGGAGAAGTGTCCAGACCACTGGCCTCACCCAACTCCTCTCTCCAGTCTGGTTCTTCCAACTGGTCTGCCAGAGGGTCCACAGACCCCTCCCAGTCCTCCTCACCCTCCTGTGGTAGCCACTCAGGGCGATAGGGAACATCAGGGGAGAACAGAGGTACAAAAGTACCGGTCGGCGCCAGTACCGACGTCGGTCGACGCCGGTCCGACTCTATGTCCATGTCGAGGGGGAGGCTGGGGTCGATGTTGGTTGGGGACACAACCGGCGTTGGAGGGAGCGGAGGTGTCGCCAATGGATTCGGCGCCAGGCCTGGATCCCTGGGGGCCCTGCGGCACCGGGGCCAAACCCTCTGGCCTCGAAGGCCTAAAACCCTCATCCGAGTCCGCGGGGCCCGAAGGCGCACCGGCGGAGTTGGGCTGCCCAAAGGTGGAGGGCTTCGTAAAAACTACGAAGTTGGGCAGGGGTCGCTCCGGCTCCCAGGAAGGGGCGGAGGCTCGGAGTTGACCCAACAGGCTTCGCGGGCGGAGCCGGACGACTACCTTCCGCATCCCGCGTCACGTTGGCCGACGGACGGGGAGAACACGAAGAGCGACGGTGCTTCTTTGCCTTCTTTTTGTGCTTCGACTTACCCGAAGACGAAGACTTCGACGAGGAGTGGTGGTGATGGCTCCGCGACCCGTCCCGCGACCTCCCTCTCGACTGGAACCTTGAGCGACGCGGAGCCGACTGCCGGACCTCCAGAAGCTTTCGGGACCGCTTCCGCAAAGACTTCGGACCATGGCCCGACTGTCAGAGCACGACTTCGTGTCGTGGTCGCGCTCCAGACACCAGAGGCACACTAGATGTGGGTCCGTCACCGACATCAGCTTGTGGCAGGAGCCACAAGGCTTGAAGCCAGTTCGCCGGTGTGACATCCCTGTGCACCAGGAGTCAAACGACTCGAAAAAGATGTTGACAAAAGTAAAAAAAAGACAGTCAAAAAGTGACTAGAGGTACCGCTCTCTCCGGATCTGCCCTGGCTGGCGCAGAAAAAGAAAGAACTGACGTCAGCGCGCAGGGATGGTGTCTAAGTAGATACAGCGACGTCATTCCGGCGATCACGATGCCAACGACGAACGCGGACTTGACCGACGCCACCTACCAACGCGCAGGGGAATTGCTGAAGAAAAATTCTCCGGATCCAGTCTGACGCCTGGGGGTAATTCTAAGGTAAGGAATCCATAACTAATAGTCATATTCCTCAGGTTGCATTCCCCGATTACCCTAACAAGCCCTCAGTCAGAGCTGCCATAGTAGGCAACTCACTATTTGGAGGAAGAGCAGAAAGCAGTTATAAGACATTAACATTTCTTACCTTCGAGTCAGTTAATACATTTTTCCCTTAGCCCCTTGATGCTGCCTTGCCAGCAGGTAACATCCATAAATATGGTGGAAGCAATAACAAGAATTAATGTCTGTCTGCATGTTTAGTATTACTGCAGTATTGAGCCTGGTGAGAAATGAAGTAAAGTAGGATGAAAGCCCGGCAGTGCCATCCTATCATTGCAGAGAGCTGCAAACTATCTCTGCTCGCAGGCTGATGCCAGGGTTTCTGCCAGTACACCATCACCAAACACAGCAGTCCACATATAAACTCTGTGATTTGAACGTTTAATGTTAGTAGGAGAAGACCACTCACGTGGGTGTAGGATACCCCTCCCCATTTCCAGCCCTGGCAGCCATGAGCAACAGCATGATCCATGACACTGATGACTGACTTCACAGCTTGCGGCATTATTTCCTCGTTTTGTAGTCTGTTCCCCAGCATTCCTCTCCTTTGTAAGAGGAGTATGTGGAGGAGCAGACTCAAAACAATTGTTGGCGAACAGGGCAATCCAAGGTCGACAAAAAGAATCAGTAGAGAAGCAGGTGTAGTCCCAGGCGCAGGCCAGTCAGGCTTAAGAGGTCGCAGAGAGGCAGCAGCACTAGATCATTATGCAGCCGTCATCACCACCATAAGTCCAGGTGCTGAATCCGGTGATGAATGCAGACACTGAAAAGTGAGCCCCTTTTTAAAGATACTGGTAGTGTGGAGGGTACCCTGATCTTGGTAATGAAAGCAGAACGAGTGGGGGCAGGGAAGACGAGGCTTGTTCACTAAAGACTATGGTTTTTGTGAATGTAGGACCACTTGAACTTGACCACTGTACCCAGATGAAGGCGTACACTCACTATCAATGTACATTCTTTTCGCCTGCATGATCATTAAAATTCATTCTCTGACGCTCACCATCCCCTTGCTGCCGGGAAAATAGCATTGTCATCAAAAGAAGTGCCATGGATGACTCTTAAGGAGATAAGGTGGAGCAGTAGGCTGGGGTCCTCCTTGACAACTGCTGCTGTTCCTACAACAACTGGCACAAGGCCCAGATGCAAGGTTCCAAGTGGTCTTGACGTGAGGATCCCCATGTCTATTGCAAGAACCAGCACCTCACTGACCGGCAACCAGATATTTATAAGCAGGCATCCCACTGCAGACCTGAACCCAGGAAGCCCAGAACTTATGATGACAAGAGATGCTGGGTTGCATGCAATTCCTGGCTATAAGCAGCTGTAAGGGGATGATAACCTGGTCAGAGAATGGAAAGCAATCCACTAACAAGTCTTAATCTACTAGGCAAATTTAAATAAATTCAGTCTTGCGCCCAAACCACAATAAAGAACTGGCCATCTCTAAATGGAATCAAGTTAAGGAGCATGGTCTGTCATTGAAACATACAGGAGCCAAACTAAGTAACATATTGCCTCAAGAAATTCAAGCATCCCCGAGCTTTATTGATTTTAAATTTAAACTACAGGAATTATTTCGAGGTATCCTGGCTTAGAATATATTTGTTAATGTGCTACTCTAATGTGCTTTCATCCTTGTCACTTAGCTAACTTCACCTTTGCTGCTTAAAAATACAGCCTTTTCTTGATGCTGTGATTAGTCCCTTAATTATGCACTTTCCCTTCTGAAGCGCTTTATTAATTTTACCTTTATTGTTACAGTATATTTTTCCCTGTTCTTGCTCTGTGACAAGTGTACTTTTTAATACAGCATTTTATTAATTTGTCTGGTTATTTTATTCTGCTAAGCATTATTTTAATTAGAAAAAGAAAAACCATGATGCGCTGGAATGCTTGAATTAATCTCAGCTACCGGGGATTACTCAGAGCAGCATTCCGGTGCATCATTTTTCCCACTGTGCCACTCTAGACAGAGACTAGCCTTATACAGATCAGTCTTTGACCTGTGCCAGTCGGTACAGTCCAGCCTGAACAGCGAGGACAGATCCCCTCCTCATAGGAACACAAGGAACCAAAGACTGCCCATTGCCTTTTTAAGTGATTCCATATTATTAACCGGGGGCGTTGTCTGTAATGATATTTGATTCATATGTTTTTCATTGTTTTAGCGCTACATAGTAGGGGCCAGTATAAAGCAACAGCTGAGATAATGACGTTTGAATGGGTGAGTGTGGTGGAGAAGATGGATGGATGCATAACTGGATGAATGAGAGTAAGAGATTAAACAGAGTGAATTAGTGGAAATACGAGGATGAAATTGTGGAGGGATGAATGAGAGTATGTGGATAGAGTTGATAGGGTCCGGTGGAAGGATGCACGTATGTGGTATGTATGTCAGTGTTAAAAAGTAGAGTATAATTTGGAGAGGGCAGTTGCCCTCCTCAATGAATAATGCCACTAACTTGTCAGGGTAAACTCTAAAGTCACTAAATTAAGCTGAGCTCAACCCACCGGTAGCTGTGGCACAGAGCAGACATGCTTAACCTATGGCAATGTGTAAAGTATTTGTTCAGTACCAAAACAGTATTAAATTAAAACCACCTAACAATAAAAATCCCACACTGAATTAGAAAAATAGAATACAATTTAATAAATAAAAATACACTAAAATAACAAAACTCCAATAAGGGCAACCGGTGATATGAGCTTTAAATTTTTAATTGAGAATAGCATCAAAAAGCGCTAAGTGCCAGTGATAGTTTATGGTCGTAGGAGACTGGGACCTAGGCGTGATTTCAGGCCAACTGTGATGGAGCGAAGGTTGGATACACCAACCAGGTCCATCCGCCCATCAAAGACTACCTTCTGACTTAGTCTTTCAAGACACAACCTTTCAGGGTTTCTGGAGCAGCTCCTCTGGGATATTTTTAAGGCTCCCAGGATCTCAAGGGATTTTATGGGCCAGACTCCCTCTAGCAGAGGCCATCAGCAAGGTCCAGTGCAAGTCTAGTTGCTAGTGGTCAGCTGGGCACTCCAGAGAAAAGGCCTCTTACAGCTTGTTGTGTCCCTGTAGCCACACACGAGGTCAACCAACTGACCTCTTCTTTGTCCTGGGTACAAGAGGAAGATGGGCCAATTCTCCAGGGCTCTTCACAGGTCACAAACAGCAAGTCCAGTCCTCTTCTGATATTCCTCAGTTACAAAAGGTCTTCTGAGGAGTGTGTCTTGGGATGCCACATTTATGGTTGGCACCAGCTAGTTGGAGGTGGTGACTCCTGACTGCTCTCTAACCAATGGAATAAAAGTTCCCAGGGGCAACCCTACCCACTTTTTCAGCAGTACCTGTTTGCCTTACTACAAACAATCCCAAAATGCCCCTCCTTTAAAATCTAAGGTGGGGAAACTCTTCTTCCCTTGTGCATAGCTCCTATGTCCACCCAGCGGTGTGGCCAGGGAAATGAGCTATCCCCTTCTCTGACTTTTATTAAATATGAAAACGTTTTTGAATGACTTGGTTAGCCAGGTCTTGTCAAAAGTTACAGATTGAAATTTATAATCTGCACTTTGCCATTTCCTACAATCTAGCTACAGCTCTGCCAGTGAAAATAGCTTTTGGAAGGTAGTCACTGGACGACCATGCCAACTTTAATTTCACACATGTTCCAATTTTAAATATCAGGAACCCTACCTAGTGGGCACCAAGGTGTATTTAGAGGTGACTTATTAATATTTAAAAGCAGGGTTTTCTGCCTGTCAAAAACAGTTATTTTGACAGGTTGGATTGCAGGTTTAAAATACGGCAGTCAGGTTACATACGAACCCTGTGGATGGCACAATAGATGCTGCAGACTACATGTGTCATTTAACTTCCAGACCCTGGGTAAATTTTCTACACCATCTACTATGGATGTATCGGCAAGTTAAATATGTCAATCGGTGGTAAGCCAATTTGACCATGTTTAAAGGGTAAGACAAGCACTTTACTCCTGTCGAGCACACATAATTCTAATGCCAGCAACAGAATAGGATCCAGAAAAAGTAAAAGAAAATCTCAGATGACCAAGCAGAAAAGGCAGATTTCCTACTGCCAGAATATCGTATACCCAAAAAAATATTGTATCCCAAATAATGTTTATAAAAATATTTCCCATTGGGTGTCGATTTTCTATTATAGCTCTAATGGGGCAATATTTTTGTAGACAATATTTAGGACACAATGCTCATCTCAAACAATATTCTGACTGCAAGAATGGAAATAAGGATGTATGGAATGTTACATAAATGAATAAAATTGAAGATAGGTATGTGGCTGAGTGGGAGCAGGGGTGCATGCGAGTGTAAGGATGGATAGATTAATGAGTGTGTCTGAAGCAGTGCTTTATTTGTAAAATAATAAAAATGCTGCTCAGACACCCACGTCCGGCACTATAAAATGTCAGCATCCAAAGTACCAAGGGTGCATAGTCCTGAATCCACCTCAGGCCTATTTAATCTGTTGCCACACTTCCTGCGCTATTCTCACTCTTACCGTTTTTTGATATCTTGGTGACAGATTTTCTGTCATTCTCTTCCTCCGTCTTTCTGTTTTGTGTGTTTTTCCCTGTCTAACTCGCAGGAAATGTCTGTTGAGGAGAAATAAGTGCCAGTGGCCAAAAATAGTTACTCAAATTAAGCACTAGTGTAAAGGATTAATCAATGATCCTAAGTAAGCCTGTGTGAATAAATGTGTGCTAGTGTGCATAAAAGAGAATGGAAATGACACAAAAAGATGATACATGAATGAGTGTTTGATGGTAAATGTTTATTGGCTGAATAGGAGTATGAATTGCTGAATCAGAGAGTGTGGATTGATATCAGAACTTTTGTATTTGTTTATTTATTGCAGTTTTATAGAGCGTGAACTCTGCCCAAGGGCACAGGAGCGCTTTACATGAGCACCAGATAGGTTTACAGAAGATCAGATACATTTTTTTAAGGCACTGGGAGATTAAGGGATTTGTCCAGAATCACAGGATTTTGAGTTGAAGCTGGTTCTCCAGTTCCAAAGTTGGCAGCTCTGGCCATTAGGCCACTTCTCCAAGTAAAACAAGGGGCATCCCTCTACAGCTGACAAAACCTCTGTCTAAAAATGTGCGCTTTACAGCAATCAATATAAAATATCCCTCTGTTGTACCAAATGTAGCAGGGTCTTGGCGTATAATGGCAGGCAGGGAGTTTCTTGAGATTGTACCTTTAACTGAGGCCCATGCGTAACGAGATGTGCTAAAAAAGATTTACCAAAGGGAAGGGGTATTCTTGCTTTGGTTTATGAGTGCCAATGATATTAGTTGCTAGAGGTTGCTTTTGTTGTAGGTGGGCGAATGCTCTTATATGAGCATACCCGACTCTGGCCACTTTCGCAATGAGCAGCTTGATGTCCAGCATAGAAGCAAGCACCATGTAAGTTCTGCACATTTCTTGTGCCTGCCTCCTCCCCTGTCCTTAACCTTAGAGATGAGTGCCAACCTCCAGCGTCAGTCTGCGCTTTGCCATGGTGTCAGGGACTGTCCGGGACTATGTCGGGAACACAGTCAGGGACTTGAGCAAGGACTGGGGAGAAAACGTACAGTGCACAGAAAGAGTAGTACAGCGCTGCCCAGGATCACACAAGGAGTCAGAGGAGAAAAAGGGATCCAAAGGGGAAGCCTGTACAAGATGGCTAAGACTCAGAAAGGAAGGGGACTCACAAGGCAATTTAGCATTCAGACTAACTACTCCCAAGACGGACGTGCAAGACATATATATAATACAACATTAACAAAAAAGGGAATGTGGGGTAAAGCACTCAGGAGCTCCACACGGTAAGACTGAAGCTCAGTAAGTTCCTCACCCACAATTGCTGTTACAGATACTGACTGGAAATACCCACATATAGGATATGTATGCAAAGGCAGGGTCTGTGGAGCTTATACCTATGGTGATGTTATAACAGTAACTCAAAGACAATACTCACAGTGAACAAGAAACACCACCTAGGTAGTCCGCTGTGCCCACGGATCCTGGCGATCAAACAGGAACACGCAAGGCAGTAACAGCAAAGGGGTAGAACTAAACACAAGCACAATAGACAAGGAGCTAGCAAGGAGGAGTGCTTAACAGGAAAGGAAGGAAATCACAGGGCACACTTGGCAGAAAGCAGGTAACAAACATACAAGGCAACAGAAGCAAGACAGCAGAAATAGAAAGATAGCAAACTAGAACTGGAACCAAGGAAATGGGAAGAAAGGCAGGGACTGGAAAAGGATATACAGAAAGGGAGGCTACAAGGGTATACTAGAATAGTGCAGGTTCAGGAATCAAGAAAACAAAGTAGCATAGGAGGCAGTGCTGGGGCAAGAATTGAGCAAAAGCTCAGGAGTCAAAGTAGCACTGCAGGTCAGGAACAAGGAAATGTTAAGGCTCAGGAATCAAGGTAGCACTGCAGGCAGTGCTGGTTCAGGAAACAGGAAAATAGCTACAGCTCAGGATACAAGGAGTCAAGAGAGCACTGCAAGCAGTGCAAATCAGGAACAAGAAATAGCTGAAGCCCAGGAACAGGAACTAATAACCATAGCTCAGGAACTCTGGAAACAAGGTAGCACTGCAGGCAGTGCTAATTCAGGTACAAGGAATAGCTATAGCTCAGGAAACAAGGTAGCACTGCAAGCAGTGCTAATTCAGGAGAAGGGAAACTGCTGCAGTTCAGGAACAAGGAATACTAAGGCTCAGGGGTCAAGGTAGCACTGTAAGCAGTGCTAATTCAGGAACAAGGAAAACAGCAGCAGGTCAGGAAAAAGGCAGAACTAAAGCTCAGGAAACACTGGAAACAATAGCAAAAGCTCAGGGAGCACTGGAAACAAGGATCGGTCTCACCGGTAACAGCTACAATGACCAACACTGGGCTGAAGGGAGCTGGGGCTTAAAAGAGCTCACATTAATCACATGCATCATGTGTGAGCAGGCTAGCAGCAGCCAGCCACAGGTGAGCTGAATTCCTCCACCCATCCTTGGCCTGCAGGGGTGGAGACTAAGCAGTGAGCAGGGAATTCTGGGTAATGGAGTTTCAGGCATGAGCAGGATGGCTTCCACAAAACTCCGGCATGGATTGGGAATGGATGTCAATTCCCAAGTAGTGTCGAAATGGCTGGAAGTCAGTATGTACATGAAGGGGAGGGTCTGGAAGCTTGTTAGAACACTGGGTAGCCCCACAATTCGGCCTCCTGGTGGTGGACACGAGAATGCAGGGAGCGAGTCGTGACAGTACCCCCCCCCCCCCCCCCCAAAGACCGTCTCCCGGAATCTGGAACTGGATTCAACGCCTTTGCTCCTATGAAATAGGTCCATTTCCATCAGATACCGGAGGACTGTGGGAAAAATGTGATGGTCTGGAGGGTAGAATATTAGGCTGTAAATTAACAGGAGTATTGGAGGCAGAACCTGAAGCATCCAAAGCCAGTAACGGGGGCTTAGAACCCCGAATCAAAGGTGTTTGAAGTCCAGATGATGGCAGTCTAGAGTAGCACTCTAGAAACGAAGGCAGATTGACTGTAGGGTCAAAAACAGATAATGGATTGGCAGGAGGCACAGAGGTCAAAGGCAAGGTGGCTGAAGTCAAAGGAGGTAACAGGAAGCAGACTTGAAGCTCTGGCCCTGGAGGAAAACATACAGAAGACTCATATGCAGGAGACGCTGGAAGCAGGTATGCAGGAGACCCAGGCCCTGGAGGCTGACATGTTGAGAGTTTTGTCTCTGGTGCTGGAGGTTCAGTCTCTGAATGTATATGTATTGAGACCTCTGAAGGCTGGGAAACTGGAAGCACAGGGTCAAAAGTTGGCAAAATAAAGGCTCAAGGCAAGAAGGCAGGGAGCCTGGAAGCTCTGGGGCTGAAGGCAGGGAGCCTGGAAGCTCTGGGGCTGAAGGCAGGGAGCCTGGAAGCTCTGGGGCTGAAGGCAGGGAGCCTGGAAGCTCTGGGGCTGAAGGCAGGGAGCCTGGAAGCTCTGGGGATGAAGGCAGGGAGCCTGGAAGCTCTGGGGCTGAAGGCAGGGAGCCTGGAAGCTCTGGGGCTGAAGGCAGGGAGCCTGGAAGCTCTGGGGCTGAAGGCAGGGAGCCTGGAAGCTCTGGGGCTGAAGGCAGGGAGCCTGGAAGCTCTGGGGCTGAAGGCAGGGAGCCTGGAAGCTCTGGGGCTGAAGGCAGGGAGCCTGGAAGTTCTGGGGCTGAAGGCAGGGAGCCTGGAAGCTCTGGTGCTGGAGGCAGGGAGCCTGGAAGGAGCCTGGAAGCTCTGGTGCTGGAGGCAGGGAGCCTGGAAGCTCTGGTGCTGGAGGCAGGGAGCCTGGAAGCTCTGGTGCTGGAGGCAGGGAGCCTGGAGGTTCTGGCTCTGTAGATATGCTCTTTGGAAGCTCTGGCTCCATTAACAGACTTTTAGGAGGCGCCGGCTCTATAAGAAAATTGGTTGGAGGCTCAGTAGGCAGGCAGGCCAGAGGTGTGGACTCAGTAGGCAGGCAGACTGCAGGCTGAAGTTCCGTAGGTAGGCCGGCTGAGGACTCGGGCTCTGAAGGCAGCGGGCCGGCTGAGGACTCGGGCTCTGAAGGCAGCGGGCCGGCTGAGGTCTCTGAAGACTCTGCCAGAAGACAAGCTGAAGGCAGAGTGACACATGGTTCATAGACTTTAAGCTCCGGGAATTGTAGTAGCTTGTGAACAGTAGATTTGCTGTTGTCAGTAGTGACATCTTCACAGGTCCTTGTCAGATTAAAACACACGGGAGTACTCTTCCAGATGGCTAAGAATAGTGTTTATCTTAGAGTTCCTGATGCTCAGGCTTCTTTCACAATTTGGCAGTTCGCACCGCACAGTCAGAGGAAATTGGCCAAAGATTCCTTGGCCATGGGAGATCTTTTCATTTCCTTCTGCATTACAAGGTGGTACAGATGCAACAGAGCATAGAGTACTATAATTTCCTGACTTTTCAATATGTGGTGTGCTTGAAGGCAAAACAGCAAAGAAGGGGTCAGGATTTTGTTTCTTCTTAGCAAGGAGGTTGACTTCAGTTGCAGCAGTTAAATCAAGAGCATGGTCTGAGTCACAGGACATTGTCACATCAGGGAATATGTGGGTCAATGGTTCAGGTTTTGTCTGTATGTCAATGGCCTGTCTATGGGTTATTTCTGAGATAGAACTGACCTCACTACCAGGAAAAGAAAGCAAAGAGATGTTCTGTGTCTTGCCTGGAATGTGGGGTTCCTCAAAACTGGAGGGACACATCTCAGATGTAGCACCTAGATGTAATTTAGCAGTAGAAGACAAAACAGAGGAGTTAGTAAATTCAGAATTCAAACAAATACTTTCCTTAACTGCACTTTGAAACACGGTACTATGGCTATTCTGCGTGGAATCTGAGTGATCAGCCACAGTATTATTTACACAATAACTGGACCAGCTCTGAGGGGTCCGCAAAATAGTGCGCAAGGTTTCATTCTCCATTTCTAAGGAGGCTAACATAGAGGTGGAAAAGTTGTTTTCTACAGGGGTTTTAGATTCCCACTTGAACTCTGGGTTATAAGTTTTTAACAGAGTCTGAAATATTTTATTCTCTAGTTGTAATTCAAGAATCTTAGACGTACTTTGTATCCTGTGAAGACTGCAAATCTTTCTCTAAAAGGACAGTGGTAGACTTGGCAACTTCACAACAAGCAACAGAGCTATACCTTGGATCTTGTTCAAAGTGGCTATTAGCCACCTGTGTTCTAGTAGGTCTTCTCTCTCTTTTGTTAAACTGATTATTGTTTAACTTGAATGTGGTATCTAACAAGGTCCCTTTAGTATCCGGGACTGAGATCTTCACTGGACTACAAGACTGGGTAACATTATCTGAATGGAAAACAGAGGTTATGAAATGCACCTGCTCTTTCTTTGGTTGTGTGATTGAATATTGTATTTTACATCCACTTGCAGCAGACATGCTAGACCCATAATTCTTGTTCAGCAAACTGAGTAAGGTAGCATTCTCCTTATGCAATGCTGACTCAGACATTGAATCTGGATCAGAACAGAAGATTAAGTCCGGATCTGGCAAAGAGGAGTTTGAGAGCCAATGAGTAAAATATTCAGAACGTAAATGTCCATTTTTCATAAGAGGATTCATTGTTTCAGGACTAGGGTGAACAAACTGTAAAGTAGACACTAAATGCCTCTCGGTGGGCACTGGTGAACTGCCCTGCACAAACTTGAATGATGCACTGGTCTGTCTCTTTCTTAAACCTCTCATTATGACACACCTTTAATATTTGCACACACAAATGAAACAGAAAAAGGGTAGCTAACTGAACGCAAAGAAAACCTCACAAGTGACCCTGGAAATGTGGTTGGTCATTCTGTCAGGGACTCTCCGGGACTATGTCGGGAACACAGTCAGGGACTTGAGCAAGGACTGGGGACTGGGTAGAAAACGTACAGTGCACAGAAAGAGTAGTACAGCGCTGCCTAGGATCACACAAGGAGTCAGAGGAGAAAAAGGGATCCAAAGGGGAAGCCTGTACAAGATGGCCAAGACTCAGAAAGGAAGGGGACTCACAAGGCAATTTAGCATTCAGACTAACTACTCCCAAGACGGACGTGCAAGACATATATATAATACAACATTAACAATAAAGGGAATGTGGGGTAAAGCACTCAGGAGCTCCACACGGTAAGACTGAAGCTCAGTAAGTTCCTCACCCACAATTGCTGTTACAGATACTGACTGGAAATACCCACATATAGGATATGTATGCAAAGGCAGGGTCTGTGGAGCTTATACCTATGGTGATGTTATAACAGTAACTCAAAGACAATACTCACAGTGAACAAGAAACACCACCTAGGTAGTCCGCTGTGCCCACGGATCCTGGCGATCAAACAGGAACACGCAAGGCAGTAACAGCAAAGGGGTAGAACTAAACACAAGCACAATAGACAAGGAGCTAGCAAGGAGGAGTGCTTAACAGGAAAGGAAGGAAATCACAGGGCACACTTGGCAGAAAGCAGGTAACAAACATACAAGGCAACAGAAGCAAGACAGCAGAAATAGAAAGATAGCAAACTAGAACTGGAACCAAGGAAATGGGAAGAAAGGCAGGGACTGGAAAAGGATATACAGAAAGGGAGGCTACAATCGTATACTAGAATAGTGCAGGTTCAGGAATCAAGAAAACAAAGTAGCATAGGAGGCAGTGCTGGGGCAAGAATTGAGCAAAAGCTCAGGAGTCAAAGTAGCACTGCAGGTCAGGAACAAGGAAATGTTAAGGCTCAGGAATCAAGGTAGCACTGCAGGCAGTGCTGGTTCAGGAAACAGGAAAATAGCTACAGCTCAGGAAACAAGGAGTCAAGAGAGCACTGCAAGCAGTGCAAATCAGGAACAAGAAATAGCTGAAGCCCAGGAACAGGAACTAATAACCATAGCTCAGGAACTCTGGAAACAAGGTAGCACTGCAGGCAGTGCTAATTCAGGTACTAGGAATAGCTATAGCTCAGGAACTCAGGAAACAAGGTAGCACTGCAGGCAGTGCTAATTCAGGTACAAGAAATAGCTATAGCTCAGGAACTCAGGAAACAAGGTAGCACTGCAAGCAGTGCTAATTCAGGAGAAGGGAAACTGCTGCAGTTCAGGAACAAGGAATACTAAGGCTCAGGGGTCAAGGTAGCACTGTAAGCAGTGCTAATTCAGGAACAAGGAAAACAGCAGCAGGTCAGGAAAAAGGCAGAACTAAAGCTCAGGGAGCACTGGAAACAAGGATCGGTCTCACCGGTAAACAGCTACAATGACCAACACTTGGCTGAAGGGAGCTGGGGCTTAAAAGAGCTCACATTAATCACATGCATCAGGTGTGAGCAGGCTAGCAGCAGCCAGCCACAGGTGAGCTGAATTCCTCCACCCATCCTTGGCCTGCAGGGGTGGAGACTAAGCAGTGAGCAGGGAATTCTGGGTAATGGAGTTTCAGGCATGAGCAGGATGGCTTCCACAAAACTCCGGCATGGATTGGGAATGGATGTCAATTCCCAAGTAGTGTCGAAATGGCTGGAAGTCAGTATGTACATGAAGGGGAGGGTCTGGAAGCTTGTTAGAACACTGGGTAGCCCCACAATTCGGCCTCCTGGTGGTGGACACGAGAATGCAGGGAGCGAGTCGTGACACATGGTGAATATCAGAAATCCATCTCAGTGGACTGCTACGAAGGGACAAGGCTGCCAGGAGAACTTTTCCCCACTTGGTTACAGTGGTAATAGCTTGGTGGATGCATAGACTATAGGAAACCGAGACAAACATATTCTGCTAGCTTTCCATTGGAGGGTTTGTCAGTCCTGCGACCAGAGGTGGGTACAAGGCATGTGGCAACATGGTTGGACAAAGGTACTGGCACAGTGAAGCTGGAAGTCTTAAACTTTTCTGGCATCTTGTGCAGAGTTGGAATATACCCGAGGGACACTTACTGCTCTATATATAGATCTAGGACTCTTTCAATTCAAAGGACATGACTGACAGGGGAACTTGATCCCAAAAATCACAATACTTCAGTGATGCTGTGCACATTGGGAAGCGGGCTGAAAGCCGTGACCTTGCTTTATCAGACTTTGCCGCAGGGATGGAGATTCTCCCTTGTGGGATTAAAGGATATGTGGGTGGCAGACACAAGCTCTGCAGTTACTGAGGGATACCGGAGATGGACACAAAACTACTCTTCAGAAATGTCTAAGTGTACAAGTTTTAAGCTTATATAATTTAACTTAATACATAGAACCAACTTGACACCTAGGAAGTTGTGTTAAATATACCTCAGTGTGCCCGAGGTGTAGGACCCGGAAGCTTTCTTTTCTTAGGTTCTACTTCTGCCTGATATTGTCGAGCTGTTGGGATGGAGTCATCCAGCGACTGGCGGAGGTAATGGGCGGTATGACCTGGGGAAGCCAGCGATCTGTTTGTTAGGGTTGCTCCCTCACCCCTGAACGGAAGGCACGAGCACCAGTTTTTTAGATGTATCCTTGATACCTGTTAAGGTTCTAATAGCAATATCCTGGAAGTAGATTGAGGGTCCCGCCCTGAGAAATGGGAGACGAAAGGGAGGAAGGCCATATGCTAATACACACCCACGTGAGTTTATACGTAGGAAGGAAGTTGTTACAATGTGTTTGACCGTTATCGTATGTCAGCAATAACGTGTACTGTTGCCATGGTGAACTGACAGAGAACTGCGCGTCACAGTATATCATCATATGTTGCACAACCTTGGATCAATATTGTATAGCGTAAATGTGGTATTGTCTAATAGTTGTTAATAAAACTACTAAAATGTATTCTTTAAAAACCCTCCAGCGTCAATCACACCCTCGCTGCCCGCCACCAGTGCCTGGTCATGAGCACTTGACACCCGTGAATCAGCATCATCACTGTTAGTGGTTCCCTCTTTTGTGCTGCTCTGTACATGGCGAGCCTGGCAGCCAGCAGCTGCTCAATGACCTTTTTTTTTTTTTACAATAAATCTTTATTTGAATTTTCCATATCACAAGTCCCAGCCAAACAGTGAAAAGTAGTTGTAGTATAAAAATATTATGCGCCAGTCAGGCAAACTTCATAGTACTTGACACTGCACAATCTAGTGAAGATAAGAGTACAGTATCCTTATCACACCCCTTTAGTAAGACTAGGAGTGAGGTGAAGGCCTTACAAGACAACAAAACGATGTAACCCAAAAACATTTAAAAAAATCCTTCGACGGTCTGCAGCATCTCTTGAGAGAATCACATCACAAAACAATTGGGAGGAATAGATGAAGGGCCCGTCCGTCGGAGAACAGGAATGGGGGATATCATGAACACTCCCCAAATGATAAGTAATAAGGCTAGACATAAAGTGTTAAAGTGTATCGAGACAATGCAACGGCAGGCAACAGTGGCATAGGAAAAAAGTGTCATGCAAGACTTTTTTTAGATCTCACCTACAGACAGCTTTTAGCTGTCTATTTGAGTAAGAGTTCTTGTGTACCATACCAAAAACTTACAGTGGGCTTACAGCTCGCCTGTTGCTTACCATTGGTTGCTTCCTTCTTACTCTGACTTTCCTTCCTATTCTTGTGTTAGGACCTTCTCTGGAACATAACTTCTTTACCATCCTTTTGATTGAATGAAGTGTATATTTCCACTGCTCACATGCAGAGAACTACTGTTTTCTTTCACTTACGACTTCTCAATGAGAGTGCATGTGTTTTCTTGCTCTGTCCCTGGTGTGCTGTTTTCCCCTCAAATAGCCACTCTGATCCTGCTCACTCCGTGTTGCTTTTTCCTCCTTTCCTCACCCCAGCTCATCCATTGCTTATCCTCAGCCAGTTTTTTTATGAATCTTTTATAATTTCTAGCTCCCGGTTCCCCTGGGCTCAAGCTTATCCGTTGCCAGGGCCGGCTTTAGCACTGGTGGTGCCCAGTGCGACTATATTCGTTGGCGCCTCCCAATGACCTCCTTCTCCATTAATTCCCTCACTACTTTTAACAGTGACCCTCAAGCCCCCATAACCACTCTCTTTCACGTGCTTTTATTTTATTTTATAGCGCTACTCCTACTTGTGTCGAGCCTCAGAGCAGTTTACCCCACACACATGTTACACAGAGACAATGAATCACACGTATGTAAATCACTGTATTGGAAATGTTACATAAGAGAGGACTACAAAGTATATGAGCCAGATGTCATCCATACTGGTAGGCAATAGAGTTTGAGTGTTTGGTCTGGAGAAGCACAACCTCAGAATTTAAAATGTACCACCATGGTTGGGGGTTGTCTTTACTAATAAGAATTGATTTCTACCTAAATGATCTCTTTATGTAACATTAGGATGACGAAACACTGGTGGAAAAAATCATAACGCTCTAACCTATACCTTGCAGTTTCCACACAGCTCTTTGATGAAAGTTAATAGCTCACTGTTCTACATTAGGATTTTAATTTATAAATTGCAAGTAACAAAAGGATCTCTCCGGCAATAGCATTAACCCACTAAACTATTTACATTATATGCACTTCTGTGATCTGCATGGTGCATGTACTTTGCAGCAGGCACATTAACCTTAAGATGAGTCAAAACTTCACCTAGACAAAACTCGATCGCTCCCCAGCAGGTCCATTAATACCAGAGTTATCTTTACATTTTTATTGTTGCTTGAAAATTGCTGGAGGCAAGGAATGATGCAGCAGGTGCTTTTAAATCCGCTATATATTTGACACCACACAGTGCCCCCAGAAGTCAGCGTGCGGTGCCAACGATCACACCGCCCTGTCCGTTGCTCTACCTCCCACTCTGCAGTGCTCCCCCCACCACTCCGGCCATTTAGCATTTGGCGCAAAGCAGCTCTCTTTTCAAAAAGCAAGTTTACACATGTTTAAATGCATTTTATTATTTACAGCTCGAGTGCCGTCTGCCATCTTGGAACAGTAAATGAAACTTTTAAAAAAAATGGTGGCAGCATCATGCTATATGTGCCTGCCTGTGTGGTAAAGCATGAATGTAAAACTTGATAAAGCTACACCGCCATGGTGTCATGACGCATACGCACACATTGGCACGGTCACGCCATCAGACTGTTTTTGTATTATTTGTTTCTACAACAAGCATTGACAAACCCAATAGGTCAAATAGGTGAGACCCTATGGCTTTGCCAATGCTTGTAGTAGGTGCTCCATTCTTCAGTGAATCCAATGAGCTAGCCTAGTGAGCAAGCACAAGAAGAGGGCCCAACATTCTTTATGGACAGTTTTGACTGCAAAAGGGTTTTGGCGTAAAAAAAAAGCCAATTGGTGCAGATCAGATGTTCTAGTTGCTTTTACAAGATGTATTTTTTCTTTTTATGACAGCATTGCAAGTCTCTTCCCCCTTTATAGGCCTCGCCTACCAGACAGCATGAGTTCTCTGATTGGTAAAGACCTATTGTGGGCTTATCAAGAACGTAGCTTGCTCCATTTCTTATTATTGATTAGCTTTAGTATCACTCTCAGTGCTTGCTTTTAGTTCAGTGGCTTTCCTTATCTATCTTGTGTTTGTCCCTCTTCTGGAGCATAGCTTCTTTGCCATTCTTTTGGTTGGCTGGTTTGCATACTTCCACTGCTCACTTTTGAGGGACTTCTTTTATCTTTTTGTCCATTAGAGTGCATGTGTTTTTTTTTTATAACAAATTTTATTCAGGTTTTTATTCATGGTACTGCTTGGCCTGAAAGGCCCATACAACAACAAAATTCAATACAGTTTTGCAGTGTACCAATTTACCAAAGGTAGAACAGAAGATAAACCAATGTAAACTCAGGCACAGATTAGGAACCCCCCACCTCCCCCCCATCCCACGAGAATATTGAAGTGTAGTGTCTGGATGATTGAAAGTGTCTATACTAGATGTGACCGCGATAATAGGGCTGCATTTCCTGCTTAATGAGAGATTCAGGGGAATCTACGGCTGGTAAGTCTATAACCCTATATTCCACCCACTGTTTCCATATTTTCTTGTGCTTCTGCGGGCAACCCCGTGCCTGAAATACTCCCAGTTCCATTTTCATACATCTGTCCATGGCTCCCTTCCACTTTCCCATGAGTGGCGGAGTGGACCCCTTCCAGTGTTGGGCTATATCTAGCTTGGCTAGTGTAAGCCCCAGGAATAGGAGGGGCTGTTTGTATCTATTTCCTCCGATCAACCCAATTCAAGGCACACGCATAACACAATTCCAACTGTAGTTCGTAGTTATCTTATAATCAAACAATGATGCTGTAATTTTTGTTCTTCTCTTTGTTCCTTTATTTCTTTATAGCCTTGCGCCAACGCGTTTCGTCGCAGCGGGAATGTATCCCTTACGACTTCCTCAGGGCTACAAAATACCAGAAATAGCTGCGTTGTAATATATACATCAGGACGTGTAGTCCATGCTCATCACTCATCACTCAATGCACCCAGTGCAAAGACAACAATAGATACTTATAGATACTCAATTGTGACATCCTAAACCACCACCTATCATTGGTTCCAGCAAACATTCCATAAAATTAGAAACCCCTCCTTTAAAACAAAATGTTTTTTAAAACAACAAAATTATTTTTCTCCAAGCTCATGAGATCATTACATTTCTTTAGCGTATCTCTTAACATGTTATACATAATAATTGCTTATACATGTAGCCAAACCAATATCTGACTCCTTGTATTTTGCCCACCAATATGTGTTAGTGAGACTAGTCACTTCAAAATTCCACAAATGTTGCACCCTTATGTTACAAGTATAGTAATCCATCTGTGATTAACCCCCATGCTAATACAACCATACTATAGACAGTACCTTCTAGGCTTTAGGTGCTAAACACCAGGAACCCTATTATGTTAAAAAGAGAGCGAGAAATATCAGCATAATGTTGTTTTAATGGAGGGGTTTCTAATTTTATGGAATGTTGGCTGGAACCAATGATAGGTGGTGGTTTAGGATGTCACAATTGAGTATCTATAAGTATCTATTGTTGTCTTTGCACTGGGTGCATTGAGTGATGAGCATGGACTACACGTCCTGATGTATATATTACAATGCAGCTATTTTTGGTATTTTGTAGCCCTGAGGAAGTCGTAAGGGATACATTCCCGCTGCGACGAAACGCGTTGGCAGAGGGCTATAAAGAAATAAAGGAACAAAGAGAAGAACAAGAATTACAGCATCATTGTTTGATTATAAGATAACTATGAACTACAGTTGGAATTGTGTTATGCGTGTGCCTTGAATTGAGTTAATTGTTGTTTCAATCCTTTGGGTTGATAATTGGGAGGAGCGGGGTGTATCGCCCCCTCAAGAGCACCGCACAAATTGAGTGAACAGATATTAAGGGTGTATTCCATGCATAGCGCCATTAAACTCGTACACCCACAACAGTAGTTCCTCCGATCCCGTCTGTGCTATGGAGGAGCACTAATTTGGGATCAAAGGGGAGTGCCAGAATAGCATCCTGGCAAGGCAGGCTATTATCCCACCCCAGAAGGGCTGAAGAGCACTACAGCTCCATACAGTGTGAAAAAAGGTACCGGACTCCCTATTGCATCTAAGGCATGTAGAAGACGATAGCACCCCCATACGCCAGAGACGAGACCTAGTATAATAGGCACGATGTATGTACTTAAACTGAATCAAGCGGTAGCGGGTCGCAATGGCAGCGCCTCTGGGACTCACCAGCGCCACTGTCCAGTCATCGTCTGAAAGCTCTGCAATGTCGCCCTCCCAGGTCTTCGGTAACATTTCCAGTGTGGTACAGTTATGAGTAACTAGGGTTTGATACATTTGTCGGATCTTGTGTGCTCTTAAGTCTCCCATTAGTAGTCGTCCTTCAAGTGGGTGGAATTCCGGGAAGTCTGTAAGAGTTTTAATGTGTGGTGTCAGTGCATGTCGAAATTGGAGGTACTTATAGAACTGACTACGATTGAGGTGGAATTCCTCCTGTAATTGCTGAAAGGATTTGAGTACTGTCCCCTTCATTACATCTCCGAGTGTGGATAGCCTGATAAGGTCCCTAGCGCGGAACCCAGATAGTGCAGCAACTTGTCGAACATTAGTTCCTTGCCACAGTTGGGTCGTCTGTGTTAGTCTTCCTTCCCAGCCCATCTCCGACGGTACGTCTCCATAATTGGAGGACTACCTTCGTAGCTGGGGGTAGGTGACCCAAGCTGGTCCGGCTATATAATAGGTCAAGCAGGGATAATTTTGGAGTCGGTATAGTATCCGCAGTAATGAGACCATCTTGAAGATGACGGACCTGCCAAGCAGAGATAGGGGAAGGGGGGACCAATCGTGCACCTTATCCTGAATTTTGGGTAGCAAGGGAATTATGTTATGTGTCCAGAATAGTGTCGGATTCTGTGATATAAATATGCCAAGGTATTGGAAACCCTCTGAAGCATGTGTCAGACGGGACGCCCACGTGCCTCTCCCCTGATCTCCCCATACTGGAAATAGTACTGATTTGGTCGGGTTAGTACAGAGTCCGGATGTTTCCCCAAATACTCTAAGTATCTGCAGTATCCATGGGCCTGAGAACCCTGTGTCTGTGAGGAAAAACAGAGCATCGTCTGCGTATTATGAGATCCTGTCCGATACCTCCTCAGACCAGTCAAATCCGCGCACTACGGGATCCCGCCTAACCCACACTGCCAGTGGTTCTATCGCAAGTGCGAAAAGAAGTGGGGATAGTGGGCACCCCTGCCTGGTACCCCTGCTGATTGGGAATTGAGCTAAAGTTGCACCTGCTACTCTTACTGAGGGTGAAAGATCTGTGTATAGGAGACGGATATACAAGAATTTCGGGCAAAGTTAAGGGCTTGTAGTAAGAGGAATAGATACTCCCAATTAAGAGAATCGAATGCTTTGTCAATTTCAGCAAGTAAGACCGCCGCGGGTCGCCAGTGTTTTGGCGCCATGGCCAGGGCATTGTGGACTCGCCTGATGTTATGACGTGTGAAACGTTCCTGCATGAAGCTGGCCCGGTCCGGGTGGACAAGTTCTGATATGTATGGGAGGAGACGATTTGCGAGAATCTTGCCCAGGAGCTTGGCTTCCATGTTCAATAGTGAAATGGGGCGATATGAGGATGATTCTTCGGAGGGTGCCCTGGCTTGAGGAATACCACTATTTCCGCGTGTCGCCAGTCTGGCGGGAGAATCTGTTGTTCAAGGGCTTCCTGAAGTGCACTGAGCAAGTGGGGGCCCAATTGAGAAATGTGTAACCCTAGGAATTCACTTGGGAAACCATTTGGCCCCGGGTCTCGGCCCGGACGCATGCCATGGAGAGCATTAGTGAGTTCTTCTATTGGGATTGGGGTGTCTAATTGATCCCGTACACTGTCTGGAACCGGCTTTGGTGGAATGTCCCTCAAAAATTCTCTAATTTGGTCGGAGGATAAGGTTTCCCTTTTCCTTTATAGGTTTGAGTAATAAGTTGCAAAGGCCTGGGTCACCGCACAGGTGTTAGTACATAGGCTGCCATCCGCCCCTCCGTAATACCGGTATTGGGGTCTGTGACTGTGCTATCTGACATAGGCGGTGTAGTATCTTACTCGATTTGTCACCCCATTGGTAGATTCTGTACTGGGTCGCTTGCCACGCCTGTTGGGCCTCATTCGTGAGTAGTTGATGTATTTGCTGTTGGGAGAAGAGGAGGCAGCGCCGGGCTTGGCCTCCGCCGCCTGCCTTCATGTTGTCTTCAAGGGCTCGCTGACGAGTCTCTAGGTCTACAATCTGTGCGAGGCTACGACGTTTCGCTCCGGCGCAAAAGCTGATATCAAACCCACGTATAGTGGGTTTTAGGGCCTCCCATTGTATCACGCCAGAGTGGGTGGAGTCTGTATTAGATGCAACATAATCTGTGACGGCTTGGTGGAGGACCTTCTTATACGATGGGTCTCTCAGATGCCAAGGTGACATTCGCCACCAAAATGGAGATCTTTGGGGCCCTATGTGTAACTTGAGTGTCATTGGGGAGTGGTCTGATAGTCCCCGAGGTAGGATGGAAACCGCCGTGACTCTATGGACTGGAGATAGTGAAAGGAATAAATAGTCCAATCTAGAGAGGGACCCATGGGTCGTTGAGAAAAAGGTGTATTCGGTGTCCGCTGGATGGTATGCTCTCCATATGTCGGACCTTCCCAGGGAGGATGCTAGGAAATGCAATTTTGATTCACCCGTGACGCGGTCATATCCCCCAGTGCACCATCTGTCTATGGGTTCCATGGTGCCATTCCAGTCCCTCCCATCACCGACAGACCATCTGGCAAATCCCCCCAGAGACTTATGACCCTCTCTACAAAGGGGGGGGAGTAAAAGCTGGCTAAGATCAGTGACTCACCGTGTAACGTACCTGCCACTACAGTGTAGCGCCCTCCTAGGTCCGTCCAGACTTTAGTACATTTAAAGGGAATTCTACGCTGAATCAGAATGGCTGTGCCCTGTGACCCCCGGGTGAATCCTGAGTGAAAGACTTGATCAAACCTGTAACGTGCCAGGCATGGGGCTCTATTCCCTATCATGTGGGTTTCTGGCATTAGCAGTGCATCAATGTCGAGTCTCTTGGCTTGTTTCAGGACCGCCCCTCACTTAATTTTATCAAAGACCCCCTGTACATTCCATGTCATAATACGGATCCCACCGGGATGATCAGAAGTGAGTCTATCATCATCTAGTGATTATGGAGGGTGCCATGTGTGAGTCAGGTGTGTGGGATCAGATGGGTCCTTGTGTCTGTGCCATAACAGTGTAAAACATTTCCTATCTTAGTTGATCATCCCTCTCCCCTGCCCCCAACCCCAATACCTCAGCAAACTTGAAGTATCTGTCGCTGTGTGAGCACCCGCCGGGCCTCAACGGGGGACCCGGAGTGCCCCGCAACAATGGTTCCCCAATCTTCCAACTCTCCCAACCATAGTTCCTTAGGGAGTGTGAGTGTGGTTCGTGGAGGCCAGCCGTGCATGTTAGCCCCTGCATGCGGACCAAGTGAACCATCTTTTAAGGATAACCATTCTAAGGCAATATATCAGCCTCTGGGGAAGCCGAGGTGTTTCGTTCATGAATCATCTCCTTGTGTCTGGGAGTGCCAGTTGGATCTCGATCTGTGTCGCCGTTTCGACGTGGATTACTTCGGGTGGTTTGGCCTATTGCTTTGGGAAGAGTCTGATTCCAGTGGGGGCGGAGTGCCCCGCCTAAGCGGTACAGTTTCGTCAGTCCACTTGAAAATCTCATCAGGGGTGTCGAAGAACAGGGTTTTGGTTTTATAGATCACCCTCATCCGAGCAGGGTAAAGCAACATGTACTGGATGTTAAGTTCCCCAAGTCTGCACTTGGCTGCTACATAGGATTGACTTTGTTGTTGGACTAGTCTTGTGTAGTCGGGGAAAATCATGATAGCCTGTGATTCATAGACGCATTTATCTTTGTGACCCAGGGCAAATTGGAGAACAGCATTCCTATCCATGTAATTTAGGAGCTTGGCAATGACAGGACATAGTCGTGCCCCGGGAGGGGGCCTCCTCGCGAGGGCTCTATGGGCCAGCTCCACGACGAAGCAAGGAGAGAGTGACCCCTCCGGCTTGAGTGAGCGCAGCCACCGCATCAGTAATTCCACCATTGATGCTTCCTCCCAGCCTTCCAGAAATCCAACGAAGTGCAAATTATTCCTCCTGCTGCGGCCTTCTGCGTCCTCCACCCGTGTGACGAGCTCTTCGGTTATCACTGTGAGATGGACAATTGACTTTTTGTTGGAGTGATGTTACTGTGTCTTCCACGACTGACACTCTGGTCTCCACCTTGGTAATGTGATCTACTGCCTTTCGGTGGTCATGTCGAAGAAATGAAACCTCTGTGCCCACTGCGCCAATTTTGGCATCCAACATGTCGAGTGACTGTGTGATTGCCGCCAGCAGGGCAGCGTTGTCTGGGGCAGGGTCTCCACCATCCGTCTCGCCAGTCGCCCCAGTGATGGCAGTGGCATAATGGTCGAGAGTGCTCTGTTTCGTGGATGGGGCCGACATCTTATCTTTCGTCATGCTGGTGATGGGGGGGACCCCCGTAGCTGGGATCTTGTCTCCACCCAGCAGTATCTCCCCGATGGCGCCTCTTCAATACGGAGCAGGGCACCGAGAGCCGGACCTCACGGACTCGGCCTGCCCTGAGCAGTAAGCCGCACCGGGTCTAACACGGACGCTTCTGCCACCCAAGAGCTGACCGCAAGCAGACCCTGTAAGAAGATCTCGCCAGCCGGACCACCAGCCCCCAGCACCCCCCTCGCACCTCCCTAACTCGCCGTCAGCTTGCCCCCACCTCGTCTTCAGCAAAATACCCCAGTACTCTTAATGGGCCTTTTCTGGGTTATTTGTCTGTGGACTCCCAGTACAGTCTCCGCGGCGCACCCAGCGCAGTGAAGGGCTGCAGACCCCGATATCAGCGGGTGGCGGGGACGGATAGGAGCCCCCCCGGTGGGAAAGTTGGGACGACCCCCCGAGGTCAAGACCACACCTCCGACGCCCCTACGTTTGAGGTTTTGTGTGGGGCCCAGGCACCTCCACCGGTGGATGGGAGGCTGCCCCTGCTTACTCAGGCCGCCCCCAATCTCGTGTCTCGGCCTGGGCCCGTCCGGGGGCTCTCCCGTGCCGTGAACGGGGCCGTCAGTTGCAATCGTAGGCCCCGCGGGCCCTCCTCTAGGCCACAGGCCTCTCCGCCGCCCCAGGCCCCAAATCAGCAATCCAATCACACCAGCTCAAGCCTGGTGGGGGGGAAGAGCCCCCCATGGTCCAGGCCCCACGCTCTGTCGTCCCGCACCGCGTGCCTACCTTCAGCGCCCACCAGATGACGGTCGTGGGGCCGGCAGCAATGGAGGAGAGGCGTCCCCTGATCGCCTGATCCGCCCCAGCGCCGCGTCAGGCGAAGGTCCACCAGGAAGCGCCCCCGCTCCAGGGGCTCGCTGTCGGCTGGGTATCCCAGGTCTCCTGGGCCTCTGCTCCGTCAATATGTCCCGCTGCGTTCACAGGCGCCGAGCCGACAGCCCGGGCTACCCGTCCTGCCTATCAGCCCAGGAGCACCGCACCTTGCCGGTGCCCCCCAGTCCGCTTCCGCTCCAGGATCGTCGTCTGCTCGCCGGCAACGGGCCTGCTACTGGACCACGGCCCCCAAACCTCCGGCTCAGGGCAGGCGCGTCAGGGAGGCTCCAGAGTCCGCGCGGCCGGCCCACCCGGACACTCGTAGGGCTGAGAGGCACGTTTATCAAATGCCCCTGCTCCGCTGACACCAGCGATCTCTCTGGTTTTATCCCCAACGGCTCAGGAGCCGCCTGGTCCGCTAGCATGGAGGATTTCTCAAGATGATGGTGGATATTTTAACACAGTGGGCTGTAGCGCTGTAGCAAGGTCCGCCATGATGGCTCGTCTGGCCACGCCCCCTGTGCATGTGTTTTTAGCTCTTTCCTCGGTGCCCTTTTCCCCTTTCTAAATTCCACCACCGACCCCTGAGTTGCTGTTTCTCACATACTTTTGTTATGCTGACAATGCCACACCCTCTGTGTTGCTCTGTCTTTGAGCTTCTGCACCCGCTCCCCATGTTGCCATCTCCGTCATTTGCTCCACGTTCGACTCCTCTTGGGCTTCATTTTTTATTTAACCCCCCCCACTGACTCCCTGTTGTTCCCCCTGCCTGCTTCCCCACTCCCACTCCTTTGTTGACTCCCTCAGTTCTTTTTTTAAATATATTTTATTTATTTGTTTATTTTATTTATCAGGTCCAGGCATCAAATTACTGCTTGTCCCCTCAAAAAAGCACTTTTGCACACTTAAGATTCCTTTTTTTTTATTGAGCAACCTAAGTTCCACTCGCCATTTTAGATCGATCAAGAGAAAATTTAAGAAAGTGGTACCAGTGTCATTCTTTATGCACAAGCATGATAATGCATGCCCACACCTACAGAATGGCTATAGCGGCCACACAATTTTTCCAGATGCTAAATAATATAGCCAAAAAGCATTAGCATTCCCAAAAGCGAGACCTATTGGCTTTTGCCGATGCTTTTCCTCTCTAGGTATGTGCAGTATCCCAATGGCGGCTCCTCATCTAAGGCAGAGGAGCATCGCCCCACTGCTGCTGTGCAGCAGTAAAAGAAAGAAAAAATAAAATGATAATAACACAATCTTATTATCATTTTATTTTTCCCTGCTGCAGCAGCATGAGGGAGGGGCTGCTCTAATGACAGAGCAGGGGAGGAGTGGTGGGCACACTAAAGTACGCATGATGCTTTGACCGGCCCTCTTGGGCCGGCCAAACAGTCATGCACACTTTAGCATGCTCTCCATGCAGGCTGCATTACAGCCTGCATGGAGAACATACCCAAGCCCTCAGTCCCCGTCTGAGCGCTGGATCGCGTCGCTCAGACCAATCACAGTGCTGCATTGCAGCGTTGTGATTGGTTTAGGGGAGCCAATTGCATTGCAGCATTGTGATTGGCTCAGGTGAGCCTGGCTGCTTCCTGTTCGGCAGAGGAGAGATGACGTGGGACAGAGCGGCGATGAAATAATTGAATTTTTCTTTTTTTACAATTATACGTCCTTACCCCCTCACCCCCCGTCTCACCACCCCAGAACCGTCCTGGCCCCCACTGCAGTATCCTCTCCTCCCTGTGTTACCAACCTCTCTTAGGCACAGAACTCAATTCCTGCTCACTGGTCGCCCAGCAGGAGGAGGTGCAAATCTCCACACAATAGAGTTGTTCTTGGTATGTGTTTCAACGCCGATTGTTTTACTTTAAATCTGTTGTTTGCTACTTGTTTTTATCCATTCATCAAATAAACAGGTTCTTTACTGGTGGTGGCAGACAACACTACTTTTGCATCTACGTTACATTGCACATGTCATTCACACTTGCACAGTTTACTAGCCACCATTGTTATGGCATTGTAGCACATTCTTTACAAGGACACCCTTTCAGGCAGATCTGAAAAGGCTATCAAGTGGGCTGGATTTGTTTCAACCAAATTAAGCGTAGGACGGTTCTTAACCATTTGACTTCTTGTGTCACTTCTGGACGCTGGGGACCCCCATCCTAAGCAATTTTTATTTTAATAGTAAGGGTGGAGCTTTTCAAAATGTGGCTTTATTTCTAAACGACGAAGTGACATACTAGACTCTAGCATATCACTTAGAGGCTGATTAAATGTTGGCAGGCAGTTGGTTTCTCCGCTCGTGCGACGGAGTAAATTACTCCGTCGCCCTGACAGAGGTGCCACCCGCCAAATTTAGAAATGTCCACTAGCGTAGCAGACATTTCTAGCATTTGCAGGAACCGCCATCTCAACAGTTCCTGTAAATGCATTGTAAGTTTGACGAACAGCTCCGTCAACATGACAGAGCCATAATGCATACTAACAATGTTTTATTTATTTTCAAAAGAAAATCTCAAAGCGGGATTTTCTTTTTGAAAATAAAAAAAGCCAGTGCACCCCTCACCATGGGAGTTTCCTCTAATGGCGAGGGGGGTCATTGAGCACTTTTCAGTGCCACTTACTGCCAGGTTTTTCCTGGCAGTGATGGGCATTGAAAATGTGCTGAATGTCCGCCCATCTAAATTAGGTGGGCAGACTTACAGCCGAACCTCCAGCCACTGGAGGGGTTTGACCACAACGAAGACGAAGTAGCCTCTGCCATCATCGAGCCTGTGGTATGCCCGATTCTAAATCGGGCGGGTAGACTATGGCAGGGAGAGAACTCCGTTGCAATGGAGGTCCCTCTCCGCCAACATTTAAATCCAGCCCGTAGTCTTTTTTTGCTCCTATGGCATGCTCTCTTTTTGTCGGTGCATAGTAGTGCTTCAATTGAAGCCGCCAATCATCCAAACTAAATTCTATTTCCTGTATTTGCACTGCTCCCACGAATCAAGCCAAATATACCAACTTAATTTTTAGCCTCTGATTTCAAAATTTTTCACATTTAGAGCATTTAAAAAAGAAAAAAGTGTGTTTTATGTATGCATACTTCATTATTATTCTAATAATATTTAATTGTCATGGACCCCCTAGTTGAAAACCAGTGGCGTAGGACGTTTTCATGTTTTTATATTTTTCTGAGGCTTTCAGGACAACTGGTACAATAAAAGCTCCATCTATTACATAACTCACTTAGAAAGTTGAGTATTAAAACAAAGGGAAGAGTATACAATCATTATATATCTATTATATTATAAATAATTAACCCTGGGCGTAGTTCGCGTAGTAGCGCTACGCGTAGCTACGCGAAGTGCACTTCACGCTACGCGTAGCACTATGCGAACTGCGTAGTGCGGTAGGAAATGCTGTTCGCAATGATTGCACAGTACCGGATGCTTGTCCGCACTGTGCAATCATTGCAAACGGCATCTTGCACAGTGCAAGCGGTCGTTTTCTGCCGCTCAAGCAGATTTGTACTCGAGCGGCAGTTTTCTCAACGCGGACTGGTAGTTTCTCATCGCAAGAGGTCGCGAGCATACGCGACCACTCGCAATGAGAAACCTGACCTCCCCGCTTTGAGAATCTCGCCGGGAGGTTTATTTTCCACGCTCGCGATCAGCAACTTGATGTTGCTGATCGCGAACGAGGAAAAAGTCTCGCCGGGATGTCATTTTGCTCGCTCGCGGTCGCCAACTTGACATTGAGGACCGCGAGCAAGCAAAAAATGCCCGCTATGCGTTTTTGCACTGTGCTACGTGCAATTCGCGTAGCGCGTAGTTGCGCAAACTACGCAAACTACGCGAGCGTAGCGTAGTTTTCCGCCCAGGCCTATAAATAATATAAATATTATTACGTAGATTATATATTGGCAACAGTAACTTGGGTTAGAATTTAAAGAATGCTGACTACACTACCCAAGTAGGGAATCTGACACACTGATGTGTAACACATCTCACATGCATATAGCCCAATATGGTGTCTTTCAAGAACTGTCTGTTTTATTTTAAGAGCTATTCCCCATTTTCCCACCACTCCCTGGTCCCCCCTACATTTACTACTAAATAGTGTGCGGGGATCACTGCCACCATGATGGAGACCACGGTACAGAAAAGATAGGAGAGACCGAAGCAGAAGTCTGCGGCCAGAGGTTTATGACTTAGATAAAGTATTGCTGCTTTACATAGTCAAAAATGGCTTTTGTGATTAGGCCGCTAGATTTTTATTTCATATTTAATGCAATTTAGCAGCTGGTATTAATTTACACTAGAAGGAAAGGCACGTTTCAAGTGTGATTGCAACCGTGAATATGCCTTAATTCAGTGCAGGTGTTTAGAATTCTTGCTGCCCAAGATTTCCCTGTCTCCTATAGTACCCAGGTTTTTATTGCATTGCATATTTTACTACATAAGATACTTTTGGATGTAGTTGACATCTGAATAACCAGTACATCAGTGGCATAGCAGAAGTGCCATGGCACTCAAAGCACTAAGGTATGCGATGAATAGGACCTTCTTTTTGGGGAGTAAAAAGGAAACGTTACTGATATGCATGCAGTCAGCCTCCTTATATCCATGGGCACCTGATGCACCTATGATAACTATACCTCTCCATCTAATATCCCCTTAAGGAATCGCTTTAGAGGCATTCCATGTTATGCAAGTGCATTTGATCTGACTTGATCTCCGGGAGCAAAGTGAATAAATAAATTAACTTTTGCTGGCTGGATGTGTTTGCTGCTCAGCAAGGGGCATAACACGCTTTAGGGCGGGAGCCCCCGTCCACTCCAGGGGATCTATTCAGTCAAGGTCAATAAAATCTGTGAGATTTGGGAGGCTCAGGGGGCCCTTGTCGCATTCTGCGGGGAGAGGGGGCATTAGTTTGCATTATACCACAGCTGCTCATGACACCTCTGCTAATCTATGTATTGTATGGTATGGAATCGACAACAATATTTTCAGTAGCCCCTATCCAACTGGCTTTTCTACATCATCTGACATGCACTCAGGAGCCCTTTGTGCTTGTTGGATGACAAAGAAGACAAGATAGTTTCTTGGACTAAATGTATGGCAAGTGTGTACTTGAAAATAGGTGCAAACAAGCTGTGCAACAATGACCAAAAATAGAAAGGCTGCTCACAACTTATATTTAAAATCGCAACAGCCAAGCAATATGTACACCAACAATGCCAAACATCCCAGTAAGTTGGTTGGCGATGTAACCATCAGGGGTAGCCATATTTCCTGGCAACTTCTAGGGCTGAAACCCTTGCACATTTCACAGAGAACTTCAGATTCTAAGACTGTGATCTTTAACCATCTCTGGAACATGACAGTCTTGTGACACATACCTTCACAGGCACCCTTCTTCATTCAGATGAACACATAAGATGAACTGCCACATGCAGGTCACGATGCCATTGTATACGGGAGTAACCTGCACTATATATATTATGCAACGTCTGCAGTATTTTATGCAACGTTTTGTCTGGTATGGGCATTGTTTGACCCAGTCCAAGCATTTTTAGAGACATGGTAATTCATATTTTATAGGCTGCGCCACCATGTCACTTTTCAGTCATATTGGAGCGCTTTGAAACGTTTTCCAGAGCTAGGAGGAAGGTGCAATGGGTGAACATAGCTGGGGTTAAGGCGGGCGGAGCTGAAGACTGCAGTGAGAGGAATGGAAATAAAGTTTGAGGGATCCGGGGAAGACGCAATCAAGGGTGCAGTGGAGGGCTGAGTGCGGGTGTGGAGAGAGGGCACAGGAGAGGCGAGGGGAAGAATGTAGGTAAAGCATGGGAACTGGAAAACGAGGTGATCAAGGAGACTAGCCCTTTGATAGGGACAAAAGTAGTACTCAGAGGGGATAAATCAACAAAAAGCGTGGCAGAGTGAAAGGACAATGGATCTTGTGGGAACTGGAGAAGGGAGGGTGGCAGCAGAAAAACTTAAAGAGAGTAAAGTTTGGGCCTTAAGGAGCATCACAGACCACATACCCGCTTCTTGTGTGAAAAAGGTCGCTTTACTGAAGACAGGTGCACATAACATAAATTTTACCCTAAGCCTTCGCCTCACAAAACTAGACCTCACTATGCATTACTTCACCTAATTCCCCCTACCCCAACCCCTAAATTTAACACCCCTTTAACATCCTTATCTTGCAACTGTAACTCCTACCCCGGCGTTGAACTGTCAACCTTCTACGATAAACACTTTGACCTACATCTATTATTATCTAACTATCTAAATATCCTCACTCTTTACTTTTCCTTCCTCCAGGTTTAACTTTATTACCACCACCCCCATTTTCCTGCTTCCTTTATGTTCACAACCATCATTTTAATGTATAACCATGGCAAGTGAAATTCCTACTACATGTACCTGCTTTAGGCAACAACCAATTGCACCTGTGCTCCACCAAAACCGCCAAAAGCATTTGAATGCCAACCCCCTCACAATTAACCAAAACCCGAAAACTATTCTATCTAGGGCCGTGTTAATGGGAAAATTGTCCTAACTGCCACTGAGAGCCACTGTGTCCCACTGTGTCCCCTACAAAATGGTGACAGCACTTATAAAATGACCGTTTATGTGCTGGGCAGTAAAGCCCAACACAGTCTAGCCCAAAAAAAGTCCTATGCAGCCTGGCCTGCACCATATCCCAAACTTCCTGGGGGGCATACCTCCCTCCGCTCAGCTGCCATTCAAAGCCCATTGGGCCATAAGGAGCAGCACAGACCACATACTCGCTTCTTCTGTAAAAAAGGCTGCTTTATTGAAAACAGATGCAGATCACATACATTTTACCCCCGGCCTTCGCTTCACAAAACTAGACCTCAATGTACATTCATTCACCAAATTCCCCCTACCCCAACCCCTACATTTACCACCCCATTTAACATCCTTAGCTTGCAACTGTAACTCCTACCCTGGCATTGAACTGGCAACCTTTACAACGATAAGCACTATGACCTACATCTGTTATCATCGAAATAGCCTAACTCTTAACTTTTCCTTCCTCTAGGTTTAACTTTATTACCACCCAACCATTGTCCCCCTTCCCCTATGTTTGCAGCGATCATCTTAATGTACAACCATGGCAACTGAAATGCCCACCGTCGCTCAGAAAAGGCCTACCCCTTTTTCTGACCCCCACCTAGGAACCTTCCCTATCTCAGCTCCCTGTCAGAACCTTATCTAAGGCCTCTTTTATCTAAATCAAATACAGCTGTAACCCATACGGTGATAGATGCACCCCATCCTATCTGAAGAAATATGAGGCCTCCATCCTCAGCTCCGGATGTTCTACCCTGCCAAACCTCTCTCCCCCCCCCCCCCTTGCTGCACCACTAATCTCCCACCACTTTGCTCCCCACTTTACTGAACACAACTCCCGGGCAGGGAAAACTGGAAGTCTCACTCTTTTCCCTAGCGCCCTACGATCTGTTTTAGATTGACGGATGCACAATTCCAGTCCCTCCTCCTGGACTTCAACATCCCCCCCAGTCCAACTCCAGGATACCCTTCCTACTCAACAGTTCTGAAACCTGAAAAGCCCGGAAAAACATCCATGACATGAGAGTCGAGAAAAGTGCCCTTTCTGTCCGTTCTGTGCATATCTGTGGAAGCACCACCAAAATTTGCCGAGCAACCGTCGCAATAAAGGCTTCTAAATACGAGGCCGCCGACCCCCTTCCCTGGCACATCCTTCTAAGATTCGCCTTCCCTGCTCCCCAGCCGAAGGTGTGTAGCCCAATAAAAGCTTGCCCATGAATGCAACGCTCGCCAGTTTCCCCGATATTGTGACCCTTGAAAGCCCTTTACCTGTCAGCGTGAGGATGCACTGTACTACATCCTCTTCCCTGCCCCACTGTTCTGACCTCCACTCAGCTCCCCTGCTTGAAACTCCTTCCAGGCCAGATCATACGCTTTCCTGGTGGATACGGCTAGGGACCCTACCATCAACTGCAGCATCCTCTCTCTCCTATGCTCCATATGTTGTCTAGGATCCTCGTCCTATCTTTGCCTGCCTCCGTGGCCAGCCCATGGAACCTCTCCCACTGTGAATGAGACAAGGTGTCCGCATTGTCATTGTCCACCCCGGCACATGCTTTGTTATGAAAGTAACATCATGCTTCAAACAACACATCACAAATACATGCAGCAGCTTAAGTACCTGTTCCTCCCTTGCTGACTGCCTGTTTACCAAGTGTACTACTGACATGTCATCCACTCTGAATAAGATCTATCCATGCACTAGTCCCTGTCCTCATAACGTCACTGCTAAAACAAACAAAAAAGAATTCTAGAAAAGCAATACTCCTAACACCCTGTTTCCATGCTGTGGGCCATTCTTCTGCACACCACCTGCCCTGCCAGAAGAGATAAAACCCTATCTCTCCAGAAGCATATGAGTATATCTGCACTTCCCACTCCCATTCCTGTGGACTAACCATTGGGATCCCATTGAAGTCATCCAGGAACCTGCACCACATGCTCAGGTCCTCGCTTGTACATGCCGATAAACACATGTGATGATGCGGCATGGAGAGCCCTGCCAAAGACATGCCCAAACGCCTACAGAAAGTCCTACCCATTCTGACTACCCTGCACGCAAAATTCAAATGTCCCAACAAGACTTGTACTTCTTTCACCATCACCTTTGGCTTGTCCAGCATTGCACCCAATAGTAGTTGCATTTGCACCTTCTTGTCCACAGGGAGTTGTGCTTCCATAGATATAGAATCCAGTTCAATACCCAGAAACGAAAGCACAGTTGCTGGCCACATAGTTTTTCCAGAGCCAGCGGTACCCCGATGTCGCTCATGAGCTCTTGGAAACATGTCAACAGGTGCTGATAGTCCGCAGAACTGGGCAGCCCCACAAAAAAGAAGTTATCCATATAGGTGTTACTGTACTCTTCCCCGTGTGTGATGTAAAAACCCACTGTACGTAGGAGCTGAACCTCTCAAACAGTGCACAAGATATCGCACAACCCATGGGTAATGCCTTATCCACGAACCATTGGCCTTCAAACTGTATGCCTAGCAACTGACAATCCTCCGGATGAACTGGCAACATGTCACACTTCGCCATGAGTGCGCCCCCTACGATCTGTTGTACTAAGGCCATAGCCACATCTACTGAGGAATATGACACCGAGGTCACCTCGCCTGGGATAAAGTCATTAACCGAATTCCTCTCCGGCCACGATAAGTGCTGTATGGGCTGGAATTGTCCCCGCTCCTTTGACAGCACCACACTAATCAGGGATACAATCAAATTGGACATAGGCCATTGGTCAGATGGTCCCGCCATTATACCTTTCTGCACTTCTTTCGCCAATTTATCCCTTACCACTTGTTTATGCGTCGCCACAGACTTCAAATTGTTAGCCCATATTGTAACTCTGGGGCCCTCATACCCCAAGCGAAACCCCTCCCTGAAACCCTCGCTCAGCAACTTTGCGTCTTGTCTGTTAGGATATCCCGTCTAGCCAGACGTTCTCAATTGGCGTATGAGCCTTTGCCCATATTGCCATGTATCCCTGTCCTCCTCTGTTTCCCGCTGCAGGGTTACCCTGCTGTTGATTGTACCCCGTCTTACTGGTTCCACTGTCCTTCCTGAGTACCCTGTGTGTTTCTTTCCACCCCATAGCATTGGACCAGCGAATGTCGTCCAGAACACTTTGAACATTCGTGCCTGAACTTGCAGTAATCTCTAGTTCATGAGCCTTTATTAAAGTCCCAGCACGTCCCCGTTGTTCCACTTTGTTTCCTGGCGCGTTCCCCATCCCCCTGTGGGTGGGGCAGGACAGAAAGGGCCGATACACCAACTGCAACCTGCTCACCGTGCATGTCATCTTGCAGAACTTCACTGACCCCATTGTTTGCTGATGTTAGTCAGAATCAATTTCCCCCCACTTCGCCCGTTTCCCAAGCCATCCTTGCCCTAAATTCCTTGTCATAATGTGCCCACGCATACACCCGTACGTGATATGTACCCTGCGAATGACGTCCATGTATTTAAAGAGGGAAACACAACGCTCCGGATATTTCTCTCAATATACACTTGCGAAAATGAGAAATGCTGCCATTCAGTTCTATATCGTCGTTGGCATCCTAGGTCTTGTGGACAATTCCACTTCCTCTGTTTTTGTCCCCTCTTTAGCCCGCAATTCTTTGTGGAGGAGCGTCAGCATCTCCTCATACTCTCCCTTCCATATTTTCTCTTTCATTGCTAGCATTAGGTGTGCACCCTCATATCAGGGGCGGCTAGCACGGCTCGCGAGGGGTGGAAAGGGGGGACGAGGGCTGCTTAAAAGAAAAAACTTACTTTACCACCGCCGTCGGGTCACTTGGTTTTCTCTCCTGCTTGCCTGTGTCCGACTCCAGGTCGGAACAGGAAGCAGGCAGCCAGCCTCCCACCCCTAAGCCAATGAAAACGCTGCACTGCAGCTGACACGGTGCTCCTCCAGGGGCTGGAGGGGCGGGCATGTTCCTCATGCAGTGCTGTAATGCAGCTTGCATGGAGAACAGGGGAGTGCGCATGACTGTTTTGGGCGGCCCAAGAGGGCCGGCCAAACAGTCACTGCACACAGGAGTGTTCTACCACTCCTCCCATGCAGCTCCACCCCGCCCCCTCACACACTGCTGCAGCAGGAGGAAAAAATGAAATAACATTCCGTTATTATCATTTTATTTTTTCCTTTCTTTGCTGCTCCCGGCAGTGGGGCGACGCTCCTCCGCCTTTGCGGAGGAGCCGCCACTGCCCCATATACGGCAATCTCTGAATCTTTGTTTACTTTCTTTTGTCTTTGCGTCCTCCCCCGCCTTCTGCTGTATGTCCGTCCCCTCCGCTGTCCATTGTGGTGTCTCCTGCCCTCACTTTGCTATAGTCTCCGCCGGCTTAGCTTGTTGGCCTTCCGTCAGTACCTTGTCTCCCTCCCCTGGGGCGTCGTCAACTTGTGCACCGTGCCTATCCCTGTGTCCTTAACGTAACATCCTTTCCGTAGCCATACATCCCCCCGTCCTCGTCACCCCCGCTGACACCCTCACAGACACCTTGGCCTGTCACGTCACCCCCCCATGCATTACCCCCTTTGGCACCAGCACACTTACCTGGCGTCGAGGTTGACCTCCTCTGTGGATCCAGCCGCTCAACTAGTTGTGAAGGGGCTCCATCAGCTTAAACCATCTGCCGTGTCCGCGGTCTGCCATGACGCTCCTGTTATGAACTATAAACAAGTGCATTATGTGAGCCCCCCTGTGCACCCCCCCATCTTTCTCTTCCTGTGCTTCCTCCAAGATTTCCCCTTCCTCTATGCTCGCTTCATCATAATCCAATTGTTCCTGCTCCTCATCTATCTCCTCTGGCCCTATAGGCCCCATGTCCTGCCTGTCAAACTTGTCATCCTTTCTATGGGGTACTCCGGGATCCATCTCCAAGGGAGGACGGGGTACCGTGGTTAGCCCTCATGTCTCAACCCCCAACTTATGTTGCGTTACACCAGTGCTTGCGGCCCGAGAGTCCGCATTGTCCCGGCGGATGCACTACTGATGCCACCCCAGACCTTCGTGTGGGAGTGTTGTCGCCGTCCCATGTCGCTATCCGGCTGGCTGCCCCAGACCCTGCCTTCTCTTCTCCTCAGGGTTTGAGAGGTGCATAAGATTCTCCCAAGTCTGTATATCCGCCTTGGCGCTGTCCCTGAAAAAGAAAATGCAGGTCCAGCGTGCCGTCGTTAGGGTCCCTCACTCCTTGCCCTTCACCCTGATCTGGCACCCATAACCAACTACCCCCAAGCCCTGTTACTGACCCCCTGACGTCACCCATCTCCAAACGCCACCTGCTCCCTCCTACTCTCTCCCCCTGAGTGACTGCCCCTCCTCGCCGGGCTCACCCCACCTTTGGACTGTGCCGGGCATAAGACTTCAGCGGGGGCTTCGCACTCCCCTCCCCTAAAGTCTATTTTCCCCCCTTCTTCAAGGCTTTCCTCATCACTCCACTCCTGCCACAATTAAGGCCGAGGCCGGACCCTTCATGTATTGCTGGGTTCCCTCCCCTGGCATGAGCACCCCACACTCACCCTGTTCCCTACTGCCAGTAGCTGTAACCTGCCCCCACCCCTCCTCTTCGCTCCACAAACGTTGCAAAGCTCTGGGTGCCCTCTTAGCCCCCCCACCTGCGGCTAGGGACACCTCTCACCACCCTTCCATCAGCCCCCCTCTTTATCCCCACTCCCCCAGCTCCTCAAAGCTTTCCTATGCCGGCTGAACCCATTCACCCCCGTCTGTTTCCCTTTGGCAATCAGCTCATCCTTCCCCTGCTGCTGCCAAAATGCTTGAGCTCCCCCCCTCACCCCCGCACCGCAGCACTAGATGCTCCATGAAGCGCTGCGTCTCCAGAAATACACACAGCCTTTACCTGCTTTCCCTGCCGGTCTTTGGCCACGCCACCCTTCCCCGTCCATTAATAGGAGCGCGGGCCGACGTGTGAAGTACTCTTCGGAAAACAGGACAGGATTCACGTGAATAGTTCCGGTAAGTTTATTTCATTACAGAGCTGAGCCGAGAGGCTCCTCCATCAAGCCTGGGCCAAACCGTCTCCTGGTGGAATCTGGAGCACACAGCGTGTTTCAGATTGCACATGAGATCAGCAGGACACCACACATCCCCCTTCGTTAACAAGATAACAATAAACATTTGAAAGATGAAGAGGAGAAGGAGAAACAAAGTACATAAGAAGAGAAAGTCACCTTAACAAACACAACAGGTGTATATATCCATAAAAAGGAAAACAAAAGAAAAACAAGACTTCAGTTATCCAAATAATAATCTTTACACCAGACTGGATGATGACGTTGTCTCTGCACCTGGCGTCTGTGCAGATCACAGGATTGGTGAGGAACAGATTTCCTCCAGTTTGCTCTGTCACTGGAGAGCTTGGGACCCAACACAACTGTGGAATCTGCATTCTTTTCAATAGGCCACAACCATTGAGGAACTTTCACAACTTTTGACAAGCTCCAAACATCCCCATCTGAAAGCTCCACAACCTGCCTTCCAACTCTGACAACTTTCATGGGAGAAGAAAACCTGGACTCACCAGATTTCACCATTCTACCTTTCCTCACACATACCCAATCATTGACTTTCACGGGGAGCACTTCATTACTAACATGATGGTCCTGACCCGACTTGCACTTGTCGTACTTTCTAGACAACAAATTCCTCATCCATCCCTGACTCACATTACATACACTCTTCCTTCCCCTCATTTTTTCAAAGGGAGACAAATCACCATTGCTCCTAGGAGTGTTTCTGTAACTCCAAAGTATCTCTTTGATGGCTTGATGACAGTTTTTCCCATTACTAATCGCCAGTTGTAATCCTTCTTTAAACACTCTGATCCACCTCTCCACAATACCATTGCCCTGGGGATAATAAACAGACGAGCGTTTGTGAATAATCCCATGACCATCGAGAAATTCTTTCATCTCAATGTATGTTAACTGCACTCCATTATCGGTGAGCAACGATTCGGGAAAGCCCTCTCTTTCAAAGACATCATTTAAAAATTGAATCACAACTTTCGAGGTGATGTGAGAGACAAATCTGACTTCAGGCCACTGAGATAACTGGTCAATAAGGACCATGGCATATACTGGATTATGGCCAAAACTCATTGGACCGGCAATGTCAAGCGATACACACTCCCATACACGTGACAGTCTAGAAACAGGAAGACGTTCATAGGTAACAATTTTTGGGGATTTGTCACTGATGCAACATTCAACACAACATCTGACCTTGCGTTCTATACATTTATCCATAGCGGGCCACCAAAACTCACTCCTAATTCTTCTTTTCATACGGGTCATACCGGGGTGACCCTCATGCGCCATGTCTAGGATAGTTTGTTGTAGATCAACAGGCACCACTAGCTGCAAACCTCTCATTAAAACATCATTTTGCAAGGATAACTCGTGAGCTATCTGAAAGAAAGGAAGAAGATTTTGTGGAATGTCAACCTTCCTAGGCCATGAGGATTTGACATAACAAATGACATCTTTGAGGACAACATCATTGTCACATGCTAACCTCCATTGATCTTCTTGGATACAGCCTTTGGATACCTCACATAGCGAGAACTTTCTCTAGATCCACATCATCCTCAACCACATTGTCATCAGCCACAAGTAACCTTAATAGGCAGTCAGCCAGAATGTTCTTTACCCCAGGTATGTACTGAACTTTGAAGTGAAAGTCTTGTAACTTGTATTGCCATCTGGCAATCCTGGAAGTAGCTCTTCCACAACCCTTGGTTGTAAATAAATCTCCAAGGGGACGGTGGTCAGTCATAACTTTGAAAACAGAGCCATAAACATACTTTCGAAAATATTCAATGCCCCACCAACACGCAAGGGTTTCTTTTTCTAGAGTAGAGTATTTGCATTCAGCACCTTTTAATGGTCTGGATGCAAAGGCAATTGTAACTAAATGACCTTTATGATTCTGCATGAGGACAGCACCTATACCAACATTGCTGGCATCAGATACAATTACAGTATTAAAGGTGGCTAAAGCAGGTGCAGAGGAAATACATTTCTTTAAATGTTCAAATTTACTGGCGCAATTGTCATCCCATGAAAATGCATGGTTCTTTTTCATCAAGTTTCTCATGTGTACAGATTAGTCAGCAAACACAGGAATAAATTTAGCATAATATTCTGCAAGACCTAAAAAGGATCTAAGCTGGTCCTTATTTTGAGGTTCCGGAGCTTGCTCGATGGCCTTAACTAGATTTTGTTTAGGAGGAATACCATTCTTGTTAATGGAGTGACCCAAATAATCTACAGATGTTACACCAAACTTACGTTTCTCCTTTGTTAAAGTCAGACCATTGTCTTGTAAAATGCACAAAACTTTGTGAAGAGTGTCGGTATGTTCTTGTGGGTTGCATGCAAAAACTAGAATGTCATCCTGAAAGTATAATACATTTTTGATGTCTTTAAACAATTTATGCATTACCCTTTGGAAGACAGATGACGCCGATATTAATCCAAAGGGCATTCTCTTATACCTGAAGGCACCCTCAGACGTAATAAATGAGGTGAGATGTTTGCTATCTTCATGAAGGGCTATCTGGTGATAAGCGTTTGACAAATCAAGGGTTGAGAATATCGATGCCCCTTTGAGTTTAGCAAACATCTCGCCAATATTGGGCAAAGGATTTCTGTCTACCCACACGTTGTTGTTGAGGTCTCTTAAGTCCACACATAACCTTTTTTTTTAAGCTAAATACAGAAAAAACTGAGGTCATAGAGTTCGGGCAAAAACCCTCTGTCTGGAGTGAACTCTGGTGGCCGCCTGAAGCAGGAACTCTTCCGGTCACTGCTCTGAAGGCTAGAAATCTAGGGTTCCTGGTAGATAAGGACTTAACTCTTGCCTCCCAGATTAATCAAGTGACATCGGCCTGTTTCTTCACGCTGAAAATTTTACGGAAGATCCTTCCATTCATTCCATCTTCGTTAAGAAAAACGGTAGTTGGTGCATTGGTGTTGTCCCGAATAGACTATTGTAATTCCCTATACCTAGGGGCTGGCGTTAGACAACTCTCTAAACTACAGTCTCTACAAAATGCAGCTGCACGAGTATTGCTAGAATTACCTAAATACCACCCAACATCCGCAAGCCTTAAAAGTCTCCATTGGCTACCAGTTCGTCGAAGAATAGATTTCAAGGCTCTATGTATAGTCCATAAAGCCCTTTATGGAGGAGGGGCGTCAGCTATACAATCTCTGTTCCCAAGATATCTACCAATACGCTGTCTCAGGTCAGCAAACACCGGATTGGTCCTGCTCTCTACTATAAGCAGAGCCAGATGGGGCGGCAGGGGTTTCTCCTACCAAGCGGCCAAGCTGTGGAATTCCCTCCCAATCCACATGAGACTGCAGTCAAGCAGGGATCTCTTTAGAAAGATGATCAAAACATGGCTCTTCACTAAGCCCTAGGCCTGTTAATTCTGGTGGTTGGCTATTTCCTCAGCGCCAAGACGCCTCGGCATTAGAGCGCTTTATAAATATCTCAGTCAGTCAGTCATAACCTAACTTTTCCATTAGGTTTGTGTGCGACAACAACGGGTTACAACCACTCTGAAGATTCAATCTCCTCAATGACATCAAGATGGCACAACCTCTCTAACACTTTTTTAACAGCATCACTTAAATGCAATGGGACATTTCTGACTTTGTGCACTTTGGATGTGGCATTGTGTTTCAAAATAATTTTGTGGACAAAATGTTTAAGCAGACCCAACTGAGAAGAGAACACACTGGGAAACAGCTTCTGCCACTCGGATGCAGGATCAATCCCGACATGGAGAATCAAATTGGAGTAACCAAGAATCTGATCGGGATGGTTGGGATCGAGAGTGATCATAAGGTCTCTTTGTTGAGGCCACCCTAGAAGACTTGAACCATCTCTTGCAACATAAACCTTGGCAGATATGGACTTGCCCTTAAAACTAAGCGTGGTTGTGAAAAATCCTAACGCATCTATGGGCTTCCTCCCGTATCCCACAAGTTTGATGTCAGGAGGAGATAAATGTACATTGGGAAATTCTTTTAGCCATTCATCCCCAATGAGGGTGTGTCTAGCACCCGAGTCCGCCATGACCTTTACTTCCTTATCGCCAATTACTATTGTGCAAAAAGGAGCATCTTTCACATTGCTGTTAACCTCACAAACAGAAGAAATTCCTCATCTTCGAGGTCGCAGTTAACTTCCTTAACATGATCTGCATTTTGGTATTTATGATCTATACTTCTATTCCTGAATTTGTTTTTGTTCCTACACATTCTAGCATAGTGCCCCTTTAATTTACAATATCTACATACTTGACTGATGGCGGGACACTTTTTATCGTTAGCTAAGTGACCAGGAATGCCACATTTAAAATACACATATTCTTTTTTTTCCTGGTTGGAGTAAGTCTTATCCTTCAATTTGTTAGAAGTGCCCTCATCAGTACTAGGCTTTTTGACAAAATTAACCTCAGCAACATTTTTTTCTGCAAGTTCTTTCAAGCCAAGTTTCATGTCTTCAAAGCGATGAGCTATTTCAATGGCTTTGTTTAGCGTCAAATCCTCAGCGGATAACAATTTTTCTTGTAATTTGACATCTACCACTTTGTGCACTAGTTGATCACGTACCATCTGATCATGAAATGAAGAGTAATTGCATTTGGATGCCAAAGTTCTCAGATCATTGACAAAGACGTCAATCGATTCATTCATCAATTGGCCTCTGCTGAGGAATTTATGTTGTGCAACTACTTCGTTGACCTTTTTTACGTACAGTTTGTCCAGTTGGTTGATAGCCTCATCAAACACATCAATATCATCTTCATCTGACATGCGATTTGAAGAACTAGAAGGTAAATGACCTAAAATGCGCCTGCCTTCTGCACCTAGACAATGTTTTAAGATAGCAAGCTTTCTTTAGTCCGTATAATCATCACTACCAATGGCTTCGATATAGGCTTCTAAGCCTTCTTTCCATTGTTTCCACTCTAAGGCAGGTTCTCCAGGAGTGGCTAAAAATGGAGCTGGTGCACCAATGCCCTCCATATTGAAAACACACAAAAGAGAGCTAAAACTGAACTCATGTTTCTAGGTAAGACTACTAACTTGGAGAGTGGCGCTTTTTGGCCCAAATGCTTAGGGATATGCCCCCCCCTAAAGATCAAATAAAAAGCCTTGGAGTTTGGCTGGATTTTAACTTGAGCTTCAGGGTACAGGCTAATAGGGTGGCAGGTACCTGCTATGGAATCTTGAAAATGATTAGGAGGATTTTGCCCCTCCTCCTTTTTAATGCAAGGAAACTGTTGGTTCAAGCCCTTATTCTCTCAAGACTTGATTATGCTAATGTACTCTATCTTGGTTCCCCTTGCTCGACTTTAAAGAAACTTCAAACAGTTCAAAACTGTGCAGCTCGACTCCTTATGCAGGTCAGCAACAGGGAGTCTGCCAAACCCCATATTACTTCTCTGCATTGGCTGCCAGTGGCCGAAAGAATCCAATTTAAGGCCTTATGTATTGCCCACAAATCAATGACGGATAGTGCTCCTCCTATTTTAAAATCCATTATTTCTCCGTATCTCCCGAAAAGATCCCTTCGTTCTGAGAAAAAACATTTTGCTATTGTTCCTAAAGTCAACCGTGCTAGGAGCGGTGGCCGTCTATTCTCTGTCATCGCTGCAAAATGCTGGAATCAGCTACCAGATCCTATTCGGCTTGAAGCTAATCACCTTTTATTTCGTAAACGTTTGAAAACTTTTCTGTTCTCCTGATTTTTCTGTTTTTTGTGGTTTGGGCTATGTCTTTAGCGCTGGGAAGCCTTTGGTAGCCATGCGCTTTATAAGTGTCTAATCATTCAAAATCAAAGAGAGAAATGATCAGGATCTTGAATGCATAGTAGTAAATGGTGTGTGAATCACCGGAGTTTTAGTGTTCACAAATTTTATCCAACTAAAAAGTGTGCGAATCACTGAAATGCTGTAGAATGGAGGTACACAGCAGAAAGCTCGCACGAAAGGCAGTGTGCAAATCACTGTAATATTGAGAATGCCAAAGGATTACTGAAATAATAGTGTGCGGATCACTGGGGTGTTATGACTGCAGCTTTGAAGAGAATTCCAATACAGGGAAAGCTGAGAACGATGCGCGCACCAGCGCAGTGAATATTCTGCTAAGGACACAAACGTAAGGGTTCTAGTCTTTTATAGAACTGTGTACACGTGTGAGAAGTTGGCCTGGTATATGCTGTCCACTAATTAAAGTGGGCACCTTGCACCAGTCCAAACTACCCTTATTGATGATTAGGTCAAAGATAACCTTTATGAAAACTATCCTAGTGGTAGCTATGGAGAGCAGCCTTCAGGCTTAATCTTGAAGGAATGTAAAGCAGCTTGTTTTACCAGAACAGAACCTCCTGAGTGACCAATTGAAAGGAGAACCACACAAGTGTTATATAAAAAAAATATGTATTTATTACTAAACACTCTCTACTAATCTCTATGTGAGATTAGAACATAAAGCACACAATACTTAATCAGTAGACCGGCAGTAAATAGCACAATACACAGCGGGCTCCAGGGGGAGACCGAACCATATACTAAAAAAATTGTATAACAACAACGACTTCAATAGACACAGTGCCTAGAACACATAGAATCGCTGGGACCCCAAGGAACCACCCAAAGGAGTGGGAACACAGACTCGAGCTCCGTACAACTCTATGGGAAAGTCGTGGTTGGAAAATTACAGTTTAAGGACACTTCGGAGAGGACTTCAAGCAAACCCTTTGGAACATAGAAGGTTCTAAGGCCAGCACCCTTGTGAGTACCGAGGTACCCGTGTTACCTATCCCAGAGGAGCCGGGTGCATAGGGGTCAAGTGGTGTCGGAAACCCCCGTTGTTTTCAATGGCGTGATGCGAAGAAGTGCTGCTGCCGGGAATATGAAAAGTGTCCAGTGGAATCCAAGCCTGGATCCGAGGTGAGAAGAACCTGACTTCAGGGTGACCAGGGGCTCGATAGACGAATGCCCACCGATGTCGGGTGCTTCAGGTGTGAAGATAGGATGCTTGACTCTGCAGCCACGGGGACCAGGAGAAGTCGACGACGACCAAAGTCCGGAGGTGAGCTGTCCCACAAAGGATGTCGAGTGCTGAGGGGTCAGTGTCCGTATTGAACACCAACAAGACTTGGCAAAGGCAACCCAAGCGGGCAGAGGAAACGGGTTACAGTGTGGACCAGCAAGGTCCAGGAGACTCTCCAAGCTATGGGGAGTCAGGGCACGTCTGGAGCAACCAGGGAAGCTCAAGGAAAATCAAAGTGACCCTCGCCAGGACCCACAGGCCAACGGACCAGGGATCACGAAGGGACCTCGAGCGAAATCACAAAGCACCAGCCCACGGAGCACTTGTGGAGTGGAGGCCGGAGATCTTCGGTGGAAATGCTGCTCGGGGTCAGGACTACACGTAGTCCAAAGCACAGCCTCAGTGATCGCCAAAAAGCATATGCTGCTGCAAAAGTACACGGTGCACAGGGGTTCGGGTTGCACGGTCCCCACGAGGGATACTGGTCTCAGGATTGCTGAGAGAGCAGATCGACCTCAGGGACGCTCGGGAACCCACCTCCTGCGTTGCAGAAATCTTCGGAGTCCTCAGGAGCTCGGGAGATGCAAACCGGTCAGATGTGTCTAGGTGCCTGATGCTGCAAGGGAGTAACTCCTTTACTCCAAGGGAGATTCTTCTGTCGTCCAGCGAAGTGTAGACCGTCGAAGTACTTGGTTTCTGCTTGCAGAGTTTAGTCCAGGTAAAATCCAAAATCCTGTAGTCAGGTTTCCCACTTTATACCCAGGGAAGGGGTTGGACTAACTCTGGGGTCCCTCCTAGGGGAGGGTCAGGACAGAGGGGTGGTTACACCCATGTCCTTTGTCCAGTTTCGCGCCAGAGCAGGAGCAAATGGCTCCTGCAACTGGTTTGAGCCGGACTATGCATGGGGACACCAAATGTGCCCCCAGTGCAAACTTTCTGGCACTCTAAGAGTGCACCCACCCAGCCCCAATACACTAAAGCCTGTCTGGGAGGTGGTCACACCTCCCTGTGACAGGAAACCTATTGTCAGGCCTTCCTCTGCTCGAGCTTGGCTCAGCAGCAGGAGGGCAGACTCGTGTCTGTGGCTGGCAGCATCCATTTTGTGCTGCCCAGGTCGAGAAAGCTGGTACCGGGTAGACCAGTGACCCATAGTAGTGGTTCTACAAGGGAGGAATCATACCTCCCACACCAGTTACTGGTGTGGAGGTATGATTCCAAGGTGTTTGACACCAAACACGACATGTTTCTAAGCAGCCGTTTTAAAGTTAGCATTTACCGTGAGGTTATAATGCACTTAAGTATATATGGTTGGCTGCATCACAGACAACCCCGGAGAATAGGTTCCGAAGGCTGCAGAGGGGCTCTGCTCATGCAAGGGCACCCTCTCACACAAAACCCAGCACCCTGCCTTCAGGATTGATAAGGTCTGCCATAGGGGTGACTGATAGGTTCATATGTGCAGTGATTTAGAATAGATATAGGTAACCTATATCTAAGTAAGGGGTGCATGCACCTCCTTACACAGGCTGCAGTAGCAGACCTATGGTGTCATTTTGAATGGCCTCTCAGGGGTGGCACAATACATGCTTCAGCCCCTGGGAGGCCTCTGGGGTACCTATGCCCTGGGTACATGGTGTACCATATACTAGGGACTGATAAGGGTACCCCAGAATCCAATCAGGAGTGTACCTAAAGTACATAACACCACCAATTTAGGGAGAAAGCAGATAGACTGGGGTCCTGAATAGCAGGATCCCTGTCAGACTAGTCAAAAACCAGCAAAACACCAGGAAAAAAGTGGGGGTACCCATGTAGTCAGATTCCACCTTCCTACATAACCCCCCCCAAACAAAAGGAGATGAGGCTAACCTTGTCCAGTTGAGACTTTATTGACTAAGTGGCCATATAAGGAAGATCCTGCACTAGCATGGATACCCCCTGTCTTATGGTCCACTAAGGAGTCTCTACCCCTAAGGGTATTGGTTTTTCTCCAAAATTTGGGAGTACTACCTGTAGGGTGTTTTTGCAAAGAAAAGGGCTGGTGGGGTGCCTGAGTGGAGAAGTGAGGCCCTAAATAAGTTGGTCTCAGCTTCCTCAGAGCACTGGTCACCATGGAGGCCTTTCTTTCCATGACTGAGTTATATCTGGCCCTAGGGGTCAACCTCTGGCTGCCTATAGCCGGGGGTTGAGTCCCTTTGGTTGGAACACTGGAGGGACAAGATAGGTTTGGAACTATCTGGTCCCAGGTTTGCTTTTGCCCAACAGAGTCCATCTGGGGGAGGTCACTACCCAAGGGTAAGAGGGATCCCTCAGTGTGTTGAGGAATTTTCACCTGGCTAGTGCTACTAGCCTGGTTGTCCCTAATCTGTTGATGAGGGGGTTCCTCTGGACAGTGGGCCCTGAGGGGTCCACTGACCTCCCTGACCTCTGCAGCCCTAGGCTGTCTGAGGTAGGGTAGAGAGGGGCAGGTTACCTGCTCCAGACTGGGTACCACCTTGGAAGGGTCCCCTGCCATCAGGGGTGTGGCCAGGACAGGCCTGACCACCTCTGGGGCAGTTCCTCCACAAGGGGTAGGATCAGTTCCCTGAGGAAGCTGTCCCTTACCTATAGTCTGGGGGGAAGAAGACTTCTCTTCAATCCCTTTGCTCTCTGGTGGAGTTAAGTGGGCCATTCTTTCAGGCTCCACTACTCCAAAATTTCCCTGGGGTTGGACTGAGACCCTAAGGGTCCCACCAACTTTATCAGGGAGGCCTAACATTCTTAAATGGGCCTGGTATTCAACTTCAGCCCAGGGTGAAATTTCTAGATCATTACCCAACAGGCAATCTACAGGCAAGTTTGGGGATACTGCCACCCTCTTTGGGCCAGTGACCCCTCCCCAGCTGAGATTGACTATAGCCATGGGATGATCTGTCCTGATACCATCAATGTTGGTCACCTGGTACTTAAACTCAGGTAAAAGCTGCTGAGGGGGTACTAGGTTCCCTGTCACCATGGTGACACTAGCCCCTGTGCCCCTAAAGGCCACAGCTTTCTGACCATTGATCAGTGGCTCCTGTCTGTACTTGCCCAAAGAATTAGGACTGAAAGTAAAAGTGGCAAATCCCATGCCATCATCACAGACTAAGGAGGCCTGTGAGGAGGACCTTGATAAGCTGGGGTCCACCTCAGTTCCCCATACCAACCCACCTAACTTTTTGGGTGCACTAGTACCACCTGGGGGATTACTACTGGTAGTACCAGGAGGAATGGTAGTAGTGCTTGGAGGAACATTTTCCTTATTGCTGACCTTTGGACAATTGGGATCATTTTTCCAGTGGCCTGGCTTTTTACAGACAAAGCAATAAGGTTTCTTTTCAGGGGAGGAAGGAGTTTGGGACCCACCCCCAGAAGCGGGCTTTTGGGGCCCTGTAGTGGACTTGTCTTTTGACTTATCCCCACCTTTCTCTTGGGTCTTGGAAGAATCTTTCTTCTGGTCACCACCCTGGTTCTTTGGCTTTACCCTGGTTCTGACCCATTTATCTGCATTCTTTCCCAATTCTTGGGGAGAAGTCAGATCTGAGTCCACCAGGTACTGGTGCAAAAGCTGGTTTTGACAATTATTAAGGATCTGCTCCCTCATAATCAAATTGTACAATCCTAAATAGTCATGCACTTTGCTGCCATGTATCCAACCTTCCAGAGCCTTAGTAGCACAATCTACAAAGTCAACCCAGTCCTGAGTCTGTGCTTTCTGGGTGTCTCTGAACTTAATTCTGTATTGCTCGGTGGTTAAGCCAAACCCATCAATGAGAGCACTCTTCAAGACTGTGTAATTGTCTGCATCCTCTTCTCTAACAGTGAGGAGCTTATCTCTACCTTTGTCAGCAAAGGAGAGCCACAAGATAGCTGCCCACTGCTCCTGAGGGACCCTCTGTACTTTACAGGCCCTCTCCAGTGCAGTTATCCATTTGTGGATGTCATCCCCACTCTGATAGGGAGGGACTATCTTGTTCAGGTTCCTATAATCATGAGAATACTCTCTAGTTCTAGGGACACTGTTGCTGCCACCATGGGACTCTACTCCCAATCTTCTGGTTGCTCTCTGGAGCTCTAAGGATTCCCTGTCTAGGGCCAATTGCTCTTTCTTGAGCCTGAGCTTGATTCTCTCAATCTCCAGTAATTTGCACTTCTTATCATAAGAGGATTCTCTCCTATTAGATACAGAGGTCCTTACAGAAGTACCTGAATGATTAGACTCTGTTGTATTCCTCTTAGGGTGTCCATACACGGGCTTTCCTGTATCATGTCCTTATATAGGCACAATTCGCCCTGCCCTTATATAGGCATAAAATCCCAGTCCTTATTTAGGTATTAAACCGTGCACTCCAAATACAGGCATGGTCTCTGACATCCGTCCACCCTAACGTCACAACGAGTTCTTGAAGAACAGACCCTTAGGCTTCGGGAGTTTCCCTAGCACAGGACTATTGATTTCTTCAAGGACTCATCTATTATGCATGAACCGTTATACCTTAGGGGTTCATTCATGACGTCTTCCGCTGTCCGATTCACGTCAATGCTAACACTCTGAGGTACCTCTCAGGTATAAATATACCTTCCCTAGCCCTTGTAAACTAGAGGAGACCTCGACTTCAGAGGAACCCGTTTCCCGGCCTGACGCACTGAGAAGACGCTGTCATCCCTGCACGCAGAGAGTCCAGCTTCCAGTGATCTGACTTCCCTCGCGGGGTGTTGGAGTTCGAGTCTGGCAAGAGATTCCTACCTCTCTCATTCTTAAGGTATGGAGCTGACTAGAACCTAGAGGGACTCTTGGCATACTAGGCATACTAGGCATACTAGACTTAACATACTCTTAGTATACCATAGTAGGGAATACTTCACCTACTTCATACCTCTCCCTACACCTAGGTCAGGTTAGGTACATTGGGGTAGAACTAGCTTAGAGACGCATCGTATGAGTACTCGCATTTTTTAGTCTGTTATTTATGTAAATGAATATCTACTAAAGATCATGCTAGCGCAGTATTATTTATTTCTACTGCTTACGCTGTACATTATTTATCTTGCATACTGTCTTGTGATCGTAACAGCACATTTTACTTACACAAGAAACAAGACTGTTCAATAAACCTTTTATTGAAACGCCCGTCTATTCTTTCTGTGTAACTTTGAGGAAAACTAAGCATGCACGATTGAGCTGAGTGAAATAGTTATCTATTGTTTCTACGACTCTGGGACACGTTCTGATTCTAAAGGGAAACAAAGTTGTCATATTTTGCGGCTGCCAGAAACTACTCCATTCTTGTTTATCAAGGAGTTTCTAGTGGCCTCTGAGCTAGCTGGCACAAGTAATTAAGTTTAATATACTCGATAGGGACATACCGACCTCAGTCCTATGTCAAACCTATAGGGTATATTATTCCAATGCGCAGAGCCTATTAGGGAAATAGGAGCTACACTACATGGCGCCCAACGTTTGGTAAGGCGGTAATTTAACGCTAGATACTGAGTAACTCAGCCGTGCTTTTTCTCTCAGAGACCCCTACCCATATACTCCAAAAGACGTCTGGAGTGGGCAGGGTTAAGTATCCGCCACGGCTACATAGGGAAGCACCCTATATATTAGCTGTTTGGTTTGCTCAACGTTGAAGGATACAGTGTTCCAAAATATTGTGCACCTTATCTTTGTTTCCTTGAAACTTGTTCTACATTTTTCAAAAAACAAAATGCCTGACTCCGACAATGACACTGGTGCTACGGCAAATCCAGCCCAAGCAGCAGCTTTTAACATTACCGGTTTAAATGAAACCGAGGAGGGTGTTATAGACATCCATCCAAACTTAAGAAGAGCCATCACTCTAAAACTCATAAACATGGCCTACCACCAAGAGGAGGTAGAGCAGTTTTCGTGATAGAGGCACATGAATCCTTTCAGACAGAGGTATTCTAATCATGGGTAATATTTCCTGAATCAAATTCAGTATCAAAACTGTTTCACTTCTACAAAGAAGATGATCCACCAGAAGAATACATTCCTTTCGAGGATATAGAAATTCCATTAACATACCAGGAGCATCAGCTCTGGTTTAAAGGCGCCCTAAAACATCACAGAAACATTACCAGGCTCGGTCCACTAGGTAGACCAGGAGCAACATGGCCGATTCTAGCCGGCTACACAACTCATCCTGACCTGGATATAATGTCAGATGAGGAACTACTTGTTCAACTACAAGAACTAATAAAAATATACAGACAATTGGTCCAATATGTCATGCGGACTTTCACATTCCAACCACCTTTAACCATTCCAAATCAGACTCCTCAACCGGGGACTGCACTAAAAATTACACCACAGACTCTATACGCAGTCATGGGTAAAATGCCCACAAAACGTGAGCAAATTCCATTCTGGATAGCTCAAAAAATTACTCAAATCGAAGCAGTATTTCCAAATACTAGCCCGTATGAGAAACACAGAATCCTAACTATCAGTTTACCGATGGGGATCACACCACAACTGGAAGACTGCACCACTTGGGGCTCAGTCTTTGCTGCCATCTATACTAAAACACATGGCATTCCGTCAATTGCGGTAATACCTGATGTCCTGAAACAAATTCAAAACGAATACGGGGCAGAGCCTGCTCTAAATTTAGGTATGAAATTACTGAAAAATTTCGACCAGGTCTCAACAATAATATGATCTAATATTAAAGGGGAGGCAGCAGCAGTGGCGATCCGCCAAAAATTAAGGGAATTTGATGTTACAGAACACCAAACTGAGCTACCCAGAATAATTGAACAATCTTATGCAGAATTAGGCAGAGATAGTTTGGGTGGAAGACCAGTGAAGCCGAAACTATCTGAAAGTCCTGAGAAGGACTCAATTAAACAAACTCCTACATCTTCTAAAAAGAGGTGGGAGACTAATAAACAAAATTCAAACGAGAAACGTTCTCAATCCCGAGGTAGGTCTCCTCAAAAGGAGCCCTCTGAAAGGAGGTATAACCTCAGGAATAGGGATAATTTGAGAAAACCTGACAGGTATCAAGATACTGATACACGTTCCTCTCGTCCCTTTCAGATCTCGTCACAGACTTCGGAAAGAAGAGGACGGTCAGAACATAGAGAAGAACGCGTGAAATCCAAGGAAGAAAAACACGCTCCAAAAAATAAAACAAAACCTCAATTCTCCAAAAAGAAAGTAGCAGGTCTGAAGATCAGACATGCCGAGAATACTGAGAACACAACTCAAGAACGGAGAATGGGCTCAGACAATGCTGGACAGTGCAGCAGAAGTCACAATAGCTCGCCAGAACCTGAAGGAACTTCTGGAGATAGTGGACTTGAATGAGTACATTACAGTTGAGACTGTAGACACCAGGGTTAGTACTCCACAAAAGTTATATGAAATAACACTCCGGATGGAGGGAGACATACCTAGACAGGTGAAAGCACTTTTTTGGGAAAGACTATCAGGGGGCTATGACATTCTTCTAGCAGAAAAAGACTGGCCACCACAATTTGTCAGAGAGTGCCCACACGGCAAAGACATTATTATGCCTGCCTTCTCCAACCATATTCCAATTCACCTAAAATATACATATGCCAGGAAATGGGCAGTAGCCCAGGCCCCAGCATTATATAAAAATCATGTAGGATGGGATGAGGACTCCCCTCACCATAAAATACATCTGAAACATGAACCAACTGCACAAAGGCAGTATCCAATAAAGCAAGAAGCTAAAGAACAGGTCAGGGAGATCTTAGATCAACTTGAATACCAAGGGGTGATTGAAACATGCACCTCCTCAATGAACAATCCTTTGTTTCCTGTCTCCAAACCAGACAACACATATCGTCTAGTTTTGGATTACAGACACTTAAACACTTGTTCTAAAACATTTGCAGTGCAAAATGCACATAGCACAGCATTAATGAATAACATTGTGCGTTAAAAATATAAAACCACATTAGACATCTCAAATGGTTTCTTTTGTCAAAACATAGCACCTGAAAGCAGGTACTTAACAGCATTCTCCATAATGGGGACCCAGCGTCAATTTTGTCGACTCCCACAAGGGTTCAAGAACAACCCAGGTTTATTCTCAGCGAGGGTAACGGAGTTACTACAAATTTACGACAATGAGGCATTGTCCTATGTCGATGATATCTATCTGACAGACGATGACCTGGAAAAACACTTGAACAGGTTGAGTACCATTATACTGGGATTCGCCTCTGACGGCTACAAATTCAACTTCAAAAAGTCCCGAATTGCCCATCTCAATGTCCTATTTCTAGGATATGAGCTTTCAAGTGAAGGCAAGAGCTTGGCAGCTAACTTTCTAGAGAAATGTGCGCTGCTCCAACCTCCAAAAACGCTAAAAAACGTACAATCCATCCTGGGTTTCCTACATTTTGGAAGAACATACATACTAAACTACGCAGAAAGGGTTAAACCTCTCTACGCATTAATCAAACCTGATTTTTCAATCAAAAATTGGACAAATGAACACACAGAAATCTTGCGTTCACTCCAGGCTTACATGTTAGCAACAAATCACTTACAAACACGCGTAAGTCAACGCAACCTGGTGATCCGAATAATTTCGGGTCAATGCGGATTCACCTACTTAACATTTAATGAGGGTGAAAAAATACCAATCGCATACAAATCTCATTTGTATACACAAGCAGAAATGCGCTTCACTTCAACTGAAAAAATTCTGACAGCATTTCAAACCGCTGTAGCAAAAGAAAGAGCCCTAGCACAAGGGAAACGCATTATTGGCGTAACCCCAGTACCAGCTTTAGAAGCGGTCACAAAAGCAAGCATTCCAAATGCAAAAGCATTACATCCAAGATGGATACAATGGGTTAATTCTCTTGCTGCAACTGATGTTGAATATGTTTTTGATCCCGATTTAAAAACACAAGCATTCCTGCAATATGAACAAGAATGTCCTCTGCCCACTGAAATTCTGCCTCTCGATCAGTTCGAATTCATAATTTACACTGACGGATCCCCACAGCCCGCCACAGGGAGTAAGCAAGCTTACAGTGCAGCGTGTGCAATCAGATAAAGGTCGCATGTGAGATGGCATCTTCAGACCTATGGTCAGAAAAACTCAATCTCTAGGAGATTGTACAGCTCAGCGAGCTGAGCTACAAGCATTCAAACTGGCACTTGAAAGAACAGATCGAGAATTCCCCACACTAATAGTGTGCGATTCCTTTTACTGTGTTCAGTCGTATAATGAATATATACAAAACTGGCGTGAAAATGGTTTCAAAGTTGCGAAAGGTGGCACAATAAAGCACAAAATGCTTTGGGAACAAGTAGTTCAGTTGAAAAACGAACTACCAAAGGCTCACGTGATCCACACACTGAGTCATCAACGTGATGGCGTTCACGTTGCAGGGAATTCATTGGCTGACAAAGCCGCAAAGGGGGCTGTTCAGACGGCTTCCGTAGCTGCGATCACTCGTTCAAAAACAAAAATAGACGGTGAGATAATGTTGGCTGTCAATGCTTCAAGCAAGGGCAGCAGTGCAGCGTTACCCAAAAAGTTTCCACTCAAGTACTCTTATGTAATTGATGCGAACAACGTTCCTTTTGCTCGAATCCCTGGAGTGGGGGATAGGGTAATTCCAAACATGGAACGTAGAGCAGCTTTGATTTATGAGGCACATTTGGGGCAGGGTCTGTCACATCAAGGGATCTCTAAAACAATTTTGACGTTAAAAGAGATGTACTGGTGGCCTGGAATGAATACAGAAATTCACATATTCATCAATAACTGCTTAGACTGTAAATTACAGCGAGAAAGCCACCAGACACCATGCTGCGAATGCAGCTGCCCAGTACAGACACCACTGTTAGACAGCATTAGACTATCTACGCGCATGCGTCCTTCTGGACAAATGCAATCCCACAAATACTGAATTAAGGTTCCTATGGATATGGCCTCAGCGCTCGGCTGACGCTCGAACTGTTATAAAAGATTTACGAGTCTTTATCGGCATATACGCAATAGGCACGCTACATTCTGACCAGGGCCCTGCGTTTAGCTCTCGGGCTTACAAAGAAGCCATGGCCAGTCTGGGAGTTGCATTGCGGTACTCCTCTCCGTTCCATCCTGAGGGAAATTCGGTTGTGGAAAGGAAAAACCGGGACATAAAGCAGTCTATAACAGCTAGGGTATTAGGTTCGGGTGATGGGTGGGTCAAACATCTTTATGGGGTCCAGCGCTCATTAAACAACCTGCCAAGAAGTTCTCTAGGGGGGGGTCATTCCATATGAGGTCCTATTTGGGACAAGAATGTGGGTACCAGATCTCGATGACGTAGGCACAGTGGTGGAAAATAAAACGTTTGATATCAAAGATCGTTTGGCTGTATTTACAGGAACTGAATGAGTTAAGAACGAAACAAAGCAACGTATTCCTGCAGCCAACCACCACTGGGGAAAAACCGGCGGTCCCAGCAAGGCCTGTCTGGATTCCAGAAGTTGGGGATCTACTCAGAGAAAAAATTGCGGACAAGAAGGAATTTGGACCTTCTTACAGACAACCAGTACCTGTCCTAGCAGTTCAAGGAACAAGAACAGTACTTCTGCCGCCCCTTGCTGGAAGAAAGGAGAAAAGATTTGTGTCCATCGACCTCATCAAACCACAGTATGTGGCCAATACTAAATAGTAGGCCTCGTGGACTCCGACCTAGTAGCAGACGCACTCCTCTCGCTACTATCCAAGCGGTTCAGACTGAAAGACTGATAACCATCGAGAATTCAGCTGTAACAGATGAAGGACTAGGCAACAATGCAATGGAACTCATCCCTCTTGAAAATCAAGTAACAGTTCGTCCAAATACACCTGTCTACACCAATGTAGCAAGTGATCAACTGGTTCCAGCGATTTCTACCAATCCTGATGCAATTCCAACAATTGACAGAACTGCTTCTGGCTATTTCATTAACTTTGATACGTTCTCAGAAGATCCGAGTGAACCTGAAACGACGCCAGCATCATTCAACACTCAAGCAGCAAGTACAAGACTTTCTTCACTTTCTGAAAAAGACTTATTTGGTTTCTCCATGGATTGAACTCTGGATTACATCTGGACTTTTTGTTTTCCTGCTCTGGCTAGCTTTGGTTACAACTGTGAGCATGCTTATAAGTGGCAGATACATCCATGTGAACACTGAAGGAAAAGATGTGAACGTACTTTTGAAACCACATAAATCTTCCCATCGTGAAGCAAGAGACTTGTCATCAGTGAACATCACAGCCGTTCCTGTACAGGATGGTATAGTGTGGGACAAAACAGATTTTGATATCTTTGGCCCGACGGAACAATTGAACATTCCACATTTATTTAAAATTTCACTAAGTGATCTAATTTCGTCCAGTACCTATTCTGATGATTGGGACTTTGAGACTGTTAATGACATCATGTTTGACCTAGAAAAATCTGCTGCATTTTCTAAAAATGAATATTTAGAGGGTTCAACAGACTATGAACAGCTGTATTGCTATAACCACTATGGTCATCATTATTTGCATAAATCTGCATACCCTAGAAATGTGTTTGTTTAACCAATGGGAGCATTGTCCTATACCACCACAAGGTAGTTCAAAAACATTTGCTAACAAGTTTCCATATTTTTCACGTTACAATACATCTGATCCAGAACATTTTTACTATAAAAATGTAAACAAAACAGGACTGAAAATTATGTTAACTAATACAAAACAGATTTACTCTGCAGCATTTATTGCCCAACTGTCTAGACAGGGTTTCGACTTATGGAAAGACACAATAGACACAAAAACTGTGTGGGGTACTAAAGATTGGCAAGTGCAGGGGATAGAAGCGTTATTTAGAGCCTGTATCATCCCTGAACAAATAATGTTTTTGAATGAAACTGTCCAACAAACATCTTGCCTTGGGTTAGCCAAGATCAAAGAGATGAAAACACCTTCTGTACCAACACCTGCAAGTGATAACAATACACAGGCAGCGGTGACAGTTGACCAATATACTACAACTCAACAGATCTAATCCTGATTGGAGAAAATGGTTGATCTGGCCCACAGACACGAACAACTGTCAGGAAAGATTCCTGAATAAAACTCAGGGCTTTACTATTCATAGGCCAGACCCAAGATATGTCCAAAGACAGCATCCGGGGGTAGTAACAACATACAGTGTAGGTAAATTATGCCTCGATTGGCTGCAGAAATCTACACTACAGGATGTGAAACAACACTTATCCTTACTTACAGAAGACGCAGACCTTAGGGACTTCTTGCTTGGACCAAGAAAACCGCGTCAAAAACGTTTCATTTATGCTGCCTATAATGAAGCATGGAAAGTGTCACAGATGGAGGCCGCAGAACGAATAAGTGAACTTGATCGTATTAATTTAGAGAAAACCCTCTCTGTGGTCGACAATGGGTTAACAACTTTGTCCTCCAGAATATATTCATTGGATGGCATTGTATCCTCTGCTATCGATATACTAGAACAAGATTTGGTGATGTTACAGCAAGGCCAATCTCAATTACTTTCTATTGTGTTATTAAGCTGGACGCTGCAATCTTTGCGTGCGGGCTATGTGCCTTGGCGTTTTATCAACACGTCAGCTCTATTTGCAGGATACAATCTAACTGATAAACAGATCGAACTGGCATAAAGAGGAGCAAAGTATACAGTGCTGAGCATTGAAAAACTGGAAAAATTACCATTCACAGTGGCAGAAAAACCAGCTACAGAATGGCTCATTCATGGCAAAATCACATTACCTGTGACTACTTTTCAGTTTCAGTATTGCCTCAGACAAATGCAAGCAGGCAAATATGAAAGGTTGGGTAAGGAATACATTAAGACATCTTGGGATTTACCGTATACATATAGATGTTGGAGTGGGGATCGTGAAGTGTTTTTGAGCGGTACACACTGTAAAAGTGCACTGAGCGGTTCACTTATATGTCAGGACATTTCTTTACACGGGGCTTGCAATGGTTCTGTGGCAAATTTGTTTTGCCATCAGCAGGGTACACCAGCTGCTGTGATTAATCCAACGTTTGGACAACTTTCTAATGGGAGTTACCTCATGTTGAATGATCAGATTTGCTGCTGCATGTTGCCAGGCATCCCATATCTAGTAACGGTCAACTCCAGGGTCACTTGCTGTATGCAAGTATTGTTTGCCCCAATAGACACAGTCAGGGAGTCGCCTCTATGGCCTTCGCTGAACGTCTCTTTTATAAGATTTGATACTTTGAGCAGAATGAAAGCCATGCTTTTACAGCAAACAGTGCCTTTTACCACGGCCAAAGAAACCTATGATCTACAAGTAGCAAGGACTTCGGCTGAGATACAGACTTTAATACGTACAAACTGCCCTATACATTTCGTGGAAATGATAGGACGTATCTTTAACATGTCTGATACAACCGGAATTGTACATGTATTTAAGAGCATCTGCTCCGGTCTGTTAGCACCTTTCCAGGCAATACTCGGGATCATCCCGAACTTTGCACATTCGGTGTTTGGTGGCATACCATTAATTCTAGCACTTGTTGCCGGAATTCTTTTTCTCTTCCTGCTATTACGCTATGGCCAGCCTATTCGCAGACATCACTCCGAGCGAAGTGGAGAAAGCTCTCCTTGAACGAAAGTGCCGTGAGCGAATAGTACAGCTTTTGGGCATGACTCGTCTACGGGAACTTAATACCACGTGGTTCCTGTCATTCAGACCAATCTGGCAAGATTGCATCTTACCTGTCCTACGATGCCTGCTATGCGGTGAAGAATGCGTGTTGGACACCTGTGTAACATTTCCATCAGCAACGCCAACGGATATCGATACTCTGCTGGACCCGATAACGGCCCATGCTCTGTGTTGTCCCCAGAGGCTACCCATCCTGATGACGGCATTCATTGAGATCTCACAGTCGCTTCCGGCTGCTGCTGAGGTACGAGATGGATCTACAGGCACACAGGTAACAACGGACGCGAACATTGCTGCGGCAACCTATGCTGAAAGCGATGCTTCACATCTCTGTGCAATTAATCTACTACACGAGGTGTTCCGACTGTCACCAACTTCAGTGGACGATGTTTTGTCTACAGAAATAGATGATCTCATGTTTACACCAGACCCGTATACTGACTCTGATTCGGCCCACAGTGTTCCAGAGATGCAGTAACAATTTGGCCTTCGTATTTCAAAACTTGGAACTCTTCCCAAATTGAATTTTCTCCCATTTTTTCGAACTAAATGGCAATTCAATCTGCTTGAAGTAAAACTAGCCTTATAGTACAGACTTCGCAGTACTTCCTCAGACACTGTCATCTTATTTTGTCTAAAAATGTTCATTAATTTTCGTGACATGAAATGACTTTGATTTTTGAACAACTTATCGATCATTTTTCTATCACATGTAAATCTTACTGCTTATTTCGTTCAGACTGCATTTTATTTCCAAATATATGCCTGAAATGAAAAACCATGCTTAAAATGTACAGTACCTTTTGCATTTTAATAGGTTTTTAAATACTTTTTAATGCTTTTAAGGAATATTTTTAGCAATATGCGGTACTCCGTTTTATGTTTAGCATATCAAATGTTTAGCATTTTATTATTATCGTACACACGAAAGTGGAGTGGGTGTTGTATTCCTCTTAGGGTGTCCATACACGGGCTTTCCTGTATCATGTCCTTATATAGGCACAATTCGCCCTGCCCTTGTATAGGCATAAAATCCCAGTCCTTATTTAGGCATTAAACCGTGCACTCCAAATACAGGCATGGTCTCTGACATCCGTCCACCCTAACGTCACAACGAGTTCTTGAAGAACAGACCCTTAGGCTTCGGGAGTTTCCCTAGCACAGGACTATTGATTTCTTCAAGGACTCATCTATTATGCATGAACCGTTATACCTTAGGGGTTCATTCATGACGTCTTCCGCTGTCCGATTCACGTAAATGCTAACACTCTGAGGTACCTCTCAGGTATAAATATACCTTCCCTAGCCCTTGTAAACTAGAGGAGACCTCGACTTGAGAGGAGCCCGTTTCCCGGCCTGATGCACTGAGAAGACGCTGTCATCCCTGCACGCAGAGAGTCCAGCTTCCAGTGATCTGACTTCCCTCGCGGGGTGTTGGAGTTCGAGTCTGGCAAGAGATTCCTACCTCTCTCATTCTTAAGGTATGGAGCTGACTAGAACCTAGAGGGACTCTTGGCATACTAGGCATACTAGACTTAACATACTCTTAGTATACCATAGTAGGGAATACTTCACCTACTTCATACCTCTCCCTACACCTAGGTCAGGTTAGGTACATTGGGGTAGAACTAGCTTAGAGACGCATCGTATGAGTACTCGCATTTTTTAGTCTGTGTTATTTATGTAAATGAATATCTACTAAAGATCATGCTAGCGCAGTATTATTTATTTCTACTGCTTACGCTGTACATTATTTATCTTGCATACTGTCTTGTGATCGTAACAGCACATTTTACTTACACAAGAAACAAGACTGTTCAATAAACCTTTTATTGAAACGCCCGTCTATTCTTTCTGTGTAACTTTGAGGAAAACTAAGCATGCACGATTGAGCTGAGTGAAATAGTTATCTATTGTTTCTACGACTCTGGGACACGTTCTGATTCTAAAAGGGAAACAAAGTTGTCATGTTTTGCGGCTGCCAGAAACAACTCCCTTCTTGTTTGTCAAGGAGTTTCTAGTGGCCTCTGAGCTAGCTGGCACAAGTAATTAAGTTTAATATACTCGATAGGGACATACCGACCTCAGTCCTATGTCAAACTTATAGGGTATATTATTCCAATGCGCAGAGCCTATTAGGGAAATAGGAGCTACACTACAACTCCACAGAGGGGGTTCTGGATCTTCTAGGCAAACTCTGTACTCTTCCTGGTGGAGTAAAGAGAGGGCCACTGGGGCCTTCTTCCCCACCTGAAGGAAGAGTTGGATTTTCCAGGTTAGGATCATCTTGATCCTCCTGGCCAGGGTTTGAGTCCAGATCAAAGAAGTGTTCACTTCCTGCTCTTTCCTCATTTCCTGTCCCACCCACTCTTTCTACTTCATCAGACCCTGGGGTCTTTCTGAGGTCATCTAAGAGCAACATCTCTATTAGACGTTGGGTGCTTGCACTTCTCCCTGTCCTCAGCTTCCTAGATGTACACATATTTCTCAATTCTTGGAATGAGAGATGGTCATACCTAGTTGGCAGAGAGCCACTGGCTTCTCCTCTAGAAGACATACTAGTGTTATGTGGTGTAGGCACCTACCTAACCTAGTGGAGACTAAACTCTCTTGAGTTGGAGAAAGGGTGTGCTAGACCCTTGACTTACCCAACTCCAAGTTCAGTAGAACTTACTTTATTCTAATCTTGATGTATTATATGTACCTAATACTTTTAGTGGTTTTCAGTTAATCACTCAATGAGATTTATCTGGTAAAAGAATAGCAAGCTTGAATCCCAACCGCTGCACACCAATGTGAGAAGTTGGCCTGGTATATGCTGTCCACTAATTAAAGTGGGCACCTTGCACCAGTCCAACCGACCCTTATTGATGATTATGTCCTCTGGCATTGACATTAATGCATCGGAAATGAACGTATCCGAGTGGCTACTTAATGCTAGTAATAAGCATGCACCTTTTAAAAAGGTTAAACTGGCCCGGCGCGCAGACGCACAGCGATGGTTCTCCACTGAGCTCAAGACCCAGAAGCTGACTTTGCGCCAACTTGAGAGGCAGTGGCGACTAAAGTACTCCCCGATAAAAAACTTCTCTATATTGCAGCCCGGAAGGAATTTAAGAAGAACATCCTTACGGCTAAAGCCGCCCATTTCTCTGCGCGTATCTTGAAGTCCAATAATAGTTCCAAGGAAATCTTTTCTATCATCAATGAATTAGCAAATCCTGATAGAATTCTCCTGAAGGCTACACCCTCCCAGACACTGTGCAACTCTTTAAATGATTACTTTATCGAAAAAATTATCACCATCAAAGCCAGCATCCCTAAGCATTCTTCCATCCAGACCCCTTCTGCTGTGCATTGTAACAATTGTAGTATTAGCTGTTTTCCCTCTATTGGAATGGAGACTTTCCAAGATCTTCTTGTTAAAGTTAAATCAGGTGCCCCCTCTGACTGCTGTCCACCTCACATACTAAAGGACTGCCTTGCAGTCTATCCGGGCCCGGCACTCGCTCTTTGAACGAGTCACTTTTAACTGGCCAAGTCCCCTTGGCTTTCAAGAAAGCCACAGTGGTACCCCTCCTAAAAAACCTGGAGCAGATCCCGCTCTCCTGTCTAATTACCGCCCAATCTCTTTGCTTCCTTTTTGGCGAAGATTTTGGAAGGCCATGTAGCTAAATGCTTATCTAATTTCTTGGAGGAATCTAAATACCTGGACCCTCATCAGGCAGGGTTTCGGCCGGCCCATTCTACTGAAACTGTAATCCTCGCTGTCCTGGACACCCTCCGGGACAACGCAGACAGATGTTCCCCTCAGGCACTGGTACTACTGGACCTCTCTGCCGCCTTTGACACGGTCGACCACACTATCTTGCTCGACCGTGTCAAACATGCTGGTATTCTAGGTACGGCGGCTCTTTGGCTCGCCTCCTTTTTGGAAGATCGTTCCCAGGCCGTTTGCCAAGGCCACTTTTCAGCTCCCCTACGTAAAATCACTTGTGGCGTCCCACAGGGCTCGGCCCTTTCTCCCCATCTATTTAACCTCTATATTGCCCCATTGATCCAGTCCCTTAAAGATATGAATGTGACTGTTTTTAACTATGCAGATGACCTCCAATTACTTTTTAAGATCGATAATTCACAAAATTCGGTCATGGACGTTCAGGCTACAATGCGGCACATCCAACTATGGATGGACCTTAATCACCTTAAACTGAACCCTGGTAAGACAGAGCTTGTTCTTACTGGGGACAGTCATAAGTACTGGGGCCCCCATTACTGGCCTCCAGAGCTAGGACCTTCTCCTTCCCCGTCCCCTCGGCCAAAACACTTGGAGTTTCTCTTAACAATGACCTCTCATTAAAAACCCAGGTTGGTGCGGTCATTTCCAAGTGTTTCTTCCAAATGCGTAAGATCAGGAAGATACACCGCCTTCTCACTCAGGAAGCCTTGATTATGGTCATAATAGCCACTGTCCTGTCACATCTTGACTACGCCAACTCCGTGTACTTGGGCATGCCTCTCTATCTGCTCAAACGGCTTCAGATGGTCCAAAACCATGCAGCCCGACTGATTCTCCAACAACCTAAATGGCAATCAGCAACTCCCCTGCTGAAGAAACTGCACTGGCTCCCTATCACCCAGCGCTGTGCCTTTAAAACTGGCTGCCTTATTTTTAAATCCTTGCATGGCAATAGTCCTGCTTTCATCAACAGCTTGATTTCTAGACATACCCCCATACGTAACCTACGTTCTGCCCATCTCTCACTTCTTGACACTCCGACATTCAAGCGGGTGCGTCAAGGAGGCCGCAGATTTGCGATTCTTGCCCCTAAACTGTGGAATTCTTTTCCGCTGGAAATACGGTCTTGCACTAACCTCCTGCAGTTTAGGAAGTTTCTCAAAACATGGCTTTTTGAACAGGCCTATGACTGATGTTCTACCGGATAGCATTTGGAGCCTCCTACAGCGCCATGAAGCCTCCTGGTGTACGTGCGCTTTATAAATTATTTTTAACATTAACATTAACATTAACATTATGTCAAAGATAACCTTTATGAAAGCTATCCTTGTGGTAGCTATGGAGAGCAGCCTTCAGGCTTAATCTTGAAGGAATGTAAAGCAGCTTGTTTTACCAGAACAGAACCTCCTGAGTGACCAAATGAAAGGAGAACCACCCAAGTGTTATATAAAAAAATATGTATTTATTACTAAACACTCTCTACTAATCTCTATGTGAGATTAGAACATAAAGCACACAATACTTAATCAATAGACCGGCAGTAAATAGCACAATACACAGCGGACTCCAGGGGGAGACCGAACCATATACTAAAAAAATGGTATAACAACAACGACTTCAATAGACACAGTGCCTAGAGCACGTAGAATCGCTGGGACCCCAAGGAACCACCCAAAGGAGTGACACAGGGAGCCCACGGAGGATGGGTGCAGTGTGGGAACACAGACGCGAGCTCCGTACAACTCTATGGGAAAGTCGCGGTTGGAAAATTACAGTTTAAGGACACTTCGGAGAGGACTTCAACCAAACCCTTTGGAACATAGAAGGTTCTAAGGCCAGCACCCTTGTGAGTACTGAGGTACCCGTGTTACCTATCCCAGAGGAGCCGGGTGCATAGGGGTCAAGTGGTGTCGGAAACCCCCGTCGTTTTCAATGGCGTGATGCGAAGAAGTGCTGCTGCCGGGAAGATGAAAAGTGTCCGGTGGAATCCAAGCCTGGATCCGAGGTGAGAAGAACCTGCAAGCAGAGGGGACAGAGTCTGGGTCACTTCAGGGTGACCAGGGGCTCGATAGACGAATGCCCACCGATGTCGGGTGCTTCAGGTGTGAAGATAGGATGCTTGACTCTGCAGCCACGGGGACCAGGAGACGTCGACGACGACCAAAGTCCGGAGGTGAGCTGTCCCACGAAGGATGTCGAGTGCTGAGGGGTCAGTGTCCGCATTGAACACCAACAAGCCTTGGCAAAGGCAACCCACGCGGGCAGAGGAAACAGGTTACAGTGTGGACCAGCAAGGTCCAGGAGACTCTCCAAGCTATGGGAAGTCAGGGCACGTCTGGAGCAACCAGGGAAGCCCAAGGAAAATCAAAGTGACCCTCGCCAGGACCCACAGGCCAACGGACCAGGGATCGCGAAGGGACCTCGAGCGGAATCACAAAGCACCAGCCCACGGAGCACTCGTGGAGTGGAGGCCGGAGATCTTCAGTGAAAATGCTGCTCGGGGTCGGGACTACACGTAGTCCAAAGCACAGCCTCAGGGATCGCCAAAAAGTATATGCTGCTACAAAAGTACATGGTGCACAGGGGTTCGGGTTGCACGGGCCACACGAGGGATACTGGTCTCAGGATTGCTGAGAGAGCAGATCGACCTCAGAGACGCTCGGGAACCCACCTCCTGTGTTGCAGAAATCTTCGGAGTCCTCAGGCGCTCGGGAGATGCAAACCGGTCAGATGCGTCTAGGTGCCTGCTGCTGCAGGGGAGTAACTCCTTTACTCCAAGGGAGACTCTTCTGTCGTCCAGCGAAGTGTAGACCGTTGAAGTGCTTGGTTTCTGCTTGCAGAGTTTAGTCCAGGTAAAATCCAAAATCCTGTAGTCAGGTTTCCCACTTTATACCCAGGGAAGGGGTTGGACTAACTCTGGGGTCCCTCCTAGGGGAGGGTCAGGACAGAGGGGTGGTTACACCCATGTCCTTTGTCCAGTTTCGCGCCAGAGCAGGAGCAAATGGCTCCTGCAACTGGTTTGAGCCGGACTATGCATGGGGACACCAAATGTGCCCCCAGGGCAGACTTTCTGGCACACTAAGAGTGCACCCACCCAGCCCCAATACACTAAAGCCTGTCTGGGAGGTGGTCACACCTCCCTGTAACAGGAAACCTATTGTCAGGCCTTCCTCTGCTCGAGCTTGGCTCAGCAGCAGAAGGGCAGACTCGTGTCTGTGGCTGGCAGCATCCATTTTGTGCTGCCCAGGTCGAGAAAGCTGGTACCGGGTAGACCGGTGACCCATAGTAGTGGTTCTACAAGGGAGGAATCATACCTCCCACACCAGTTACTGGTGTGGAGGTATGATTCCAAGGTGTTTGACACCAAACACAACATGTTTCTAAGCAGCCGTTTTAAAGTTAGCATTTACCGCGAGGTTATAATGCACTTAAGTATATATGGTTGGCTGCATCACAAGACAACGCCGGAGAATAGGTTCCGAAGGCTGCAGTGGGGCTCTGCTCATGCAGGGGCACCCTCTCACACAAAACCCAGCACCCTGCCTTCAGGATTGATAAGGCCTGCCATAGGGGTGACTGATAGGTTCAAATGTGCAGTGATTTAGAATAGATATAGGTCACCTATATCTAAGTAAGGGGTGCATGCACCTCCTTACACAGGCTGCAGTAGCAGACCTGTGGTGTCATTTTGAATGGCCTCTCAGGGGTGGCACAATACATGCTTCAGCCCCCGGGAGGCCTCTGGGGTACCTATGCCCTGGGTACATGGTGTACCATATACTAGGGACTGATAAGGGTACCCCAGAATCCAATCAGGAGTGTACCTAAAGTACATAACACAACCAATTTAGGGAGAAAACAGATAGACTGGGGTCCTGAATAGCAGGATCCCAGTCAGATTAGTCAAGAACCAGCAAAACACCAGGAAAAAAGTGGGGGTACCCATATAGTCAGATTCCACCGTTAGAAGAAATTCCTCATCTTCGAGGTCGCAGTTAACTTCCTTAACATGATCTGCATTTTGGTATTTATGATCTATACTTCTATTCCTGAATTTCTTTTTGTTCCTACACAGTCTAGCATAGCGCCCCTTTAATTTACAATATCTACATACTTGACTGATGGCGGGACACTTTTTATCGTTAGCTAAGTGACCAGGAATGCCACATTTAAAACACACATATTCTTTTTTTTCCTGGTTGGAGTAAGTCTTATCCTTAAATTTGCTAGAAGTGCCCTCATCAGTACTAGGCTTTTTGACTAAATGAACCTCAGCAACATTTTTTTCTGCAAGTTCTTTCAAGCCAAGTTTCATGTCTTCAAAGCGATGAGCTATTTTAATGGCTTTGTTTAGCGTCAAATCCTCAGCGGATAACAATTTTTCTTGTAATTTGACATCTTCCACTTTGTGCACTAGTTGATCACGTACCATCTGATCATGAAATGAAGAGTAATTGCATTTGGATGCGAAAGTTCTCAGATCATTGACAAAGACGTCAATCGATTCATTCATCAATTGGCCTCTGCTGAGGAATTTATGTCGTGCAACTACTTCGTTGACCTTTTTTACGTACAGTTTGTCCAGTTGTTTGATAGCCTCATCAAACACATCAATATCATCTTCATCTGACATGCGATTTGAAGAACTAGAAGGTAAATGACCTAAAATGCGCCTGCCTTCTGCACCTAGACAATGTTTTAAGATAGCAAGCTTTCTTTAGTCCGTATAATCATCACTACCAATGGCTTCGATATAGGCTTCTAAGCCTTCTTTCCATTGTTTCCACTCTAATGCAGGTTCTCCAGGAGTGGCTAAAAATGGAGCTGGTGCACCAATGCCCTCCATATTGAAAACACACAAAAGAGAGTGAAAATCAAAGAGAGAAATGATCAGGATCTTGAATGCATAGTAGCAAATGGTGTGTGAATCACCGGAGTTTTAGTGTTCACAAATTTTATCCAACTAGAAAGTCTGCGAATCACAGAAATGCTGTAGAATGGAGGTACACAGCAGAAAGCTTGCACGAAAGGCAGTGTGCAAATCACTGTAATATTGAGAATGCCAAAGGATTACTGAAATAATAGTGTGCGGATCACTGGGGTGTTGTGACCGCAGCTTTGAAGAGAATTCCAATACAGGGAAAGCTGAGAACGATGCGCGCACCAGCACAGTGAATATTCTGCTAAGGACACAAACGTAAGCGTTCTAGACTTTTATAGAACTGTGTACACATGCGTGAATGGAATTACACAGTGTCAGGTTGCCGGAAAAGAAAGAGAACGCTTGCAGGAACGTTGTGGCGAAGGACGTTCTTTCTCGCGGGGAAGCGTGAGCGCTCGAGATGCAAGCATGCGGCCAGCTGTGCGTCACGAGCCTACCTGCGCATGCTGGCGGCCAAAATTCAAAATATGTCGGGAAAATGGCTAAAACCTCACCAGAATATGCCAGCAGGTCGGGATTTTCGAGCGGGAGGATGGTTGACGGTAGTACTCTCACCGTGCAGCATCCGGTGTGGGAGACGAGTTCCTTGGACAACGGGTTCCGGATCTGCAGTTGAGCAGGGCTCCAGGCTTGATATTTCGATCCCCAATCGTTGCCAGTGAAGTACTCTTCGGAAAACAGGACAGGATTCACGTGAATAGTTCCGGGAAGTTTATTTCATTACAGAACTGAGCCGAGAGGCTCCTCCATCAAGCCTGGGCCAAACCGTCTCCTGGTGGAATCTGGAGCACACAGCGTGTTCCAGATTCCACATGAGATCAGCAGGACACCATAACGTGCTGGGCCTTTCCCAGCGCGCGAGCCACACGCTCCTCTCGGGCTGCTCTCCTACTCACCTAGCGGCCCTGCCTACTCATCTGTGCACTTCTACCGTGACGCGGGGGGAAGCAAGCAAGGACAGCTGCCACCACACACCACCCGCTGCACGCCTCCCGGTCGCGCCGTGACCCGTGTGCCCGGTTTCAATAAATCCATGCAGCCTGCCTCAGCCAACAGGCGCATGGCCTCCTGCACTCTGAAATCCTCCAATACTTATCGCTATTTAGGCTACCCTCACTATAAACACTTAACCTGACAAAATTGTCCTAACTGCTACTGACGGTCACCGTGTCACAGCCAAAATGGTGACAGCACTTACAAAATGGAAGTTTATAGGCTGGGCAATAAAGCCCAGCACTAAAGAGCCCAAAAGAAGTCCAATGCAGACCCTTGGAAGAGTCGGAGGAGACAGGGGGAAAAGAGTAGAAAGCCATTTATGATGTGGACAGTGAATGATCTGAGGGAAGTAGATAGAAGTAAACAGTGAGGGTGGTCAAGGCGCTGAACAGTGAAGGTGAGGGAGGAGAAATGAAAGTAAAGACAGAAGAGTAAACATCAAGAGGGGAGCAGAGGCTGGAAAAGGAATACAAGCGCGCCAGAAGGGGGTTGCTAATTAAAATTGGGCAACCGGAGGGAACGAATGGGGAAGAGAAGGAGTGTAAAGAGAGAAAGCAGAATAGCAGTGGGGACCGACGGAAGAAATGATAGCCGTGATCAATTATACAAAAGAATGTGACTGTATTTTTATTATTTCGTGTTATATCTGTTTTAACATGTCGAAACGTATCGCGAGCTTTCCAAATTCCCTACGCAATTCAGGTGATTTCGGCCCTTGTAATTCTGTGCAGGTGCCCTGAGGAGAGGCGGCGGGCAGCTATTAGCCGAAGAAACTAATGCAGATGAGAGCAGTGTGCAGCCAGAGCGGTTAGTGAGGGGGGCAGAGGTGAGTTCGGAATGACTGGCAAAGTGTTATATGTGGCTCTGCGGTATCTGATGAAGAAGAACACCGGACGATAAAAACGTAATGGTGCAGGCGCTGAAATGTGAAAGAGCTAAAGCTTGCTTTATGCGACGAGCAGCCTTTGCTCCCATTAAGGTAGTTTATGGATGGTGCTTAATTAGAGTTTTATTAACCCAGGTGGCGATTCATATGAAACAATGCTGTGTATCACAAATGCACGTTCTCTTCGATACACACGTTTTCTTAATTGGGTCAGTTCAGTTTGGCTCTTTTAAATAAACTACTTTATATATTCTCATGCACTCGCCAATCCATCCGCGCCCCCTTTGGTATTCCGACCCGGAAATAACACGAGCACGTGTTTTTGTTGATATCCGTTGCTTTGTTTCTGTTTTATTACACCTAGTGAGAAACCTTTTAACATGTTTGCTTTTAAAAAGGTCTCACAGTCCTAGAAAATACTCTTAGTGATTAATAAAGCCAAATATTCCATCATGGGACTGAATGCTGACTTGGTTTTAATGTAATGCTGTGTATTTCTTGCTGTTCCAGCCTGCTGGGCCTCGGTTTGGCTGGAGAGATGCATTGAAAGAGCTGTCTCCTTCTGTGACGCGCTCTCTCGCAGCCGCCCTGGAGGATTCCTCTTCAAAAATACTTCAGGAGGAGCAGGAACAGCAGTCGGCGGCCTTGGGTGAGCCACTGACCCTCCTGAGTCTTCGCCAAGCCACAGTGGTCAGTGGCACAAAACACGAGGAGGAGCGACCTAGGCAGATCTTAAAGGCAAGCAGCTCGGCTTCAAACTATATGGGAAATACATTTATGGCACCAGCTTTATAGCAATTCTTTATTGCAAGGTTATAATTCGATTCTGAAAGCTGGTCCTGTGAGTAGCTGTGTCTTATGTCATGGGTGTGAATCAGTCCTTTCTATGAGTATTCCTTATTTATTATATATAGGTCTGTCGATAAAACACAGCTGCTGATAGAAAATGCTTTGTTTAATCAGGTCTAAACATCGAGTAATTCAAGCATAAGACAGGAGGCAAGAACAGCGAAATAAAATTTAGGAACTGGGGTCTGGGTGAAAAGTTTTGAAGTATTGTGGTTCGTGTCTTGAAAAGTCCAGTTTCTCATTAATTGATAGGCCTGTCCCATCACGTGTAGTTTAAAGTTGTCTAGTTAACCTAACTGTAGATGTAAAACTCTAAGTATTTTCCCTCCATTTCTAATGAGATTGAAAATTAAAGGAATTAGTGTGAAATTGGCTTATTTTATAATGAGCCCAACTCGAGTTAGATAATTTGACTTATTGACGCCAAAAATAGTATTCAACAATTCAGAGATACTTTTTACAACTTTTGTTTTCTTATTTATGCATGGGTTAGCTGCAAAATCATCTATAAACACAATATATATAGAGTAGCCTTTGGTCCATCGTCCTTCAACCCTTGTCTTATTTTCAACAGCCTCTTCCAGCTATTGGCCTAAGGCCTTGTCACTTAGACTAGCCCATTATGCTCTTGGCTGTCTGATATATCATTCCATCTCCTATTTACTGCTTCCATTGCACTGCATAAGGGAATATTTCCTATTCACGCTTTCTGTAACATTTAATTTTTAATTGAACCAGGCTTTTTGACTGCTCTTGCCTTGACTTGTTTGCGAGCCTGAGACCTAACTTGGCTTTCCCATTCTTTTTTAACACACCATTAATACTACACCACTACCAAACCACCACCGATTCCTCACCACAATAAATACCACACCAGCAATATCGCCAGCACCAGTACCACCACCATAAGTACACCAGCAATACCACTAATATCATCACCTTCAATGACAGCAGCATACATTATCAATGATACTATTACCACTACCTCCAATACAACTTTTGGCATCCATGTCAATACAACACCACACAGCCATCACCATAGTACCACTAGTATTACCAGCACATGCCATCACCAGTGCCACCAGCGACATTACTAACCTCACCGCCAATACCAAGCACTGGAAAGCCAATATGCCTGGCTTTTACATGTTTTTACATCATAAAATAATTTCTGTATGCCTGTATTTGCATGCATTATCACAGTAGACGCAGACCTATTATCACATTAGACCCAGACCTCTTTCCTTTGCCAATGCATGTTAACCTTTGTGACTTAGGTAAGAAAGGTTTGTGGAAGGAGCAATCATGCTGCTAACAGAGCTCCCCAGTTAGAACAGGCACAAGCCAGGGGGGCAGGATGAAATGGTTATTCGTGTGAGCCGTAGAATTGTTGCAGTTTAAATAATCAAGCAAAATATAAGTACCAATCCATAGCAGGTATTTTAATCGTTCCTCTTATACGGATAGATAATAAGCTTGTGGGGAAAGTATAGTTTTTTTTTACGTGGTCCAAGATACTGGTCATGGGATGCAGAACCGCAGTACAGATGATGGCTCGCGGCAGTGGTACCTCATTGTGCGTACCTAGCTGATCAGAGATCCTTGGTAGTAGTAGAATATGTTGCAGGTGGGGCTGGCGGGTCAGTAGCCATGTAAAGTTTGTAGTAGTGCAGAAAAAGAACTGCCCATGTGAGCCTAAACTTATTACTGGTATCTTTAGGTTTATAAGCAGTCTTTGGCCCATGATTCAAAGGAGCTGTACAAGCCTGCCTCTTCTGGCTTTTAGTTAGGCCTTGTTAGGTTTTATCCATACATTTATTTGTATATAGGTAGAAAGTAACAGCTACCAAGTCCATACTAACCTTAGTTCGTGGTCCCAGAAAAGAGGTAGAAAGTGCAGGCTTATGCAACATACTGAACATATTTTATTAAGCACCACACAAGATCTTTGAGCTGGAACACGGACTCCGATACAGGCTTACAAAGCTCAAACGTAAATGTAACTTGCTAAATATATTTCGGTAAAAATATGCAGAACTGAACTGAAGGTGACTGTTTCTTGCGTGTTATCTTAAATAAGGCTTATTTGATCTGACGATGTTGAGTTTGAACCGGTACATTTGTTTCATGTCTCCTGAGTTGGAGAATTTGGCCCGGTTGTTCATATATTACTTCGAGGCCAAATAACTTGATGCCACATTTATTTCTCTCTAGTTCTGTTCTGACATCATGGAAGAACTTGACACGGTGCTTCCACTGGCCTTGGCATGCAGAGCGGAGTCTCTTCAGGAAATTAGAGCAACCTTTGTGGAGGCCTGCTGCAAAGTAGCAACAGCTGCCTTGGCAAGACTGGAGATGAGAAGCAGTGAAGTTCCATCTAAAGCCCCGGTCCAGGCCCTGCACGCTGCTCTGTCCTCAGCAGTGTACATCCACCAGCGTTTTACTCTCTATGAGGGCTTGATGGGAGAGACAAAGAAGAAGTAAGTTCTTGAAAAATGTCAGTTTGAAATTAAGGCACTATGTTACAGTGGTCTGTCTGCCTGTTCAGCAAGGACTAATAACGTCGTAGGCATTCTGTGTAACAAACTTACTTGGCTTATTACTGTGTAAGTATATTTTCTTCAGGGGTACGCCTGATGTAAAATAATATAATATCGTTCTTGTACAGCTGGTCTCTGGTCAATTTGACATGTGGGCTTCATATTTGCAGTGTCTGTGCCAATGTTATGATAGGAAACATAATCTCTTCATCAGTTTTCTGCTCAACAGAAAAATGTACATGGTTTGCAAACGTCCTGGAATGTGAAATGCATAATCACAATTTGTTATTGTTTACTGACACCAATTTCAGTGAACCAAGAGTCAGTGACAAATGTAGACAGTTACAGAAAAGAAACCGGGAATCTATTTTTGTAAAAAGGAATCAACGTTGTGTATCATCGAAATTGATATCCCTTGATTCAAACGCCATAGAAATATACTGATTAAAACCAAACAAGTATTACGCATTTCAGATGAAATTAAGTCATGTGATTGTCTTTTTTATGAACAGGTAAACGCTAGCAATATTAGAATACTAAAGTTGTTGTGTTATCTTACATCTGCCTACTTAAGAGTATATCTATTGGGAACATTGTTCTCATCAATAGAGCAGTTCGTTTGAAATGCATTAATTAGCATCAGTGTTGGGCTTACAGACCTGGTACAATTGCTCTGTATTCCTCCGAGATTTTTTTTTAACTTCTCTTTTTTGAAAAACATTTTTATTTTAGGTTTTTTTATTTGAAATATAGGGTGCTTACAACACGAGGAAATAGCATTGATATCTTATTGGCAATACGGGGCATGGTAATAGGTCTCGAAGGACAGACATAATAATATAGAACAAACAAGGTACAGTCCTACACAATCATACTTGCAAAGTCGGTTCATAACAGATAATTTTCGTCGTCTTCAGAAATGCTGTTCGACGACGAGAGTCCCCCCCCACCCACCCACCCAACTGAGCTCGCTGCAGGGTGTCCGGCATAGTACTGGTCGGGTTCATCCGGTTCCTGTCCTTCTTCGCATAGGTCTTAAACGGCAACCAAAATCTTTCAAACTTTTACATCTTGTTATTGACTACAGCAGTCAGGTGTTCCAGTTCCATGGCGTAAATGTGCCATAATTTAGTCGACCATAGCACAAAACTCAGAGGAAGGGGGTTCTTCTAATTGTGGGCTGTCGTTAGCCTTGCCGCCAATAAAAGGGAAGTCAGCATCTTGCCCGTAGGAGTAGTGTATGTGTAAACCAAGTCCTCCCCAGCTTCACCCAACAGGGGCACCAGTGGGTCCAGTGGCCGAGTCACCGAGCAAATTTGATGCATCTGCTGAAGGACCTCCACCCAAAATCACTTAATCGGCGTGTATTGCCACCACATATGTAAGTAATTATCCCGGGTACCACAAGCCCTGCAACAGAGATCAGATGTTCCAGACATGGTGTGGAGTCATGCTGGGGTAAAGTACCAACTGATAAGGATTTTATATGAGTTAGCGTTGTGCTTTAGACAGATAAAAGTCTTGGCTGCTTGCAACCAAAGCCATTGCTAATTGTCATCTATTATTGTGGTGCCCAAGTTCTGCTCCAATCTCAACTGGTAAGGGGGTGCCTTTGTGGTTGTGAGAGGCTACATAGAGCCGCCTAGAGACAAATGATGCGCTTTCTCATGGACCCATGGGTAAAAAGCTGCTCCTTGGGTGTTTTGGCTCTGCTACCTTTGTCCTTCACTGTTTGTATATTTGCTTAGTGACGGAGTTGGTTGAGGCGGAACTTGTCAGCTGCAGTCAGTTGGAAGATCTGCTTACATGTAAGCAAATCTAAAGTGACCCCTTCTTGATTAAGGTCCTCTAGTTGAGGGGGCACTCCACCTCTCTAATCTTCAAAATGTGTGTCCTGGGGAATTCAGGGTTTCGTACAATGGGAGGGAGAGGGTAGGGATATGTGGTGGCCGCATGGCGGTCATTGATCTTATCCCAATGCCGCAAGATGGCAGCATATACTGGTGCCTGGAGGAGGGGGCGGGAGGTGAAAAGTGATCTCTGGGCCTCATCCACATGACATGGTGTAAGGGAATGGTGGAGCATCCCTGTTCAAGGAGCACCCAAGGCTTGGTGTAAGGAAGGTGGTGCCAATATCAGTCGATTGCAGTTGGGAAGTGTGGCTGTAGTACTATATATTAGGGAATGCCCAAGCCTCTTTTGGATGCTCTCTTGTACTGGGTACTCTGGGTGTGGATTTGTGCGACACAAATTGAAATAACTGTTTTCGAGCGTGGACGATAGTTTCCTCAGGATTTCACAAGGGCAGAGTTATAGTAATCAGGGTAGGTAGTTGATTTTAATGCTATTAATTTGGCTGAGCCATGAGATCTCAAGCCTACCCCAACAGTAGAAATCCTTGAGTAGGGCCTCTAGCACAGATGGTATGTTGCAATTGTATAAAGTGCGGATAGAGCTAGTGAGTAAAATCCCCAGGTAACGTTTAGAGGTGGCTTCTCATGTCAAGTCAGAGGCAGAGAGCAAGCTTTGAGATGTTAGTGGGATCTTCCACTCCTATGCTTGCTGACTTTGCATAAATAATGCAAAATTCCTAAGCAGCTTTGAATTGTTTCATTTAGTTCAGCAGTTGTGAAAGGAACATGTCAGGCCACGTCAGGAACCACAGGACATCATCTGCAAATAGAGCTAATTTGTATTGTTCCCCATCAACGTCAATGCCCCAGACCTCTGGGTTAGTTTCAACGTTGGTCTAGAGACACCATCGTGAGTGTGAATATTAGCAGGGATTCGGGCAACCCTGTCTAGTGCCCCTATGGGGGGATTCGGGGAGAAGAGGGTCAATTAACGTTAATATGTGACACCGGGGCAATATAATTGGCCGACATATAGGCTGTCATATTTGGACCTAGCCCAGTCCTTGAGAAGACAGCTCGAAGAAACTGCCAGTCCACCCAATCAAAAGCCTTCTCTGCGTCTAGTGAGAGAAGGATGGTCGTGGTGTTGGTCCGTTCCACCACATCACTGATGTTCACCGCCAGTCGCATGTTGTCTTGAGCCTGTCTATTCTGTATGAAACCGGATTGACAGCTGGACAACAACAGCGGCCAGATTAAATGCAGGCGGGAGACAAGGATGGAAGTAAATATTTTAACTTCAAAGTTTAACAGTGCAGTGGGCTTGTAGGAGGAGCGGGCCTTGGTCTTTATGCAAGGTTTCAATTGTAGTGTAGTTACGGATTCTGTCATTGTTAGCATTACTGTCTTGGTGAGTAAACAGGAGTTGAAAATCTTGGTCAGTGGTTCTGCCAGTAATTCACAATAAGCTTTATAAATGACACTGAGAACCCATCCGGCCCTGGAGCTTTCTTGGCTTTTAATTGATATATGTCTTGCCTCACCTTGTCCTGTGTGATGGAGTCTTTTAATTCTTGGATTAATATGTGGTCCAAGAGGGGGAAGGCAAAGTTTCATAGGTACTGATCTTGGGTGTGGACGGACTGGGGTTGCGCCTGATTTAATGGGGAGTAGTAAGACATGAAGAGGTCGAGGATATCGGATGTGTCCATAAGAGACGTGTCCGTATCGTCATAGGTAGAGGAAATATGATTTCTTGTTTGCTTCTGTCTCAGTTTGTGCGCCAGAAGTCTGTTGGCTTTATCTCCCTTCTCATAATATTTCTGGTTACAATACAGCAGCTTCCGTTCCGCATCAGTTATGTAAAGCTGTTCCAACTCTCCCTGGAATCGTTGTAGCTCCCTTTAGACTTTGTTCGAGCCCGTGGCTTTATGTTGGGCTTGGAGATTGGAAAGACGAGCCTCCAGGTCTGCCTTCTTGGTTTTGGCTAGTTTAGTAAAGTTTGAAGTATGCGCTTGTAGCTCACCTCTTAGCCTGGCCATAGCCACATCCCACAAAGTAGCACAAAATACGTCCCCAGTATCGTTATTTTTAAAATAATATTCTAAAGATTCGTATATTGAGTCCCACAGTGCTAGGTCACGAAAGGCGATCTTGTTAAAATGCCATGGAGGGCCATGCGCTGGGGAAGAGCGCCAATGGACAATAGGAGAAATACCGGGGTATGGTCTTACAGGTTCTGGGTGCCTATGGAGGCTGATATGATTTGTTGCTGTAGCAAGCAGGATTTTATGGAATAAATCTTTTATTCGTTTTCACAACATCATAACATCATGTATGCCCATAAACACTGAACGGCTTTGAATTGAGATGCATATGGAAAAGGACACAGCTATTCGCCTACAACCCAGGGTGCCGGCAGCGATTTTCAAGATAGCAGTAGCATGTGTACTAAATTTCGTGTCAGTGAAGGGCTAATTGCCATGTCCATGCTAAATCCTGTGGAACGTAAAGAGAACCCAGGATTAAAAACAAGGGAATAGGTCCAGCAATCAAATAAGGAGAACCCAACCCTCCACCCACCCCACCCCACCACCCACATCTCCCCGCACCTAGAATCACTCCTATGTCATGCCTATTGTGTTTATCACCATCGAGGTCTATTACCCATCGCATTGTTACGCGTCCTCGTCCTGGGTGGTGCATGTGAGGCGTAGGAACATGGGACAAGTAACCTCCCTAAATTCTTTGCTTAATATTGTGATAAATGATGCCCAAAGTTCCCTGTATGTTTCGGCTTTGTTATCCGCCATCATAGACAAGCACTCCATCGCTAGCACAGTCCACAGCCGTCTCAACCATGTGTGTGGTCAGGGACCACCGTGGAACCCCAGTGGGCAAGTAGTTCTAATCTTGCAGCATTGAGGGCTAAGGCTATCTGCCTCTCTCTAAGCGAGCGCAAGGGAAAGGTCAGGGGATTGGGGAGACCTAGCAGAGTATAAGCCGGGAAGCGCAGGATATCAGTATTAAAGGCTTCGTTTATGTCCTGGACAATTAAATCCCAGTATCGTACCAGTTTGGGACAGTGCCAGAGTAAGTGCACCAGTGAACCCGTCTGTCCACATCCACGCCAGCAGGTGGCTGGACGGTCTTTATTCCAGCAATTTAATCGGGCCGGTGTTAAGTACCAGTAAGATGCACCTTTGTATGCTGCTTCCATGCCCGGGATGTCATCATGTGCTGTATGATGGGTTCTGTAATGAATGTCCTGCCACTCTTTATCTGTAAGTGCTCTGCCTATTTCCTCCTCCCACCTCAGCTGCCCCTTAGATTTCGTGAATGTGATATCTGCCGAAAGAAAAGCATACAGTTCTGATATGATACGTTTATCGTCATTTTTAGTGACTAGCTACTTTTCGAATAGGCTCCCTATCTCATCTCCGAGAGGTTACCCAGTGACGGGCCTGATTGTAAGTAAAGAGGTCAGATGCCGGGAGTGCGTAATCTTCCTGAAGCCGGTCAAATCGAATGATCCCAACCTGATCAAATAGCGAGCCTACCCTCTTGCATCCCTTCTCACGCCACCGCTGAAACAGTTCTGATTTGCATCCTGGGGGAAGTCGGGGTTGTCCACCAATGGAGTCATCGGGGAGGGGAACGTAGTAAAAACCATGGCGGATCGCTGTTGCATCCCAGACTTTTAAGGTAGTCGCTGTTATTGGGGAAGAGTAGAGCCCCCACGCCCTGTGTTTACGCGGAAGCCAGCTCTCTCGCCATATATTCACCCCTGCAATAGATTGGTCCATAAATGACCAGTGTTTCTCTGAGAGGGGACGATTCCACTCCAAAATAAAGCGCAGTTGGGATGCTTGGAAATATCTCGACACCACCGGGACCCCCATATCTCCTCCCGATTTTGGCTTCGTAATCTGGTGATGGCTGAGTCATGGATGTTTCCCGCCCCATATGAAGCGGTTGCTGGCTCGTGGCTAGTTACGTAAGGTAGCGGAGGGAGAGGGGGACAGTTTGAAAAATATACAGTATACGCGGCATAATCGTCATCTTGACTGCAGCGATACGTCCTGCCCAAGAGAGGCCTGCCCGGTTCCATATGGCTAGGGTTTTAGTGGTTTACTCCAGAAGTGGGCCCTAGTTAGCCGCTAGCGTCTTTTTGGGGGTACGCGCCTAGAGGATACCTAGGTATGGTATATGATCATTAGCCCAGGTGAAGGGGAATTGTCTACTTAAGGCTGCTACCATTTCAGGGGTGGTTGAGAGATTTAATATTTGCGACTAAGAGAGGTTTACTTTGAACCCAGACACCCCGCTAAAACCACTGAACTTGTCTACTAAGGCCGTGAGCGAAGTCACGGGATTCGTCAAAGATAGGACCATGTCATCAGCGTATAGACCTATGGTATGTATGTCTGCCCCCAGCTCAATCCCCGATATAAGTGGGTTTTCTCTATTCTTTGTGCCATCAGCTCCATATACAGGGCAAATAGTAATGGTGACAGAGGGCATCCCTGTCTTGTTCATCTGTATATAGGGAAGGACCCGGAGGAAAAACCATTTACTCTAATGAAAGCACTGGGCTTGTTGTAAATGCATCTTATCCAGTCAAGGAATCTCTCCCCAAAGCCAAAACGGCGGAGTGTGTCGAATAGGAACGGCCAGTGGACCCTATCAAAGGCCTTCTCTGCATCAACAGAGAGAAGGAGGGCCTCCTCTCAGAGCGGCGGATAAGGTCTGTGAGGTGTAGGAGTTGTTTGGTATTATCCCCACATTGTCTCGCCGTGATAAACCCAGCTTGGTCCGGGTCAATTAGACCAGCCATGTATGGGTTAATGCGGGCGGCCAGTATACTCCTGAATATTTTTGCATCGACATTGAGTAATGAGATCGGGCGATAAGAGGCACACTCCAAAGGGTCTTTAGAGGGTTTTAGCATAAAAAGGAGGCTTCTGGGAGGGAATCAGGTAAACACCCCGAATCTATAAAAGAGTTAAAAAGCCATGTCAGTAAAGGGGCTAGAATCTGGCAGAATTTCTTATAAAATAGCGGGGTAAATCGTCCGATCCTGGTGATTTGGAACTTTTGAGGCGGGCTATTGCCGCCACCACCTCATCGATTTGGATGTGACGGTCGATATGAGATGCAAAATCAGGAGGGAGCTTGGTCAAGTGAACATCTTGGAGATATGTATTTATGTCTCCCGCAGGAGCGTCTTCCCCCGCATAAAGCGTGCTGTAGAGGTCTCGGAAGGCATCAGCAATTTCTGAGTCTGTGTATACTATTGCCCCCGTAGGAGCTTTTACCGCCGGTACTGTTCCAGAGACCTCCCTCTGGCGCAACCTGTGAGCTAACATACGACTTGATCGATCACCACTAACAAAGAATTTATGACGAAGTCGCAGTAGGGCATATTCTGCTCTGTCGAGGTCCAGACGACGTAAAAGTAGGCGTTTCTTTTCTAGCTCCCTCCAGATGCGAGGAGCACCTGTATGTTTATGTATGGATTCAAGCTCTGCTACTGCCACCTCGATTTGGTTTCTCTGCTCCTTTCGAAGCCTGTTTTCACCGGCTGAGGTCGCTATGAATTCACTGTGTATTACTAATTTTAATGCTTCCCATATAGAGGCAAGGCTAACCTCCTCACTGTCATTGATGGTAAGGTAGTCTGAGATCGCCTTATGAATAGTTTTTGTTGTCTGGTTAGATTGAAGCAGGGCGTCCCGAAGACACCTGCGCGAAGAGCGCGGCTGGTAGGCACCTAGATTCAGACATAGCCTGATCAGGGCATGATCAGAAAGAGAACGAGGTTCGATTGTTGCTTCGGTTGCGCATCCCACCAAGGCATCTGTAATCAGAAATATGGCCCATGCGTGCGTAAGACTTATGAGCGGCGGAAAAGAAAGTATAGACTCTATCGGAGGGGTGTGTTTGTCTCCATATGTCAGTGAGGGAGCTGCTCGCAAGCCACTGATTACCAGTCAGCGAAAGAGTCCCCGCTTGTGTAGTGCGTTGCCCAGAGCGGTCTAAGTCTGTGTTCATTACGAGATTTAAATCACCACCTATGACCACCGCTCAGTCAGTAGTGGCTAAAATCTTTTTAAGGTATTTAATCAGGAAACGTTCCTGATGCTCGTTCGGTGCATAAACCGACGCCACCGTGAACTGTGCATGTCCCCATTGAAGCGTGATCCTCAGCGCTCTGCCTCTAAGTTCAGCTACCATACTAGTGACCTTACCACCGAATTTCTGGGCAAGCAGTACAGCTACCCCATTTTATTTTGTTGTATCTGAAGACCAGTACTGTGTGGGGAATCTAGGTGTTCGCTTGCGGTGGGTGTCCCTAGCTAATAGATGCGTCTCTTGTAATAAGCAGATGTCCCCTTCCGAGTGTTCTAGATCAGATAGGATCGCTTTGCGCTTCACTGGGTTATTGAGGCCGCGTACATTGAGGCTCACTATGCAAACTATATGTGCCATGTGTTCTCGGAACGCCCTGCAGTCGCTGATTCGCTATGTCTCAGTCTTAGCAAAAGGGTAGTAAGAAGACGCTGTGCCATGTAGTCCCTAATGCGCTTGCAGCCTTCGTAGAGCCGTAGTTGGTGCGGGGGAGAAAGAAGTGAGAGAAGACAGAAAGATACCCATAACAAACAAACAAGGATATAACTGGTAGAACATCAAATGACCAAAGTCTGTCAGATCAAACAGGTTGGGGTGAGGTGTGGCCACCCAAAGGATGACAATTCCAGCGAGGGGTCTTCTAGGGGACCATGGAGGTGTCCCTTGAGCGGACAGAGGGCGGAACATCGTGAGTGTCTTCAGTCCTCTAGCCCCTCCACCGCTGGGTTCACACCAGTCCCTCCATACTCCCCCGGGGCGGTGCCGCTATCAAATCACGATGCTGTTGAGAGGGTAGATTCCGCAAACAGGACCTGCAAGACTGCCTGTCTTTCTTTGTTAATGGTAGCTGGGTCAGGACGAGCCCCGCGGCGATTGTTTGTCACCTTCTGCCATGCTGGTCGCTGCTGTTTAGGGGGGGTGGGCTGTCCCTCAGTGTCCTCCTATGCCTTAATGTGCCAAAGAGTGCAGGCCTCCTTGAGAGATCTGATTTGGCGAAGTGCACCCTCTTAACAAAAAATGATGCGAAAAGGATGACCCCATGCATAAGGTATGTTGGCTTTCCGTAGAAAATCTGTAACAGGGCGGAAGTCTTTACGGTTTTGCAAGGTAATCCTAGAAAGATCCTGGAAAAAAGTCGGGGAGTGTCCTTTAAACTGGACTGGATGCGAGGCACTGGCTTTCTCAAGGATGTCCTCCTTTATCTGGAAGTCATGCACACATACCAGGATGTCTGCCGGAGGGTCCCTTTCCGAGCCTTTCAGGCCCCACTCTGTGAACCCGGTCCAGCTGTAGGGTGGAGTCCTCCGCGAGGCCCGAGACATGTCGGAGGAGATCCGTGACATATTCACGTAGGTTGGAACCCTCCCCTTTGGATGGCACCCCTCTGATTCTGATAGTGTTCCTCCTGGATCTGTTCTCTAAGTCCTCGTTATGAGCCTGAAGATCCAGCTGTTGTTCTTGAAGCTTGAGGACTTCTTGTTGGAGCCAAGTGACCTCCTCCACCCGCCTGGATTCTCTGTCTTCCAGCTCGGCCACTCTTTCTCCCACCGCATCCATATCGCGACGCACCTCCCGAATTTCTGTTGCAATTTCCGTTTTCATCACCTGGAAGTCTGCGCGCAAGGAAGAGAATAGCGTTTCCAGAAATGTCTTGGTTACCGGGCCCTCGCCATCCTCACTGTCCGACCTGGCGTCCAGCCCTGTGTTTGCGTTTATGTCCTCTGCATTGGTGCCTCGTGGCTTGGTGAACATGTCCTTAAGGGAGCGCCATGTTGTTGGGCTCTAGCGCGGCAGATGCCCCCGTGCAGCCCCCTCCTGTTAGCCCCGCTTCACGGGCCAGACCCCATAGCCCAGAGCCTGCCACTGGTTACCACGATGATGAGTCTCCGATGGGGACACCAGCCATGCAGTCCCCGCGCGTTCTAATGCTGGTATCAGGCTGCGGGTGCTATAGTAATGTCCCTCAAGGCCTTCTGGACTGTCTCAGAGCACAGGGGCCACTCTCTCCGCCCCGGCCTTTGCCGAGTCTCTGCCTTCCAATTCTGCCCTATGCGTATCCCAGGGAGCGGAGCACAGCCATATCGCTCATCTTCTCCGCTGCCACCTGGATTACTGACTTTACTCGGCCCAGTCCATGTGCACTCTCATGTCCCGGGGGCCCGCTCTCCACTGAGGTTTATCCGGCCTGTCCCAGTGCAACTGCCTCTCCCCCACCGCTGCCGGATATGCAGCGCGTTCCTCAGCAACTGTAGTATGCAGGAGGGGAGGGACCGCCTCCTCAAGCCACAACTTCCCCACGGGCCGCCCGGAGAAATTGGGTGGGGCCTACCTTCGCCTCCGCGGGCCTCGAGTGCCGCAGCCACGGCCCGGCACAGCCACGTCAGCGCTGCCGCCCTCTCCAGCAGTCCACAGGAGCCGAGCAGGTCCGCCTGAAGGCCGGCAGACACTGCGATCCAACAATCCGACCCGGAGCCTCACCGCTCCTCGCTCCGGGCCGCCAGCTTCAGATGCCAGGAGACGCCCAGCAACATCTCGTCACGGTCTCCGCCGGACCCACGAGCCCTCTGCTCCGGTAGGTCGATGATGTAGGAGGGGGCTCCCCACCTCCGTATGCTGTGGCTCGTGTGAGAGCCTAAGTCGGGTGCTTCAATCTCTGTCGCCAACAGGCCCCCCTCAGGCTCCTAGTGAAAGCCGCGGCCCACGGGCCGCAGTCGCGCTCCGTAGTGGCCTCGGCGATCTGTCCACCGGGCCGCCGCACCCAGGGGCCCAATTCGCCTCCGCAGGGCTTGCTTGTGTCCACCCTACTCCGCAGTCACTCCCGGGGGCCACGAGAGACGGACCAGTGGGCTTGTTTCAAGTGCTTATGGTGGCGGCGGCTCAGAGCGACCATAAAGCACGTCCTAGCCATCCACCATCTTGGCCACGCCCCGCAATCAGGATTTTAAAAAGAAGTCAACCTGCGTATGTGTCTTATGAACATTGGGGTAGAAAGTATAGTCTTTCTCTCCTCCAAGGGTTTCCCTCAAAATGTCTAGCAAATTTAAGTCAGCTATCCCTTGGGTCAGTGTCATGGGGGCAGGGCATGTATTGTAGCGCTCTGCTGAGAGCTCAGTTGTAGAATTCAGGACTGTGTTGAAGTCTCCCCCAATAATCAGATCACCGCTAGTGAAATTTGCTATCAGCTGGAGCAGGGAGCCATAAAACTCCTCCTTATTGTCATTAGGGCCAGCGGGCGTGGCCTGACCGCTGAACATGGCGGACGCACACTAAAGTAGCTCTCCAAAACCCACAGCCATTCGTAAACTTCTGTGGAGTCTGGATGCCCCTGCTCGACAATAGTTAATGGTGCTGCACCTTGCGGCAGCCTGGAGGGGCCTGCGACTGCGGATCGGTAGCCAGGCCAGTGCCTTTCACCCATGGACTGATGCTGCAAACTAGGCAGCGTGGCCTCGTGGCTCATGCGTGGGGCGCTCTCTCAAAGACTGCTGCTCTCCCTGCTCCTCACTTCCCCCGACTGCCTGTGGAGGTTGCTGCCCGACTGGGCTTCTGGGGAGCAGAGGGGGGAGGCACAACACTACGCATCGCAGCAGATGGCCAGAGTGGCGTCTCCTACCAGGGCTCGAAAAATTACCTTGCCCACTCGCTATGGTGAGCCAGATTTAATCAGGACGAGCTATTTTTAGGACCTACTCGGCCGTTGTGGCGAGCTGAAAACTGCTGTTCTGCTTGCTCACAAAGTGAATGAGCAATGAAGATGCCTTTAAATCTTTTTATCTTGTCACAGTCGCTCCGCTTTGGGTCATGTACATTACAGTTAGGTCAAGTAGTGTATTCAAGTTACTAGACCTTCAGGTCTAGTAACATTTTAATGATTTTTTGAGCCCAGCCTACCTAGGACCAGCACTGCCGACTGGGTCGCACAACACAGCGGCTCGCGTCTGGAGGCACTCCCTGTTGAATCACGGCCGGCTCTGCTCTTTGCTGCCCCAAGGGACCACCTGAGGAGACCGTTGCCCATCATGGCTTCCGGAGATGCATAAGGTGGGACGCCCCTGGGGAGAGACTGGATCAGGGCTCTTCAGATGGGGGGTAGGGTCGCGATACACTTCCGGCGGCACCTGCTAACAGTGGTCATATCTCCTTGAGACCCTCCCTTCTCTTGCATAGATGAACTACTCTTGACTGGTGGAGAGTCCGTGGTCCGACCTTCTCGGCCTGCAACAATACCTGCCCTATCTGGACTCAGGAATCTCGCCCAATCGTGCGATTTATTACGCTTATCTTTGACCATCGAAAGGGGTCCGGTGGACGTTTGCAGGAGCAGAGCTGGCTCACACAAAGTTTGGTGACTTATTTATTTTTAAAAAAAACTCTGATACCTACCTGGAAGCAAAGAGACTGCTTGTGCCCCCTTGATCGTGATACTGCATCAGACTTGGGTGCTGCGAGTCTCTTATGCTGCTGATCTACAATAACCCCTCATCGTCCTATCACTGCTGCTCAAAATTGAGACCACGTTACCATTTGTATTTCTCGTATGGGAAAATGTATGGGACCACACTAGCAGGGCAAGGGCATTTCTTCTGACCACGTATCCCGGGAGGTACTCCCACCCCGTCACAGTCCAATCGAACGCAGTGCGTCCGGATGGCCTCTGTACTGGACCCCCGGGAGGTGTCTTATTTGCACACAACAGCAGCCGCCCCTCCTAATAAGCTGGACAAAATACTAGCAGCCATAGCTTTAGAGTCTAGAGATGCCTCTGAGGCTAAATTTCACTCCTTCACTAATGATATGTCGATTCTCAGAGAAAAGCAACTAAAACTCTCGAATAGTGTCAACACAAACACACAAGCTGTCACGGAGCTCTGACCTTCTATCCGCGGAGTCGCTGAACAAACTCAGTCAATTATGGAACGACTGGGTATAGTTGAAAGCAAACTTGAGGATACGGAGGGGCACTCCCATCATAACAATATTCGCATCATTGGCATGCCGGAGGATACAAAAGGACTGGTCCCATAACATTCTTGGAACGATGGCTGAAGCAAGATATGGCCCCTACTACACTCTCCCCTCATTTTGTAATTGAACGTACACACAGAGTTCCTGCCCAGCGCACATCTCCGGGCATTCCACCCAGACCTCTGGTGGTGAGATTGTTGAATTATCAGGACCGGGACTCGGTCCTGGCAGGTGCCTGGGACAAGGATACTGTCTAATACGATAATACAAAGATGATGTTTTTGCCGGACTATACATTGGCAGTCCAGCGCCAAAGGGCATCCTTTCTTCAGATCAAGAAGAAACTGCAAGATATCGAACTCAAATACACTCCGTTATTCTCTGCTAGATTGTGGATCTTGTAAGGCCAGCACCTTACTCAACTCAAGGAGGCCTGGGACTGGGTAGAAGCATTTACCAAGTCGACTCACAGTCGCACCCCATCCCCCACCATCTCCACCCCTAAGATGGTCCAGGTAACGAACACTGTCCGAAGATTACACCTCCGGAGGTCAAGGCATGATGCGCCCTCGCTCACACAGAGCCTTCAGGAGCATCGGGATGCAGTGGCTGCCTTTCTACAGGGAATTTCGTCGACACAGCATATGCTTTTCTCAGACTATAATGTTTCAGATGTCGGAGGAACTTGGTTCAGACATGCTGACTCCGCCTGTATTTACGGCACAATCTACCACAGATCTGGTGTAGCTAACACCTGGCGATGATATGTTGATCCCCAAAGTTTATGTTATATTCCTTCTGGCTTTGTTGAAAGACTATGATTCCTTCTGTGAGCCAGAGGTTAGCAGCCGGAGCTGGACCTACTATCTTATGGTCCTACACCCCGCTGGGGGTTGTCCCACCCCTTTATATTATGCTATATTGATTCTTCTGTGAGGTCGAAGTCTTCTTGACTGTGGCCACGTTCTCACCATATTCCCTCGGCGCAAATGGCTGAAAGACTACAATGATTAATGTTTGTTTTCAGGGCTGGGTCGTTGCCTGCATTGTTACATTCATCACGCTCCTCTGTCTTAGTTGAGGCATTTACACTTCTTGGGCAAATTACTCTTAAGTGGTCTCACACATGCTTACTTTGCCGCTATGGTTCACGGAAACCTATTGCTTGATTGCGTGAAACCACATGAACTCCTTGCAAAAATATTATAAGGTAGATGCTGCATTGCTCCTTGTACTGGCGCATATCATCCTTTTACAAAAACTCATTTAACAGCGGTGGAGGTATCCAAATTACAGTCCAAGAGGAAAGAACAGGTGTATGGAACAGGGTACTCCGCTTATGTTCGAGGGGTGGTGCTGTGGATTAGAGCCAAGGTACCATTCAGAGTGGATAGGATACACGTTGATACAGAAGGGCGTTGTTTCTTGGCAGAGAGCCTTTAAAGATCACCCATTAAACCTGTGCGTCCCTTACGCACCACACACTGACCAGTTGGCCTTTTGGTCCCACATAACAACTACTCTGACTGATTGTCCTAGTGCTCACTGGATATTTGGAGGGGATTTCAAAACTGACCTTGACATTCCCCTAAACCGATCAACACTCCCACTTCCTCAGTCCCCTGTACTGCTCTATGACAGATATCTTAGGCAGTAGTTAACCCATTGGTCGTTAGACAACACGTGGCGCCTTAAGCATCCAACATGTCGGGAATTTTTCTTTTATTCCTCAGTCCACAGATTACACTCACTCCTACACAGATTTGTTTGCTCCCTACAACGGCAACCTCTATACGTTATCACGCCTGAGTTCTCTCTGACCATAATCCCTGCCTATGGATTTGGCTTGGGGATGTCTGCTGTCCCGAATCCCCACATGGAAACTCTCAGTCACAATGCTAGATGACATAGTCTTTCATCAAACATTGCTCAAACACACTGAATCCTTTTTTCAGGAGAGTACTGGGTCCTGCTCTTCACCATTGATTTAGTGGGAAGCTTTTAAAGTTGCCACGAAAACCACAGTGGGTGTTTTCAAGGTGCTTGTCAGCGGTGGAATCCACCCTGTTACTGATGGAACAAGTCATGACAGCCTCTCTAGATAAATTGTATGATCTCCGGGTTGCGCGGGCTGATTTATTTTTTTTTTTTTTTTTTTTTTTTTTTTATTTCAACAATGAAAAGGCACAATCATCATTTCTTTTACATATTATAAACGAGTAATATAGTCCACTTTTTTTATACACGGTCGGCAGTCCTATATGGACATCACAAAAACCGTTATGTTCAAGCTATAACATACACAACGTTACCATCATCTATGTTGGTCACAGTCCATTATTCGATTTCTGGAGGTATGGAGGGCAGTTCGCATATATCTCCTCTATAAGTATTCCAGCTCCCCCATTTTTTTATCCATTTTCTGGGACACCCCCTATGCACATACACCGTCCTCTCCACCACCATGACAGTGTCCATGTCTCCACACCACTCCGCCAATGCAGGGGCGGTTGCTCCACCCCAGTGGCTGGCAATATTCCTCTTGGCTATCATGATACCCAGAGTGGCCCAAGTCTGTAGCGTTGAATTTAAATCTGTTGCGTCCCAAATGTTAAGTAAACAGCACTTGGGCTCCGTGGGGACTAGGTTTCCACTTACCCTCGTAATGAGGGACATAACGGACTCCCAGTACGACACCACGGCCAGGCACATCCAGATGGTGTGAAAGTACGTGCCAACCTCCCCACATTGTCGAAGGCAGAGCGGGTTGTCTACTTTTCCAATCTTACAGAGGGTAGCTCTGGTATAATAAATTCTATGAAGAATTTTGAGTTGTACAAGACGTAGTTTGGATGTGATCGCTACCGCTCTAGGAGACGCCAGTGCCTCCTGCCAATCCGTGTCATCCAAGTCACCCAGGTCTGCCTGCCATTTGTCTTTAAGCTTCCCCATCGGATCCGATATGTTGTTGACAATTTTCCTATACGTCAGGGAGATTGCTTTTTTGTCCATATAGTCCGTCAGCAGTCTGTCTTCTAACGGTGAGGCCTCAGGTAGGGTGGTGTCAGGGGGCAGTGCCGCTTCAAGAGCGTGTTTAATCTGTCGATAACGGAAGAACTCCGTTGACGCCATTGCGTATCGCGCCTGGAGTTGCGTAAAAGTAATCATTTTTCCCTGTACTCAGAGGTCGCCCACCTTTGATATCCCGATGAGGTCCCAGTTGTGAAAGCCCTTACTTTTTTCCAACCTTCCCAGCCTGTCCGTGACCCATAGGGGTGTCGCTCGTGTGAGTGTGTCATGCCATCCTAACTTTTTTTGCACTGTTTTCCAGATCTGTAGTGTGTGGTTCGTCGGGCCCATCATGGATCAGGTCTTGTTGTAGAGTGCTCGATGCGGCCCGTCACCCCAAGCTGCAACCTATCGAGGGCATAGGCAGGGTCTGTGTGGGGGACATGGATCCACTGATTTACCACTATTAGCTGAGCAGCCCAATAGTAATATTGTATGTTAGGGAGTGCAATGCCCCCGTCATACCAGGTGCAGTATAATTTCACCATAGCTATGCGGGCCGGTTTATTGTCCCATAGGAGTTTAATGACTTATGCCTCGATGGCGCGGAAGTAGGTCTGGGGGACTGGAAAAGGTGTATTTTGAAGGGCGTAGAGAAACCGAGGGAGCGCCATCATTTTGAAAAGGGCCGCTTTCCCCAGGAGCGACAAAGGCAACGATTGCCAGTTCTTGGTATCTTTTTTGCAGCCGTTTCAAAGGGGCTTGGAGATTCAGGGTCATAAACATTTCCCGGTCTTGGGTGATGTGGATCCCTAAATATTTAAAAGTGTCCTCCACTATCGTTACTTCGCAGCCAGTCGGGAGGAGTGGGGGAGGACCCCTCAGGACGTAGAGCACCGATTTCGTCCAATTAATCGTGTACCCTGAATGACGTCCATAGGAGCCACAGATATCTAACAGACGGGACAGTGAGCGTCTAGGAGAGGCCATGTATAAACGGATATCGTCCGCATACAAGGAGATGCGGTCTTCGTAGTCCATAGTCCATCTAAGTCCTCGGATGACCGGGTCCTGTCGCACCCAGGCCGCCAGAGGCTCCAGCACTTAGGCAAAAAGAAGGGGTGATAGCGGGCAGCCCTGTCTTGTGCCGCGATGTAGTGAAAAATCCCTCGATCTATGCCCGTTGGCTACTTACTACATGGGCCACAGGAGCAGTGTAGAGTAGTCGGACCCAGGAGCAAAATTTCGGTCCGAATCCTAGTTTTTGGAGAACAGCGAAGAGGAAGGGCCATTCGACTGTGTAGAAGGCCATGCGCGCGTCTAGGGACAGCACGATAGCTTCTTCTTGAATAGTATGTCTATGGCCCAGCACATTGTGGAGGTGCCGAAGATTTAGAGCCGTATTTCTCCCGGCCATGAAACCGGATTGGTCCGGGTGTATCAATGTTGCTAGGTGTTGCGTAAGTCGGTTGGCCAGAGTCTTTGCCAATATCTTGGCCTCAGCGTTAATCAGTGATATTGGCCTGTAGGAGGAACATTCCTGCGCAGGTTTGCCGGGTTTATGGATGGCCACAATTGTCGCCGTCCTTTGGTCACGTGGCAGTTCCCCCCTTTCCAAGCTGGCTTTATACATCGCTGCCATATATGGTGTGAGTGTTGTCGCGTTACGCTTGTACCACTCAATGGGGATACCGTTTGGTCCCAACGCTTTTCCCGACTGTAGTTTACCAATTGCCAGCGCGATTTCTTCCGCTGAGAGCTCTACCTCTAAAGATTGGGACTCTACCTCCTCCAGTCTGGGGAGCTTGATATCTCGGAGGAACTCCTCCGCATCTGCTTGCGTAACCGTGAGTGTGGAAGTATAGATCTGTTCATAATGCTGCGCCAATAAGTCTACTATGTGTTGAGGATTCCGAGTGGCGTCGCCTGAGGGAAATTGAAGTTCTGCGATCCACCTATCTGCCTTTTCTCTTTAGTCAAGCCATGTCAGAAGCTTGCCGGCTTTGTCTCCACTTTCGTAGATGGTATGTTGGGTCTTGGAGAGTCGCGTTTTCGCTGCCTCCCACAGAAATTCCCTATACTCTTGCTTCTTAAGTTGTAATAGGTGAGCGTTTGCGTCAGAGGGGTCATGACTGTGGGTTCTTTCCAAGTCCTCCACCTCCTGCTCCAGTATCTCCACAGTTCTGACTTTCTCTCTTTTATGATGGGTGATTAGTGAGACTGCCTGCCCACGAAGCACTGTTTTGTACGCCTCCCAGAGGATAATTGGGGAGGAGACGGAGGGTGCGTTTTCAGTGAAGTAATATTTGGTAGTATCGGTCAGTCCCTTCCCTATCTCCGGGGCCTTAAAGTATCCGGGATATATGGGGAATATGCGGTTCTGCGCTATGGAGTGCCAAGTGTAGAGAGTGCTAACCGGGGAGTGGTCCGAGATGCCTCTCGGCAGATGTGCTACTGTTAGGAAATTTCCCAGTTCAGCTGCGGGCGCCAGTATGTAGTCGATCCGGGAATGGCTAAGGTGTGCACCGGAGTAGTATGTGTATTGCTGTGTCTGGGGGAAATGGGAGTGCCAAATGTCCACCATACCTATAGCGTCCAGGAAGTCAGTCAGGGCAGAGTGTGATCGGTGTTGCTGTCAAAGGGGTGTACGATCTAAAGTGTCATCCAAAGTGGCATTGAAATCGCCTCCTATTATTAAATAGCCCTGTGGGCGTCGGAGAAGGAATTCGCTAAGCGCCGGGAAAGCTGAGGAATGAAGCGCGGGCGGAATGTAGACAGACACTACGTTAACTATGCGTCCTTCCCACTGGCACGAGAGCGCCGCGAAGCGGCCTTCATCGTCTGAATACGTGTGTTTAATGACAATCGGGTATTGTTTCTTCAGGAGAATTCCCACCCCCCTTGAACCAGATGTAAACTCCGATTGGACCGCTAGCCTGAAACCCCATCTATCCAGGGCTCTGCAGACTGTCCCCATTAAGTGGGTCTCTTGCAATAGGGTAATTGCTGGCGCTTTACACTTCAAATACTGTAGAACTAGTCCCCTTTTTAGCTTATCCTGAAGACCATTGACATTCCAGGATATGATTGGCAGGTGCTGCCTGAGGGGTGTCAGAGGTATTATGGGCTCATGTGACCGCGGCATGGGGCCAGTGTGTCACTTGCTTGGTGCAAATCAGATTGCTGTGCGTCAGCGCAGGAATGATATGAGAGGAGTGATAGTGTGCCAAATAACAAATAGAAACAAATACAATCAAGAAATATGAACTTACCCAGAAAATCCCGAATCCCTCCCCCCTCCCTGCCTCCCTGCAAGACGGTTGTTGAACTTCCCGCCACCCCAACTTTGCAGAGTGCCTAATGCCCATTACCCGGTCCCTGTGTGGGGGGGGGGGATAGAGCTCTCGGTGTACCCCTCGGGGGCCCAGTCAGGGAAATAGTTACCCTTCCAACTATTATAGAAATAAATTCGGTGAGATGCCAGGAATCCCTTGCTCACACAGAGTCTTGCAAAGGATCAGCAGTCACTTGCCCTTCGATAGCTTCCTGCCACCACTGTGTCGTAGCCCCGGCGTCGTGTATCCTTGTTTGCTGTCGCCATTCCGGTTTTACAGAGCAGTTGGCCGCATAAAGTGTCTCATACAGAGAGTGTCCAGCCTGTCTGGTTCAGTCCTCCTCAGGTCGAGTCTCTGCTTTCGACGAGTCTGCCGTACGATTCAGGGATTGCTGTTTTGATGGATCTCGTGCGGTGTTTCGACCAGGTTTTCCACGATGTTGGACCTGACGCCACCCATCCAGCCAGTCCTGTGCGTCCCCTGGATTAGTGAAGAACCACGCTTTTCCGTCTGCCTCTACTCTTAATTTTGCCGGAAATAGCATAGAGTACTTGAGATCACGTTTTCTGAGTTCTTGCTTCACCGCTATGAAGCTCCGCCGCTGTTTGGCCACCACCGCGGTGTAGTCGGGGAAAAAGGATATTGTGCTTTGTTGGAACCAGATTGGCGGGGCCGCCCTCGCCGTCTGGAGGATAAGGTCACGGTCGCGAAAATTAAAAATGTGTGCCAATATAGGCCGCGGGGGCGCCCCAGGGCGGGGTCTGCCCCCGGGGATCCGATGGGCCCGTTCGACCGAAAAATAATTTGAGAGACCCCTGGGCTGCAGGTGAGTCTTGACCAGATCTTCCACAAAGAGGTCCAGGGCAGGGCCTCCCGTGTCCTCTGGCACTCCCACTGTGCGCACATTATTGCGGAGGGAGCGGCCTTCGTGATCGTCCAGCTTCGCTGCCATGGTCTTGTTGTCCAATTCCAGCTGTTGCACTTGTTTCTTCAGAGAAGCCGTATCAGCGCTCACGGTTGTCGTTAATGATTCGACCACTGTCACGCGGGAGCTCAAATTCCTGAAATCGGCACGGATAAGTGAGAGTTCAGTGGTCACAGTGTCTATGCGGGATACCAGAGAGGTATGCACCTTATTTAGGGTGGCCATAATGTCTTGTAGTGTGATCTCTTTCCCTAGCGTAGTCTCTTTAGTAGAGGCCGCTTCAGTCTCAGTACGGTCGTTCACATCTTTGTCCAGCTTAGAGTAGGCGTATTTCTCCAGTTCGGGCTGATCTTTTTGACAAAATGGAGTAGCTCCACTACCATGACTATGCCAGTTTTATTGACAGGACCCATAATGAAGGCGAAAAACCTAGCCACCTATTGGCGTGGATGGTTACATTCTGCCATGCAGACTCCAGTCCTGTAGCCATTTCTCTCCCTTCAGGAAACGCCACACACACCCAACTAGCCATCAACTCTGCCTTTCATGTATATTACAGTGGGCTTTTTCCACCCCTTCACCAATGTCAGATGCCATGTTCGACTGTTTTGTCACCGGTATTCCTCTTCCCTGCCTCTCAAGAGGCCCAGATGGCCCAGGACGAGCTGTTTATGACCCAGGAGTTTAAATCTCTTTTGAAGAACCTACCCCTTGGAAAGGTCCCGGGATTGGATGGCTTGCTGGCTGAGTTCTATGCCCAGTTTGTTCATATCCTGGTACCTAAATTACAGGCACTCTATCAAGCCATTTACACAATGGGTTTTCTCCCCCCATCCCTTAATATTGCACTCATTTCCACTTTGTTGAAGCCATGCAAGGATCCGACGAATCTAGCAGAATACCGCCCACTAACCATCCTTAAATACCAACTAAAATCCTAGCCTGTCGCCTACTTCCAGATGTCATTCATGAAGATCAGGCAGGCTTTGTGTTGGGCCGCAACACTTCTTTTAACCTCTGCCGACTTTGCCATGATAAATCCGCAGCTCAAATCCCAAATGTCATCTACATTGTATTAGACCTAGAGAAAGCTTTTAATTCTTTGCATTGGGTTTTTATGCACCGAGTGTTGTGATTGTTTGACATAGGCCCCCGCTGGAGGAAGTGGATTCAGATACCATATTCCACTCCCACAGCTTGCGTGAAAGCTCACAGATGTATTTCTGCATCGTGGCCCGTGTGCAGAGGCACCAGACATGGCTGCCCCCTTTCTCCGCTATAATTCAGCATGGCAAAGGAGCTTTTGGCGGCCCACCTCTGTCTTCTTGGAGTTGACTGGGGGATCCCAATAAGGGGCCAGACCCACGCAATATCATTATATACTGATGGTTTACTGTTGTATGTCCGTAATGAGAAAATTTACTTCTCCATCCTAGCACAGGTAATCTCTGATTTTGCAACTCTCTTGGGTCTTAAGGTGAACTGAGCTAAATCTTGTAATTTTCCTCTTCAGCAAATCTACAGACCCCCCCTTCCTCTGCAGCGGAACCCCAGACTACCAGTATAATCTTCCACCCAGGGAATTTCTCACCTATGAACGCATCAAGCAATCCTCTTACAGTCTATTTCACACTCGCCATGAACTACTGCCGATACATGATGTTTACCAAACTCTCCACGTGGCAGGTCATATTGTAGCTCATCAGGTGGCAGGGCATTCTTGCAACAGGTTGATAAATCTCGTTCTCCTCTCTGAACTGTCTGGGAGACAGACTTACCTAAAACCTTTCATGATTCGGACTGGTCTAAAATATTGGAATACCGCCATAAAGTATCCCGGGGGCCCACTTCAAATATATTCAATTTAATATCCTCAACAGGTCCTATCTTACAACAAAATCTTTCAGGCTCTGCTGTGAGAAGCCCCTGTTGTTCACTTCTTGATGCAGAACTTCTTCCCATGCTGTGGGCCTGCCCCCTATTTCTGACTTACTGAACCAAATTACTACAAACATTGACCACCACTACTGGCCTCAACATAACAAACTCGCCTGATGGGGTCCTCTTGGATCTCTTTCCTCGCTCCACCCTTGAGTCACCCACGGTTAAGTTCCTGGCTCTCGCCTTGATCCTGGCTAAGTGATTTATCACAATACATAGAAACAAGCCTATGTCCCTACTATAGCTCATTTGGTGGTCATGTGAGGCCAAGCTGAGAGCACACTGCTACATAGGAAGAAAAAGGCAGGCCTGCGGAAATATTTCATGTCCTAGGCTTGGTACATGCTACTTGAGCATTTTAAAGGCACCATCAAAGATGATATTCACCCGCTGTGATCAGCCCCTGACACATACCTATAACCACACTACCTATTCTTTTATATAGAAACTGTTAGTGATTGGGCCTAGATGTATGTTAATATTACACTTAGGAAAACTCTTTTGTTCACTGACCTAACAGTCTCGGGAAGAGATTCTTAACACTGACAGTCATATGTTTACGAGAGCATCGCAGTGATCTTGACAATCGGGCACCGGAGGGAGGGGGTGGATTGGTTATTAGTTGAGTTTCCTTGTTTATAGAATAAAATGGTACATGGAACTGCTATGAGGACATTTCTACGCATCGATCTCACGGACCTTTAACTTGACTGTACCAGTATAATTGCCAAGTATACAATGCCTGAATATGCATGTTTGATCTTTGCCCTTGTACCTTAACAAAAACAATTTGGAAAAAAAATGGAATTAGGGCCATACATGGAAAATAGTGCACACTTTAACTCTCAAACCTACCGCTCTGCCTTTTCTGTCCATGTATGTCTGATCTGTGGTTATGGACAGGCCCACTTGATTGAACATGAGGGACACTCCTTTGGTCTAGGTAGTGCTGGTCACATGAAATTGGAGTGGGAACCAGTATGAGTGGGGTACGAAACAACAGCAATAGAACTAAATCTTAACAGTAATGAAAAAACATAATCATAAACCAAGAAATAAAGAAGACATATTGGCTGAGTGGTGCACATTAGCCGTGTGGAGGAGAGAGCTTGTGAGGTAACCCAGGCCCCCCCATCTGTCCACCTAACAAATATTGCAAAGGATATAGAAGCAAGTTTGTGTTGGGCAGGGAGCGGCCATTGTAGGAAGGGCCAGAGGACTCAGCTGGTCAATCCCAGCATGGGATCAGTTCAGTTCATTGGCATGTGAGCTGCCGGGACAGAGATGAGTCCCAGGAGAGGTGAATGCCCACAGTCTTGTTAGTCATTGTCCACCAAGGGCAGATCCAGTCTCTGGTCACGCCACCATGTAGTCTTCTTGGATGCCGTTGGGTTTTCTTTGAAGAAGTTCATTGCCATCTGGTCATCCTTGGAGAGTGTTGGGTTTTTGGCGGACCCCCGTTGTCATCAGCAAGGGGGGCCATGTACAGCAGGACTTGGGCTTCATCCGGTGTCTGCGTGGCAAATTGCTTGTTGTCGATGGTGAAAATGAGGTGCAATGGGAATCCCCATTGATAGAGGATTTTCTTGTCGCACAAGTACAGTAGCCCCTCTTTGAATTTGCGACGTTTGGCCAGTGTATGGGATGAGATATCTTGAAAACGCGTAATGGTGCTGCCCCAAAAAGTAATAAAAATCCAGCTTCCTTGACGATTTCAGTATTTCTTCTATAACTTGATAGAAGTGGACTCTGGTAATTACATCGGGTGTAAGGCAATTCTGTTGTTGGTAAGAGGAGAAGACGCGATGAGTGCGATCTAGGATGACGTCTGTTTCCCCAGAGTCTTGCAGAATGTGACGGAACAAACATAGCTTTGAAGATCGGCATTCGAAACGGTAGCACTTATGCCTCTGATCCGTACCTAATTGCAACAGGATTGATTTTAGTAGTCCTCTAATGCGTCGGTCAAGGTTTTTTGTCGAAACTCCAGAGCTGCCACCCTTCCTGCAAGATAATCCTGTTCCTGGTCCTGCTGCGCCACTGTCGTCTCCGCTTGGTCAAAGCGGGGCTCAGCTTCCTTTACCAACTGGTCTAACTCTGGGAGCGCTTTTCAAAAGTTTGAGTGGATAGCTGCAATATCCTTCCTCATTTAATGAAGGAACTTTTGACTATCCCCCTTTGTCGCAGGCGAGTAGAGGTCAGCCGAGGTTCACTGCCCCCTAGGGAAACCTACTCAGGAGCCTCTGCGGGGCAACTATATTTGGTGGGTTTTGTAGTAGCTAGAATGTCCTAAATTGAAGGGGCCCTCTGGGTTGCATGCTGTGATGAAGCCTGGGGAGGCTCCCACTCAGAGGCTCCACAGCTGTCAAAATGCTGTTGTGGGAAGGGCCGTGAAAGATTATATAGGGGGGTGTTAGAAATGGGGGTCTCTAGTTGGCAATGGTTTGCACCTTTGTCCAAGTAGGGACCCTTCTTCCTAGTCAGGGTAAGGGGGATACCCTTCTAAAATAACCCCTGCTCACCCCCTTGGTAGCTTGGCATGAGCAGACAGGCTTATCTCAGAGGCAGTGTGTAAAGCATTTGTGCACACATACAGTAATAGAGTGAAAAGACTACAAATGGACACCACACCAGTTTAGAATAATAAGTAATCTTTATCTAAACCAAACAAGACGAAAACGACAAAAATCCACAATACAGTAATTAAAATATGACTTTTAAAAGGTAGAAACAGTTCTATCCATAGCCTACTATGGTTGCGACACTTTCAACACAAAGTACCTTGGATGAGTCACAATCTTAAGCAAAAACAGCCACAGGGAAGGTGGTGCGTCGGTTCCTTATGCCCAGGGAAGGTGATGCATCGGTTCCTTACTCCAGGGTAGGTGATGCGTTGGTTCCTTACTGCCATGCAGGGGAGGTGATGCGTTGGTTCCTTACTGAAGGGGAGGTGATGCCTCGGTTTCTTACTGTGCAGGGAGGTGATGCGTCTGTTTCTTACTGCGGCCCTGGCGTTCTTGTAGACTTGATGCCCTGGTGCGATGCGTGAGGATCAGGGATGCGTTGGTTCTCGATGCGGCGGCAGCAACATCGCTGGGTTAGTTTTCCAGCCGCGGTCCCATGATGCGTTGATTCTTGCAGCCGCACTGCAGGGCCTGCATCGGAATCGGTGCGGTGATCTCAGACTTCGAAGATCGGTGCACGGGATTCGGCGTGTAGCGATTTCTCGATCCGCGGTCAGGCTCTGTGTCGGTTTCCTCGGCGATGCATCGGAAACAGGTGCGGATGCGTCGCACTTCTTGAAGTTGCGTTTCTTTTCCAGCTCCCAACTGCAGGAATAACCTCCAGAGGCCCAACTCAGCAATAGGCACCTCTTGGCAGATCAGAACTCCCAGCAAGGAAGTTCAGGGGAGCTGGTAGTGAAGTCTTTGTATCCCTGAGACTTCAAAACAGGAGGCAAGCTCTACTTCAAGCCCTTGAAGATCTTCCTCAAGCAGGAGACACAGCACACAGCAAAGACTTTATCCTCTCCTTGTCAGAAACAGCCACTGCAGGCCAACCCCAAACAGTACACTCAAAGGGGCAGTACTTCTCCTTCAGTTTTCCCAGCTCTTCTTCTTGGCAGAGGTTCCTCTTGAATTCTATAAGTAATCTAAAGTTCAGGGGTCTGGGCCCCACTTTTTATAGTAAAAATTCCTTTGTTCTCTGGAGGTAGAGAGTTTCTGTGCTCAGCAAAAACCAGTTCTGTCCTCTTCTGCCCAGCTTCTTGGCAGGAGGTGGAGACAGCATTGTCCAAGGCAGACCAGGCCCATTCAGGTGTGAAAGAAATCTCCTCCCCCTACTTTGAATGCAGCCCAGGTCTATTCAGCCCAGCCCTGACTCACCCTGGAAAGGCAGGACACACCTCACCTCCCCCCCCCCCCAAGTGGCTGTCTGAACAGAATGCACATCCCCAGCCCCTGTCACTCCAAAGCCAGACAGTCAATACACAAACCTAGCAGAGGCACACTGGATGGCTAAGCAAGAAAATATACCCTTTATAAAAGTGGTATTTTCAAACCCAGCATATAAAAATCATCAATACTAAAAGATGCATCTTTATATTCCGAGTTCAGGCATACCAAACTCCATTTTCCTATCTTGTTCCCATGGCAGTTATACTTATAAGAGGTTGTAAGTAAACACCCCATTCTTCCTATAGGACAGATAGCCTTTCAATAGTGAAAACCGAAATTGGCAGTATTTCCCTATCAGGACATGCCACACACATCAGGGCAAGTCCTACCTTTGACATACACTGCACCCTGCCCACAGGGGTACCTTGGGCCTACCTTAGGGGTGGCTCACATGTAAGCAAAGGGAAGGTTAGGGCCTGGCAAGTGGGTGCACTTGCCGGGTCAACAGGGCAGTACTAGACTGCACACAGACACTGCAATGGCAAGCCTGAGACCCTTTTGCAAGGTTGCTTGTGTGGGTGGCACAATCTGTGCTGCAAGCCCACTAGCAGCATTTGGTTTACAGGCGCTGGGCACACACAGTGCACTGTACTAGGGACTTAACAGTAAACTAAATAAGGCAATTATGGAAACACTAATCCATGATAACAATTTACACAGAGAGCATATGCACTTTAGCACTGATCAGCAGTGGTAAAGTGCCCAGAGTCATAAAACCAACCAAAACAGGGTCAAAAGCAGGAGGCCCAAAGCAAAAAGTCTAGGGATAAACCCACTGAAAAAGCCAGGTCTAACAGGAGGCATGGGAACATCTCATGGGTGCAGATTCTTATTTAGCTCCTGTGAATCCTCGTGGAGGTAGTTTGTGCACACCGTAGGATAAGGGCACCTGCAGCTTTGGCCCGGTGTGGTGATGGGTGAGGTAAGCCTCACAGCATCAGCCTGGAGTTAATGAGGAGGCCAGAAACGAACACTCAGTCCCAGCCCCCCCCATGCAAATGTCTTCGCGACAACAGAACACTCATCCTTGCGGCCCCATCTGCTTTCGCCATGTTGTCCCGCTTCGCTGGCGCTCCGGTCTCCAGTGGGGACTAGTGCATCAGCAGTCGCTCTCCGCCTCCACAATGTAGATTAGGCAGCAGTATCGGCCATAATCTGGAACCCCAGTTCTGGAACTCAGACTGCACGCCGGCTTTGGTCCTCGCCTAAGCCTGCCGCTTAACTTCTCTTATTACATTTTTTCAAAAGTGGAAAAGATACACCGCTGTATCGTATGCTATCTATGGTTTTAAAGAACTGAACAACCTCCAACTACCCTCCACTCACAGGCACCGTCCTATCTGTATAGGGGCAAGCAGACATACATCCTCAAGACTGTAGTTGGCACTTACACTGAACTGCATCGAGTTCTTAGTGTATTAACACCCCCTTCTGACAGGCATGCACTAAAAGAGTTGGAGAGCCTATATGCGTGTTAGTGCAAAGCAAGAGTGTCCCATTCTCATAAAATAGGACTAGTGAGTTCCATATTTTCCCAAATTTGAGCGCAGAGTCTGTAATATTGTGCGTGACTTTCTATAGTATCATCATTTGCCAGTCTGTCGAACTAGAGTGCTAACCTGGTGTTGTCTTTGACTTGCAATTCAAATATTTGCAGCACATAACATCTTAGTTGCAGTGCCCCATAGACCCTAGATGTCCCGGCCAGTTGAGCTGGTGTGACCCCCAACAATATCAGCTAGGATTGCCCTTAATAGAATATCACAGGACTCCTCTGATATATCTCAAAACATCTTTCCAAAATGTTGGATATGTGCACATACCCATCAAATCCTCACCACCATTAAATCTGTCTGGTAAGTGCCCCTAAACCATCACATCATCAGCAGCTTTTTCATCAGTACGAGATAGTCACACAGGTGATGTTCTTCCACTACCCCCCACTCAAGCGCATCTTTAAGCCAGAATGACTGCTGCAGTGCTCGGGATCCTAACCACCCAATGGCCACCCGCCGCTTAGCCAGAAGAAGTGCAAGGTGGAAAATCCTGTATGGAATCTTCCACCCCTTGGGCCTCGCCACTATACCCTGCAGTCAGGCCCCGGGAGTAAGGGCAATTGTGAGGCCAGTACTCGCCTCAATCTTGGACACCACTTCCCTCCAGAACTCCTTAACTTCAGCGGAGGCCCAGGCAAGATGCAAAAAGTTGGGACCCAACACCCCACAAAGGACACACTTCGCTGCCCTAGTGGGATCTATCCTATTTAGTTGAAAAGGGGCCGCCAAGATCCCGGAATAAAGCCCTTTTGTATGTTCCTCGCATTCGCTTGACCCGCAGTGGAGGAAAAGCCTTCTTCTATCTTGCCCCCCACTACTGGAACAAGCTTCCACTACATATTCGCACATGTCCAAACTACAGCAGATTTAGGAAACTCCTCAAATCCCAACTGTTCTGATCTTCATCTTTCTCTTGATCCCTGCTTCTGCAACAGCGCCGAGATGCCCCCCGGGTGAGTTGTGTGCTATATTAAATATAAATAACATAACATACGTGCGGTGCAGTTAAAGTGCAGCAATTTAAACCTGCTATTACAGTAAACAGTCCTTACTAGTTCACAGGCACGTTCCCAACCTTCATCTGCAATGAGCTCCCCTAGCTCAGTCTCCCACGCCCGCCGTGCCTTATAGGGATATTGTGCCATGTCCCCCTTAAGAGCCTTATAAAGAGGGAGGGCTGCGTCGCCCCCAGGAAGCCACAGATACCTCCGTTGCCGTGCTTTCCAGCTTACCAAAGTGCAGGAAATATCCCAACCCTATGTGAAAAGCCTCCTGCGCATCTGGGAAGGTAAGAAAAACCTTACTTGGATATAGGTCATTGGCCAACTGGCAATCAGCTCCATTGGTCCATAGACAAATCCAGATTGATTGCACGAAACAGCACAAGATCCAAGAAACCCAGTTCCCTGTTATAGGGAGTCCAACGAAGCATCTTTGTGACCACTGTTTCCCATATCATGGCTGTGTGCCTGACCAGATATGGGATTGAATGCTCTGATCGGCCCCCCTCAGATTAGTAAACAGGCCAGTGTGTCTTCCCCAAACATTTCTCAGAAAAGTTTATTTTCCCAATTGTCAGGATCTGCAAGCCACCAAGCGGCATGCTGTAGATGCGCCACAAAGTAATAGAGTTGCATACCTCAGAAAGCCAAGCCGCCGTCCTCCATGTCCCTTTTAAGAACTGACAGAGCTACCCTGCTCCACCGTCCGGCCCACCTCAATGAAATCAACAGGCTATTTAGCTTGTGAAAAACTCGTGGACCAAGCAGAAACAGCAAATTTTGTACCTGATAGAGGCAGCCTGGAAGAAAGACCATTTTGGTGACCCGCGACCTACCCATCACGGACAGGGGCAATTTATTCGAGAATCCGATCAATCCCTTGAGGCCCCCAGGACCCTATCTACATTCAGACGTTGGCGAGTGGCCTCCTTGTGCGTAACCACGATACCCTAGTATAGGAAGCTCTCAATCTCCCAACGAAGCCCTAGGTCTGGAAGCTGCTCAAACCATATACAATTTAGCCATGGTTTTAGTAGCATATTCCCTGTGTTGTGTGCTTCTAAATGTGCATGCAATAGAGGCCCATAGTTCATCCCAATCTTTTTTACTTGGGGAGTCTGCCAGGTCCATCTCCCCATCTTCCTTGGTAAGCCCCTGTGTGAGCTTGCTGACTACATTGGAGAAAGGCAAGTATATGAGATATTGGACCTGGGGATCTGTCATACTTCCTGGTGAAAGTTTCATACTGAGTCAGCTGCCTTGTGGCCACCTCTCTGTTCGGTGGATGACACCTGCAAAGTCATCTTTCATTCCTGAAAGGACTTGGGCTGGCAAAGTGCGAAAGGTCAGACAGCAGCCTGCATCCCCCTCCAGATTTTAAATGCATCCCCTACTGATCCAGGAGAGAATTCAGGATGAGTGTTTTAAGGGATGGGAAGGATGTCAGCTGTCCCCTAACTAGTATATAGTCCCATATCTCCAGCACAATCTTTACTGAAATCGATATATTTGCACTGCATTAATGTTTTTTCCATCCAATCTAGGTCCCAGAGCGATGTACCTACCACTGTCCTGTCAATCAACAACCATTTCTTATCTTCTCATGTTGTTCCCTGAAGATATGCAGCCTGATAATACTTTTGAATGTCTGGACATGCCAAGCCACCACATTCCTTGGGGGACATTAGCCTCTTTTTATTAATTGTTGCCCGTCTTCCAGCCCACACCAATTTGATCAGTTTCTTCCGAAGTTCAATAGCTTCACTTTTTCGATGGGGACAGGCAGGGATTGAAATATATATAAGAAACAGTTTAAAACGTTTATCTTTACAGTACTACTACAGCTCAACCAGGAGAGGTAAAGTATTTCAGAGGCATTTTAAGTATACAGAGGAACACCCAAGGGATGCCTCCTATGTCCGCTGCTTTTTTGCATTGGCAGTGGATCCCTTTGTATCCGTCATGAGAGAAGAGGGGGGTGAGATAGATTCTGCTGCTGGATGCAGAGCATGTTGTCTCGTTGTATGTAGACAACATGCTCCTGTACCTCTGCGCAGAGGTCCTGAACTCTCTGGAGAAAGTTTCATGGGCTGCATACTAACTGGAACAAATCCTATGCCTTCCTGGTGTCCCCCGAATGCCAGGGCCTGCTGCAGTTTAAGCCACAATACAGCGTCAAATGGACATCTGGGGGGTCATCCAGAGTGGATACAAGGGAAGGAAACCTTTGAGAGGCACTGCGAGCCCTACGGAACTACTTGGAATTTTGGCACTCCGTTGGGCTACCTATTATGGCTAGAATTGCTCTGTCTAAAATGGTCAGTTTACCGCGAGTCCTGTACTTTTTTGTGAACCTACCCGTATGGATACCGTACTTCTTGTCTGCCCAGCTACAATGGCTGGCAAGATAGCTAGTTGGACTCCACCTGGTAGAACTGGGGGAGGTGGGAGAACTATGCTGCAGGAGTGTCCTTGTGGGTACTGGCAGTGGGTCTGAGGGTAGTTCAGTGCCCTAAGCTACTTAGCCTAGCACTCTGCTGTTAGTATTCAGTGCTCCAATAGACACAACACTGCCCTCTGTATGCATCCGCACTTCCCATAGTTGGCATTCCTTCATTTTGGGGAGGCTTTTTCATGGAACATAGGCTACTGGAGTAGACTGCAGCAGGACTTGAATCGGGAGGGATCTGCTACGTGGAAGCCAGGGCTCGTAACCTTGATGATCTAGTCAGGGACGCGGCATACCACTGAGAGAATTCCTGACATATGCTGCACTACTGGGTTCACAGGACCATCTTCGGATGACGGGCATGGCTCGGCTGCCCACACACGACCTGCTGCAAAGTTTACTGACCTTTGGCGGTGGCAGCAGAAGCTTGTCTTGGATCTGTCATACTACCATGTCCATGATCACAGACAACTTGTCTGTATTACAAAACTGGTATTCGAAACCAACATGGGCAGATCGTTCCTTGGAAAGAAATGGGAGCAAGCCATGGAGAGGGTACTCAGAGTGTCACGAAAAACATGCTACAAATACACAGAATTCAACTTCCTACTCTGTACTTACCTCGCTCCACACAGGCTGGACATTATGATGCAATTGGGCACCATATGCAGCCCCAACTGTGCCCAGACGGATGCAAACTTCATTCACATGGTGTTGAATTGTCCTAAAGTGATGAGATTTCGGACCAAGGTGGTCAAGGAGCTAGAGTGCATGCTAAATAGATTCAACTTATGCACTTTAGAGATTTGTATTTTGGGTATTTACACTCGGCAGATGAGTTAAAAAGTGGATTACAGATTTTTAGACCTGACCATGGTTATAACCCGTAGGGACATAGAGCGACACTGGTGGTCCCCAACTGGGCACCCCTCAGTTTGATGGAAGTCCGAGGTGGAGACCTGGGCTACAGCTGAATGGTCTGCCATACAAGCTGAGGAACTGAAAAGGATTCGCAGGAATCATATAGTGGAGCTGTGGATGGAAATTCTCACTACCTTCATGGAGTTAGACATCTAACTCATTTTACAACACATTTCACAGCGACTCCCGTAGGAAAACACGCTTCTGACCCCCGCTGGGGCAGTCCCTCACTACATCCTCCCTGGCAGATTACTGCTCAGATGATAGAAACATAAGTCACTGAATCACGTATTCACTGAACTGGGCATGACGCTGCAGGCAAATGGGACACTGTTGATAACACATATACTGTAATATATATATTAGCAAACAAAGTGTTCTGATGCAATTACATGTAGTTGGAATACGATTATCTTTAATCGTAAGATATACAAATGCTATATTTATACAACTCGTTAATGCTCTGTATTCTGATGGATCACATGCGTACATACATGTCTCTGTACTCTATACTCCTACATGCCACTGCTTGTTCATTTTATGAAACAAAAACGTAATAATAATATATTTTTTTTAATGGTTATGCGAACATAATGAGGTCTCATTAACAACTGCAATTGATTTAGCCTCTGCTTTCTCAAGGGCACAACACTGGAAGATCAAGATGGAGAAAGTGAATACTGGTAAATAGATACGCCCCACTGGGAAAAGTTTTAGAAAGATACAAATAGGAAAGGAACAAATAACCAACCCACACTGGACGTCAAGTATCTCCTAAGAGGCCACAGGGATTCCAGTGTTTTGATTGTGAGGCTTGGGGGCACAAAGCAACAAAAGATTAATGAATAGGCTATTGAAAGTACGTTTTTTTTTTACAAAACTATGTACTCTACTGGTGACAACCCAAAAACCTTCTGATCCTTCCTGCAAGTAAATGGGCAATCATTACTAGCCCTAGTTGATATGGGGTGTAAACAATTCATCATACAAAGTCAATATGTGATACATGAACTGAAAAGGGTGTAACAATTAAGTGCATGCATGGAGACCAAAAAAGTGTCCACCGGCTCAGGTTGAAGTAAAGATTGAAAGACTACAGGTAGTTAAAGCTGGAGTTTTTACTAATATTCCTGGGTCTTTTATGATTGGGACTAAAAATCCCCACTTTGACAGTTTCTTGAATGACCCTCTTACCCATGAAAACTTACACTTAATGGAGCCTTATTCCAAAGCAGTGTTTCCTAGGTATAAAGTTATGGCAGGGAAATTTAGAGAAAGAAAAAATAGAGAAGGAAAAGGCCATGGTTGGGAAGGCAATAGAGGTTTCAGAGCTGCTCAGAGGGAAGTTTCTATTGTCGGGAATCCTGGAAACAAGTGAGGTAGGACCATGTATTTAAACAAAAAAAAAAAACCTGTTGGTATAGAAAAGCAAGCAAGGAGAAGAAAGTCCATTTGCTAGTTCCAGAGTCCTTTCTAGTGCAGGTTCGGTTTTTAGCCCATGCACAGTGAGCAAGTGGGCATTTTAGAAGAGAATAAACTTAAAGGAATATTTTGAATAGGTTTGATTGGCCAGACTTCTTCTCTTAAATGCACCAGTATTATGGACAGTGCGCTGTATGGCAGAAGTTAAATCCCCAAACATCTAGCAAAGTACCATTACAATCTATGCCTACAATAGAGATACTTTTCACACAGAGACTTGGTAGGTCCCTTAACCCTATCATCATGAGGTTACAAATACATTTCGATTATCCTAGATTGCACAACCCAATACCATTAGCCATACCTTTGAGACAAATAGGAACTCCCCAAATTGCCAACACAATGATAGAAGACTTTTCTCTTGTAAGGTTTCCCAAAGAGATCTTGACAGACCAAGGACATCACCACCCCTAAACTCTACCCATCTCTGGACCCTAAAAACCCTTCTATAGCTAAACTCCACCCATCCCTAAATTCTTAAAAACCCTCACCACCCTAAACTCCACCCAATCCTGAATTCTAAAAACCCTTCACCACCTCTTACCTCTACCCATCACTGAGCCTTAAAAGCCTCACAAGCCCTAAACACCCCATCCATGAACCCTAAAACCCCTCAGCATTGCTACACTCCCCCATACCTGAATCCTCAAAAAACACACCTAACCTCAATCCATGCCTGAACCCTAAAAAGCCCTTCCTTTGCCTGAACTCCACCAATTCTTGACTCATAAAAAACCTGATCACCCCAAGACAATACCCATGCCTACACCCAAAAACCCCTCACTAGTCCTAAACTCCACACAAGTTTAATGTAATTTTGGATTTATCCTTAAAACAGTCTTTCCTGTAGAATGTTTCCTTTAATTTTCGATGTATTTGTATTTCTTAAAATTGTCACCTTAAAAATGGTTTTCCATGATTTGGTTTCCTCCAATGTGGTTTCTCAGTTTTTGTTTTTACATTAATTCACATATATCACTTTATGTTAAGATCAGGCAGCCAGGCCCTGTACATGTGCTAAATGCCCAGGCGCGTGGCTGCCTGAGCTGAACTTTGCCAGGCAGAAAATTTCACAGCCCTGTGGGCGTGACCTCCTCAGCCCGACAAAATGCTTGGAGGTTTTCCCCCTTATGACGAGGGGGTGCATCATTGATAGACTCGAACTTGGGTGCTTCGGCTTTAACCCCCGAGGTGCCGAGTGCCCATCCGTGATGCTCGTCACAGAGTGGGCAGGGTCAGCAATCTCACTGACCTCATCCCACTCTGTGACAAGTAAGGGACTGCCACCTCCTCTCATTGGCTGACCCATAATAGGATCAGCCAATGAGAGGAGGCGGCAGTTCCAATCCTCCAGGAACCACTGAGGCTTCCCTTGGACCACCCAAGATCACCGCTGCCGCCTGGTAATATATATACTTTTTAAAAATGTTTGGTGCATGATTTCGTATGTGTATGTCTGAATGTATGTGCATTACTGCATGCATGCTGTGAATGTGCGAAGACGTGTGTATGTGGTTGTTAGTGGTGGGTGTATATGTGCGTGCTTGTAAATGTATGAGTGTGAGTGAGTGTGCATGTAGATGGGTGAGTATGTATGTGTGTGTGGCTCGCCCGCCTGCCTAAATTACTGACCGCCACTACTGGTGGAGTCCTAAGGCACTGGTCAGTAAATTATATGGTGCTCCCTAGTGCTGGTGACTTGACATTGCCAAAATGTTCCATAAACAGTTTGGTGAGAAAAATGATTGATTCATATAAACAATGGGCCTAAATTTAATATGGACAAGCTTTGTTCTAAACTACTGATGAAATAATTTCAATACAGCAACAAATTGCTCCATCGAGAACCACATTTCATGTGGGACTGGCTGATGGCAGATCCTAATCAATCTTGGCCCAAAATTTGTAATCATCTTACTCTATAACTTCATCATGTCTCTGACCTTCTTGATTTACAGAAGACTTATGGAATCGTTCTTTTCTGTTGATTGTTGCTCGTTTTGTTGATTCTGTTATTTCTCTTTCCACATTGTGTCCTTGTCTCCTGGCTCGACTAAAACATGTTGTGCCTGTTATCCGTTCACCTCATCCACATCAAAAAACCGCTTCCTGACCTCATTCTAGTCAGATACCTTGCTGCTAAGCTTTCTGGCTTCAAGCCCTTGCATGACAAATTACACGCTCATCCTTTTTTGACAAATGCCCTTTCTCCCCACCAAATTTAAGTGTACGGCCAAAGTCTTGTCTGAGGAATTTAGTGTATTTGTTCAGCATTGTGTAATCTACCCCGCCCCTTTTCGCTCACTTCCGCCATGCTCAAAAAGGTATTCAGGTTAGGTCAAAGGTAATATATTTCAATGCATTTTGTCTGAAAGCCTTTTAGTTCTTAGATTTTATTGAGGATATTTTTTATGTCTCATCTATAACTTTATTACAGTTTCACATGTCATAAATAAAGTTTGCGAAACCTCTCCCCCGTTATTTTTAGAACATTCCCCTCTCTGAATTTGGATAGGATGACATCACATGCCTAGCCTTGTTCAACTTTTATATATTTATGAAATTATTTTGTGATCCTATGAGTGTGGCTTAAGGGTGCAGCTAAGGGATTTTTGTTGAAGTTACTCTTGTTTGCTTAGGGATCCAATTTTTCTATATTTTCTGTTTGTTCATTTTGCCAGAGGTTTCATAATCACTTTCTGTGTATGTTCTTCAGTGTAGCTTTGCCTACTCATCCGTCCTCATCTAACCTATGTTGTTCAACAGAGCCTTATGATACTCTTGATCATGATGTTAGGCATTTCATTTTTTCCTGGTTTACAAAATGTTCTTTTTTACAGTAGCATGTCATCTTTGCCAACATCACCACATTGTGATCCCGACTTGAATTTTCTAATCTGCAGTGAGAAAAGTAAAGCCTTTCTTTTGTTTTTGTCTTGTTTAGCTTCTTGAGCCATTGTAATTCTGGGTGGTCCTTTCTCACTGATTATAGATTCAGGAAAGATAGCTCTAGGCATTACACCTCTGTTTGCTCCCACATTGTCTCCACCAAGTACTTTTCTGATTTCACTGAATATCCTCTTGACATCTACTCTCTTTAGTTGAAAATTGAAATCTATCAAAGCGTCAGTGTAAAAGGCAGGCTGTGGGCTGGTGACTGGGAAATCTTAAGGTACTAGCTGTTCTGGGCATTACATCCATTGACTAATGGGGGGATTTTGAATGCTGCTCTGAATTTTGATCCAAAAAGGTGTTCTGTCGGGCCATTTCGTTATGTAGTATTTTGTTCATGTACCTCAACTACAGGGCTTAGAAGATCTGGCCAAGAAAGGAGGGACCTTGTTTTTCATACAAGTATTCCTCTTTAGAACTGTTGACATAAGTGCCACCACATTCAGAGTAGGGGATTTTTGCATTGTTTCTTCCTGTGTATCTATTTTCATCTTTTCTGTTTTCTGAGGGCTCATGATCTTCTCAGCGTTCTTGGGTTTTGATATGTAGATGAACATTGTGTGTGTCACACTGAACCATTTTCCTCTGGACCATCAGCTACGCTTTTGTTCCCTCACAGGGTAGAAAATGGAAAGACGTTTTGAGCAGCCTTCTTCAAAGAAGATCTGAACCTGAAAAAAACAACGATTTTAGTTGATATTTTAAAAATTGATCAAAATTAGCCTGCCTGTCTCTTGGATAGTCAGTTACTAGGGATGTTTGGAGTAGTGAAATACTTCTCAGTTTTCCTCAGTGGCTATAGATATTTTCTGAATTTGACTCAGCATGACTCGCAAATACCCCCTCATCTGTACATATAAGCAGTTTAATGGCAAGGAATGAAAATCTGTCATGATCCAGAATCATGCTGAATTACCCCAAGAAGGTGCATTAGAGGGAGTACTACCTAGAACCCCCAGTATCACACCTCTGCAGAATGTTTAATATTTAAAGTGCCAGAGTGCAGAAATTGAGTACAGTAGGTGATTACGAGACTTCCATAAGCCAAATACCTACAATTTAGAAGCACCTGAATTGAAAAGTGTGATCTGTGTATAAGCATAACCTGAACGCGATGGAGGAGTGAATAGGCAGTACATGTTTTTTGCTGAATTAAAATACTTCTTCTTTTAAACTAACTGCAGATATCAAACGAAGAGGTTACTCACACACATATTCTTAGTTACTGACTCTTTCCCATTATCAACCATTTTGGGAACTCTGCCACTCAGTGGTGGTGGGAGGAATGTTAAAACATAGACTTGTGCACCAGTACTGCACACATATGTCCATTATATGCAGCTTATCCTTATTCCTGTGTGCCACCACCTGTTCCCTTATTTCTGCTGTACCCTGTATTTCTGCTGAACCCTGTGGATTGGAATTTGTTCCTATCACAATAGGTGAGTTCCTATATAGGGGCCTAAGCCCAATAAAACTAACATATCAGATTTTGACTTCTGTTTTTCCCCCTCTATCGTCTTCTTTCTTCAGCTGTGGTAGCAGTAGCATGTGCTGCAACATCTTTGCTAAAAGTCAAACATGTCTTGTCATTATCCTTTTACAACAGCTGACCCTCTTGTATTATCCATTTTGTGTTTGCAGAACAAACATCCAGTGGGCACCTTCATTATGTATACTAACATTGGTAGGAGTTGCTTCTAGAAATGGGTTTTTTAGGAGTAGAATAAGGATGTACCAAATTTTAGAAAGTTGCTGGATTTCATCTTTAGGAAAAAGAGTCAGGGGGGTAGACTTGGACACTGGTGGTGTACTCAGTCCGTCTACTTCTACTGAAGTACTATGAATTCTCACAGGGCCCACCTCCCCAATGTAAAGATCACACTCACTGGCCCTGCACAAGTGGTGCAAGTTACGTGGGCCAAGGTGAAAGTCCCTGTTAACAAGATCATTTTCCCCCATACCAGATAATCTGTTCAAATAAGATCATTTTGTCATGGTCAAGGGTAGGAGTGTGAGGTGTGAGACAGAATTTCCTTCTGGATATAGATTTGAAGCCCTTTTGTGCCCAGAGGTCAAGACAGTTTCTCTACCAGTGCCTAGGTTAGGCACCAAGTCCCCGTTTACTCTGGAGACTTTCACTAAAGAGTGAAGCTCAACTTTTTCTGTGAGTGGCATTGGTTGCAGTCCCACCCTGGTAAAGTGTTTGCATCTTCTCACTCCTCCTCCGCCTCTGCAGTTAAGTCTAGCTCCTGCACTGTACAGGTGGCAGTTGAGAGGTAAAATGTCCCACAGTAAACACAAAGCCTATTTCCAGGGAGATGTGTAGAAAGCAGACTTTTTCCTGTTTCGAGATATACTATCAGCCCCCAAACACACCTCCCTATTTTGATGCCACAGCATTTCCTTTGGGAGGTCACCCTTCACTTTCTCTGCTGGTCCGCTTTCTAGAGAAGCAGAAGTTGGCACCAAGCCTCCAACCCTATGGAAGGTCTCTCAGGAACTCTTTCCTGTAAGAAGCACCATCTCCTCAGAGCCTTCCGCTCCAAGGCTAGTGGCCTCTTATAGCGCCTGAGACGCTTCCAGTCCTTCGGACCAGGGTCAGCTTGACAAGGAGGTGTCGGATCCATGCCAGCTCTCCTACAGCTACATATTTAGCCCCCCCCCATGCTGTCCTTAATACTCAGTTCAGCCAGTTTGTTTTAAGCAACTGATATTTAAACAGTCATACAGATAGCTCAGGCTTCACTAAGGAAATGGGTTGGTAATTAGGACAATTGGTATTTCAGGTATAATTAACAGAGGGTCATTTAAGTGTCTTCTAAAGAAGTGTTTCCCAAATTTTTTAGAACTGCGACCCAAATTTTAGAACAACAAACTTTCGCAACCCACCTAGCTTTAATGGACATGAGGCTGGCAATTCTTTTAATGTAACTAAAGCATTGTGTGGTAGCGCACTGTTATTTACAGACCGCAAGTTTTCCATTGGACTTGTCACTAAATTTGCGCAAACATACAGTTGTACTGATACAACTATATTACACACATATGATAATATGTGGAAATCGGGTTCCAGTGAACATTTATCATTTGTGCACCACCAAGTAAAATATATGGATTTGTTTTGATCCTGTTAAAATCTTTGTGTCTATCACACTTCAGAATTACATCAAAAGCGCTTCATTTTTAGTTTCCTAACTGCTGAATGTGTACAGTTCATTTACAAGTATTTACATTTTGTTGTGTCATAAAAAATTACACCCTACAGCATTTCCTTTCACACATCTGTACCCCAGCAAAATTGTCACATAATTAACTTTAGTTTTCTTTCTCTGACTGCAAAGTGAAATTCCAATCCACATGGTAAACAAAAGCAGCAATTTGTGTGAAGAAATAGCTGAACATTTGACTCTGTCTTTGAAACGCAGCAAATGTAACAAGATGAATGCAGAAGTTAAAGGCACTTTTATTTGTATCTTCGACTTTAGCGACTCACAAAAAATCATCTCACAACCCACCAGTGGTTCGTGACCCACAGTTTGAGACAAGATTGGTCTCTCAAGTCAAATGGCAAAGAATACCAAAATGTCAGGTTAGCAGATACCACAAGCCACTAACCTTCCGGAACAAACCAGCAGGGGCGAAGCTAGATTTCCCACCTCCCCCCTGCGCAGGCTCACAGGGGGACGAGATTACCACTCCCCTGCAAGACTGCCCACAGGGGAAATGGGATAAGGGATAAAATAACAAACTCTCGTGGGATGCACGAGAAGGCCTCTCCTGTTCGTAGTTCCCGCTACCAGGTACACACAACAGCAGGAGATCCTGGGTGAGAGAAGAATAGATATTGTGTATTAACATGCAAAACTACCCTATACACTAACAGTGTACAGTATATGTATGTGCTTAGATATACACCACTCACATATATTGTAGTCCCTCTGGCTTTGGAGGGATCAGACATCAAATGAAATGTATCACTCTGGAATAAACTTGGGGACCATCCCAGGATAGAGAGTGCCAACTCCTGGAAACAGTCATAACAGAACAAAAAAAAATAAAGGAAGTCTGCTAGAGCGCCTATAAGCGCACAATTGTCATCAGAGTTCCACTCCCATGCCTCTTGTTACTCCACAGAGATGGGAGACCACAACTACCCAGAGCGTCTTGAAAGTACACAACCTCTCTGTGGTATCTTCTGCTGTAAAGTCTTGCTGTTTTTCCCAACCACCCCTCCCCTGCATTCGATAATGGTTTGTACTCCTGCGAGGTTTTAGAATGTTACAGCGTGAAGGTTCGATGTCGAGCTCCCTGCGCGGAGAGTTTGACAGACTTGACGGACAACAGCTGTGGCTGGGGTCTTCTTGTTGTTAATTCTTTAAATAAACCTCCTGTGTTATGAAAGACATCGGTTCTGTGTATTCCTGATGCAAGCTGAATCTTCAATTTCACACTGGCGACTGAGGACGGGCACAGGAAAGGAAAATAGGAGAACAGCAGAAGCGGACCTCAACACGCAAAGCAGATCCGTAGCGGTTTGTGATTACAAGTGGTGCCGTGAATAATCTTCCACGGACTAACAACTGCTTTGGTGATTTACTTCTTGGGGAAAAAAGTTATATTGTGACTAAGAGTACGTTTTAAAACTCTTCGCATGGAAATGCATATTGGGTAACCTAAACCCAGGGTGATTGAGAAGAAGCAGTTTCACACATTAACCCAGCTGGGCTATTCCTTTTAGCGCGGAATCTGTGGTGACAGCTGAGCTTTATAAGATATTGCCTGGCAAGGTGTACTCTGAACGTGATCCCCTGAATTTTTGGAAGACTATCCCCCACCAGCCTGTGGGAATATCTATGAGAAGTGGTCATTACTCATCTGTGACCCACTTGTAGTACTAGTTGAGGAGAGTGGTACTTGTAGTACCACTCTCCTCAGTTTTTTATTAGGGTATGTTCGGGGCTGCGTAAACCGAGCCTCCGCCAGTCACGCTGGCACAGCCGAAATGAGACTCTGAGGGAAAGAAGAAGATTTTAAAATTCACCGCTATTTTGTGTGAATGAAGTGCTCTACTCTGCTACCAGCAAGTGAAAAGAATAAAGGGTACACTCCAGCCAGTCACGCTGACTGGCACAGCCTTGACATCGGAACCAGACTATTTGCCTGCAGGGCTGTTGGCATCTTCACTTCTATCAGGTGCGCGGCGACTGCACTTGACAAGCAGGCTACCCGGTTCTGGGCTACCCTCCTAGCTCTTTACTTCTGCCGGTCACGCTGACTGGCACAGCTCTCGTTCACTGGCCATTCGATTTTTCCCTACCTCAGGAGTGTCTGACACGTAGCGGGAAAAGGAATGTGGCGTCATTTTCTTCACTCGAGTAGGTAGGGTCGGCGGAGTGTGCCCTGCTGCTCAAGGAAGGCAGTCCCGGAGGAGGTTTGTTCTTAAAGTCGGACTGCCAAGGGAAAAGAGGCAGTCTTACACTTCTTGTAGACTGAGAGAGGAGCCTTGTGCCTATATTTTGGACTGATTATTAGAAGAACAGCGCCACCTAGTGGACTTGTATTTATCCTCTTATTTCTTTCAGTGTTTGTTCCCTGCTCAGTTACCTGATTTTGGTCTAGTGCCACACTCATCCTGACATTCTCTACTTTTTGTCAGAACACTTTATACATACTATCGTACAAAAGGATAGTGTTGTAGCTCTGCTTTGCGAGTACGTTTTAACACTAGGCTGAGTAACATAGGAAGTTAATTTCTCAAGTATTGCTGGTAAAAATTGTGCTTGCCCTATTAGCCACCATGCAGAATGTCACACCACTGCCATTTTTCCTGGCTACTCCAGGGGAGCCATTTTTAAAATGGAACAAGTGGAAAAGGGTCTTCCTAAACTAAGCAGTGGTATGTGGTCCAAACTTGGGTCTTGAGAGGAAAGTGGAATTACTATTACATTACCTAGGGGCAGAAGGGCAAGAGATCTTGGAACACCTTCCTGATCTGAACGTAAACGACGCAAGAGGTTTGAATGAATATGAAATTACTGTGAAAAAACTGGACATCCACTTCCTGCCTAAAATTAGCACAATTATGGAACAATACCATTTTGGAAGGAGAGGGCAGAAGGAGGGTGAAACAGTAGAGGAATTCGTATCAGAGTTGAGGAAGCTAGCTGCCACTTTCAAGTTTGGAGGAGCATGTGAGGAGCGGATACGTGATCAATTTCTTTTAACGTGTAAGATTGAGCGAATACTTGAAGAGTTGTGGTTAAAAGATGACCCGCCCCTTGGGGAGGTGCTCATTGTGGCTAAACAGGTGGAGCACATGATGCAGTGTGTGAGCGAAATCAAGCAAGATTGTGAAAGGAAGGCAAAAGTGAGTGAAGTCTCTGTTGAGAGTGCGAATGTGCTTGCAGTCAAAGGTCAAATAAAGGAACAGAAGGAGAATAAGGGTAATTTGAGTTTTAAAGGAAATTGTTACAGTTGTGGCAAACCTGGACACTTAGCGAACAACAGGGAGTGCCCGCCCTTAAAGTGACATGCAATAAGTGTGGTAGGAAGGGTCACTTTAGACAATGCTGCAGAAGTAATGCTAATTACAGGAAATACAACAGAGATGACTCTACCCGTGTCTGTGACGAAATTTTGTTACAGGTTCAGGGTGAGTCAGTGAGCAATTCTAAGGATTTCATAGCAGTAGAGGAGACAAGAGTTGAAGCAATGTTTGATTCGTGTTCTAAACTGACAATCATATCTGCGGAAGATTTTGAGAAAGTATCAAAGGGAAAATTGACCTTGCAGAGAATGGATGTAAGACCGGGGGGCTATGGTGGGCAACCCATACAGATGAAGGGTTACTTCTGGGGCACTGTAGGTTAACAAAGACAGGTTTGCGGTCACTAAAATATATGTGTCCAAGAAGGGGGATAACATACTAGGTTGGCAAGCACAAAAGGATTTAGGCATTTACCTCAATACCAACAAGAACCCTCAAATATTGGTACAAGAGGTGGGGAAAACACTGGAGGGGATAGAAGAAGAATTCAGGGATGTTTTCACCGAAAAGTTAGGATGCCTCAGACACTTTGCCCACAGAATAAGACTCAAAGAGAACTCCAAGCCTGTCTCAGCCAAGGTTAGGAACCTACCTATTTTGATACAGGAAGCAGTGAGAGAGGAGTTAGAGAAGTTGTGCAGGTTGGAGGTGATCGAACCAGTAGAAGCCACTGAGTGGTTGGCACCCATTGTTGCAGCCAGGAAGGGGGTTGGCGCAGTGCGTTTATGCATTGATCTAAGAGCACTAAACAGGGAAGTTATATTTGATAAGTACCCTCTGCCGAACATTTCACAAATGATGAGCAGGTTAGCGGGGGCAAAGGTATTCACTACACTTGATCTAACCTCTGCCTACTACCAAGTCAGGCTCCAACCTGAATCACAAGAACTCACAGCGTTCATCACACCCATGGGGGCCTACAAATTCAAGTGCATGCCGTTTGGACTGGTGTCTGCTGCCGCGGTTTTTCAAAGAATCATGAGCAACCTCCTAAAGGGCATACCTGGGGTTGTGTGCTACCAGGATGATGTTCTGATCTTCGGGGAGAATGGTACACAACACAAACTCAGGCTCAGACAGGTGCTGAAGAGATTCCAAGAACAAGGACTCACGGTGAATAGAGAAAAGTGGAAGATTGGGTGTGCTGAGATAGAGTTCCTGGGGCACAAGGTGACAACGGAGGGCATTCGCCCTAAGGCAGATCTGCAAAACACCATTCTTAACCTTACACCACCCAAAAGCAAAGATGAAATCAAATCCTTCATGGGAATGGTGGAATTCTACAGCAAATTTGTCCAGAACTTTGCCAGACGCACATATACTATCCGTAACCTACTAAGGAAAGGGGTAACATTCGACTGGAGTGAGGCGTGCCAGAAGGAGTTCGAAGGCCCAAAGAAGGCATTGGTTGAAGCTCCTAACCTCAAATCCTTTGTACCTGGCAGGAAGACCGTGTTGACCACCGACGCCAGCTCCAAAGGATTAGGAGCAGTTCTGATGCAAGTAGGAGAAGGTGGAGAGGAAACAATAGCGTTTGCATCACGCTCGCTACGCAAGGCAGTGTTCAACTACTCGGTGATCGAGAAAGAAGCTTTAGTGGCACATTGGGCTGTTAACAAATTCAGAGACTTTGTGAGGGGAATGAAGTTCAACCTGAGGACCGACCATAAGCCTCTGGTCGAAGTCTTCACCAAGAAGGGGCTAGACTCCATCTCAAGCAGAATCAGACGCTGGGTTGTGAGTCTCCAAGAGTACATGTTTGAGGTTGAATTTGTACCTGGGGTGAGGAACTTTGCAGCTGACTGCCTCTCTCGCCTGGTGAGAGAAGAACGTGATGAAGCAGTCGACGTGGAGGAGGAAGATGAGACAGACAAGGAGATGCAGGCGGAGAACGTGTGCGTTGTCACCCAAGGAGCCATAGAAGAAGGACGCTGGAAGGAAGCCTTGAGAGCTGACGTGCTCCTGCAGAGGGTGTGTGGAAAGACTAAGGGTGTTTGGATGGACCAAGACAAGCGGGAAGAGACACTTAGACCGTTCTGGATGGTCAGAGACGAACTATCCATCGCCGATGACTGTCTTTTCAGGGGTACAAGGTTGGTCCCTCCTGAGTCTTTGAGAGAGAGTTTGGTCAACTTGGCCCACGAGGGGTACCTGGGAGTTACCAAAACCAAACAGAGGTTGCGGCTAGACTATTGGTGGCCCAGCATGGATCTTGAAATCGAGAGGAAAATAAGAGACTGTGTACCATGCTCCACTAGCGACAAGGTTCTAAAACAACACACTCCTCCCATGCACTGTAGGCCTCTTCCTGTGGGTCGGTTGGCGGATGTGGCTTTTGACATCCTGGGTCCCTTGACAGGGGAACATTGCACACCTTACATTCTGGTACTCATAGATCTTTACTCCAGGTGGCCCGAAGTAAAGTTTGTGTCTGAAATCACCACAAGAGCTGTCATAGACTTCCTGCTAGAAGTGTTTATCAGGGAAGGTTTGCCAAGTAGCTTATTGACGGACAATGGGGTGCAACTCTGCTCAAAGGAAATGAGAGAATTCTTAGAGTGCAATGGGATAGAACACAAGCTATGTGCACTTTATCACCCAGAGACGAATGGAATGGTCGAACGATTCAACAAGACCATCAAGGAGGGTATCCAACTAGCGAGGGCGAGTGGGTTGTGCTGGAAAGACGAGGTTTTAAAACGTCTAGAAGCCTACAGGCTGACCCCATATCAAACCACAGGCATGACACCTTTCGAATTACTCAAAGCCAGAAAACCCAACTCAAGGTTAGTACCAGGGTGGATGAAGTGGTACAAAGGTTGGACAGGTCAATCTAAAGAGTCACAGTGGCGGGACAGAGAACGCAAGGCCATGACTGATAGGAAAACCAGATTTGATAGATTACATGCAGTCAAAGACATGGGATTCCGGGTGGGGGACCTGATCAAAATTAAAGCACCCTCTCATAGAGCGAATTGGTCCGAGTTTACTGAGCCCACCAAAATTGTAAAGTTGTTCAAGAATGCTGTAAAAACTCAAGAAGGGAAGATTTGGAACCTGGGGAGGGTATTGAAGTACACTGCTCCTACTGTGGACACCAACAACCCTTTGGAAAATGAGAGCAGAATCCAAAGTAGTGCCAGGTCGCCGGGGTGTTCAAGACAGGCCAACTCCTTTCCCAGGGCAAGTTGCAGGAAGGTTTGCCGCCCAAAGTATTTGGAACACTATGTTGACAAATAAATGTAGCCATCATTTACCCTCCCCCCCCCCATTAGCACTGTTCTTTTTTTATGTGTAAAGGAGGGGGATGTGTGGTATCTTCCGCTGTAAAGTCTCACTGTTTTTCCCAACCATCCCCTCCCCTGCATTCGATAATGGTTTGTACTCCTGCGAGGTTTTAGAATGTTACAGCGTGAAGGTTCGATGTCGAGCTCCCTGCGCGGAGCGTTTGACAGACTTGACGGACGACAGTTGTGGCTGGGGTCTTCTTGTTGTTACTTCTTTAAATAAACCTCCTGTGTTATGAAAGACATCGGTTCTGTGTATTCCTGATGCAAGCTGAATCTTCAATTTCACACTCTCCCTCTATTTGGGAAGGGAACGGTTAAATTTGAAGCTCTCCGTGCGTGTGAACAAAATCCAAGTTACTGTAGCAGACTCGTACACTTTGTGCGGGAAGGAACATAAATCAAGAAAACAACCAAAGTCTGCTCGCAAGCAGCTTTCCGTGCGTGTGAGCATAGAATCCAAATCTTGGTAAGTGCTTTCTATCAGTCCTCATCTCCAAACAACATTGACTGCACACACGTATCCTTCCGTGCTTGCCTCCAATGTTGATACCCTTTACTGCGGGAATCCGGCCGTAAATACCGAGGGTAAGGGGAACAGCTGCTCCCTGAGAGCGCGCGCCAACACTGCGCCGCTCAACTGAGAAATTGGATTCAGCAAACGAAGAGAAAGCCGGAGAGTGTGTGCTCAGAAATCCAACAGCACCTCTCCCGCGCAGGCTTTGAATCAGTAGACAGGAGAGGAGACATACTGGCGTCACAAGTCCGGTGTCGTGGTTGATTGACAAGCACCGACCCACTCCAACAGAGTGGATTAAATACTCTGAGCTCCTCCGCCTCTATTTGGTGACCTGGATTTACAAAAGAGGTGTGTTGTGGGAACTGTAGGCTACTTATCACATGTGTTCCTAAAGTCGGCATTCATACTCACTCTCCATGCAAACGGGTATATAAAGATGGGGCAGGAGCGTGTGGTGCAGGGACGCGGCCCCTATTAGAGACGACCATGACACAAAAGCAGTTGCAGCTCTGGAGAAGGACTGATTTTGAGCTTTAGCAATCTAAAAATTTGGTATTTCTAAGTTGAAAGAGTTCCTATTTCGGAATTCTCATTGGCCGCCTGACCTCAGGAGTGAATTGATCAGGTAAATAGGCTTGTTTATAAGCTTGCGTAGTAAACTAGCAAACACAATAAGATGATGGAAGAGCGCTGAATCTTTTCAGACACTCACCCCCAGTCACTGTTAGATCTGGGTTTAATCCATCATCGTTCTTTTGCTCTCTTCGCCACCCCAGTTCAGACCCAGCCATATGCAAATCAGTCTTGACCCTGTTCCTTATGGGAACAGTCCAGCCCGAACTGCCAAGCCAGGTCTTCCCTGGACCGGAAACAAACATCCTGGGACCGGTTTCGGGGTAACACCCCTTATCAGCCAGGCGAGCTCGAATCCAGCAGTGAGCAAGGGACCCACGTCTGGGCACATCCTGCCAACTTAGGGCGAACAAGCAAACACAATAAGATGATGGACGGAACACTACATTTTTTCAGACACTCACCCCCAGTCACTATAAGATCTGAGTTGAATCCATCATCGTTCTTTTGCTCACTTCGCCACCCCAGTTCAGACCCAGCCATATGCAAATCAGTCTTGACCCTGTTCCTCATGGGAACAGTCCAGCCTGAACTGCCAAGTCAGGTCTTCCCTGGATTGGAAACAAGCATCCTGGGACCGGTTTCGGGGTAACACCCCATATCAGCCAGGCTAGCTTGAATCCAGTGGCTAAGTGGGCAAGGGACCCACCTTTGGGCATACCCTGTCAACTTAGGGCGAACAAGCTAACACAATAAGATGATGGACGGAGCCCTGAATCTTTTCAGACACTCACCCCCAGCCACTATTATATCTGGGTTGAATCCATCATCGTTCCTTTGCTCACTACGCCACCCCAGTTCAGACCCAGCCATATACAAATCAGTCTTGACCCTGTTCCTCATTGGAACAGTCCAGCCCGAACTGCCAAGCCACATCTTCCCTGGACCGGAAACAAGCACCCTGGGACCGGTTTCGGGGTAATACCCCTCATCAGCCAAGCTAGCTTGAATCCAGTGGCAAAGTGAGCAAGGGACCCATGTCTGGGCACACTCTGCCAATTTAGAGCGAATAAGCAAACACAATAAGATGATGGACGGACTACTAAGGTGAATCTTTGACATTGTTCAACATTGTGTCCATCAACTGTTCTTTTTGCATTTGTCACCCCCCGAGTGGGACAGGTATACCCAGACGTGGGTCCAGTGCTCTCCATGCCACTGGAGTCAAGCTAGCCGGGCTGATGATGGGGTGAAACACTAAAACCGGTCCAATGATGCTTGTTTCTGGTCCTGGGGCGGGACTCCTGGAATGTCTTCCAAGGAGGAGTGAGTTTGTGTGCCATCAACTTACTTCTAGAAGTTCACCTGATACTGCTCAAGGGGTTGAGCCAAAGGCATGCATAATTATTGAAAAGAAGACACAAGAGGGATTTACCATGAGGGACTCACCAATTCACTGTACTAATAATGAATAATTTGAATGGTCTAATGCTGACTCTTTGGTTGTGCATATATATATGAAAAACCACGTCCAAAGAACCACACGTAGCACTCACGGGATCACCATTTCATCTTTTATTGGTATTTGGAAACGCGTTTCGGCGTTAGCCTTTATCAATCCTTGCCAAACAGTGCAAATGATAAGATGCGATACACAGCGTTTAAATGTCCACCATGTTTTTTTTTTTTTTATATTTCTTTATTGAGTTATTGCTCCAAATCAGCAGCTCGCATGAAAAATAATTACAGAATTCGTCCACCTCAGCCAAGGTGGTGTAATACATTACAGACATTAAATCTATGTTGACAACTGTGGAGATTCCTCTTTTCCAGTTTCCTTTGCTTTATATTCTTTACATAGGTAAACATAACTTGAACTGTAATAAACTCCCCCCTCCTCCCCCCATCCCCTCCATCCCCTCCACCCCGGTGCCCCCCTCTGCCGGGTCTAGGTAGCTGCTGATATATACATCATAGTGATCATGTAGGGACACCTTGTGTTTCCTCTTGTCGTCCTGTGGCCACCCCTCCGTGGAAGACGCCCCGCCCGAACCTTCTGGTGTGAGTTGTGTGTTTTGCCCTTCTATCTCTTGCATCATCACTCCCCATGCCAATAACACCTCGGGTAATTTATCATCTCTCCTGGTGCTCCGTATGTGCCCCTCCTCTGCTGCTGCCCACTCCCTGAGATCTGTCCTCCATTTCGCTAATAGCGGCCCCTGTTGGGTTAGCCAGTGTATCGCTATACGCCGTTGGGCTACAACCAGGCCCAAGACCAGGAACCGCCTACTTGTCTTCCGTTTAGGATCCCGAGGTATCAAGCCCAAGAGGCAAGCCCGTGGGTCCAGGTCTATTGTCCACCCTGTTATCTGATTCAGAACCGCAAGGACTGCCACCCAGTATATCTGGATCGTTGGGCAGATCCATACCATGTGTAGAAAGTCTGCCTGATCAGAGCGACATCGAGGGCAGCGGGAATCTCTGGAATTATCAATGGCTTGCAGCCTTCGAGGTGAGAGGTATGTCATATGTATTATGTTATACTGAATTTGTTTGAAGCGGTTGCTTACCGATACCTTCCGGACATTTTCGTGTATTTTTTCCCATTCCGGTGCTGTGATCTCCTGCGGACACACCTGCTGCCATTTGTCTTCTAGTTTGAGGGGGCTAGTCTGCCTATCATCTCTGAGCGCCCTGTAGAGGTGGGTGACAAGTCTTCTCCCCCAGCCATGGTGATCATAGTGACCAGGGTTTGGGACCGCCCCGGAGCCCCAGGGAACGTGGGCCACAATTGTCGCGCCGTTGCCGCTATTTTAGCGTATTGCAGAAACTGCCCTGCTCCCAGCCCAAAGGCGGACACCGCCTCCCGGTAGGTGATAAATTTGTTGTCCGGGTAAAGGTCGGACAGCACTAGGCATCCCCAGCCTTCCAGGCCTCCGTGGACATTACCTGATCTATTTGCGCAAAGGGCGGCATCTGCCAAAAGTCCGCCTCCGGGGCAAACGGTCTGTCCCGGATCACTCTGCGCATCACCCTATTCCATATTGTTGCCCCAAGCCGCACCAATGAAGGACCCTGTTCCCTGTGTCCCTTAGCCCGCCACAGAAGCGCTCCCAGCTGTCGGTCCCCGTATGTACCTGCCAGCAGGGACCTCTCCCATGAGGGATCCGTATCCAACCAGGCCATGGCATGTTGCAATTGGGATGCAAAATAATATAGTTCGAGATCAGGGATCTCCAAACCCCCTTTGCCCCATCCACGTTTCATGATCTCTAGACTTACTCTACATCTCTTCCCATTCCACAACAGCAGAACCAGCAGGGCCTCTATCTCCTTAAATACCCGGTGTGGAAGTTCGAAGAAGGAGCTCTGCATGGTATAGAGGCAGCGAGGTAAGACCACCATCTTAATTAAGGCAATCTTCCCCATTAGGGAGAGTTTAAGCGTGTTCCAAAAGGCAATACTGCCCTGCAGGCCTCTAATTATCCTTCCCATATTGTGCTGGTAAAAGACCCCCTCGTTCCTACCAATCCATATCCCCAGATAGCGGATAACGTCTCCTGCCCACGGAAGCTCCAGTACTGGGTGTTGCGACCCCTCCCAGTTGCACTCCGGGCCAATCGCATACAGCTGCGACTTGGACTTATTGATGGAAAGACCGGAGGCAGCAGCGAACTGTGTCAGCGCAGTCATCAGTATCGGCAACGACCGGGTCGGCTGTCTCAGGTATATTAGTGCATCGTCGGCATATAAGGAAACGACATGTTCCGAATCGCCTATCTGTATGCCCCGTCCCCTGAGAACCTCACGCAGGTGGCAAGCCAATGGCTCCATTGCCAGGGCGAACAGCAAGGGGGAGAGCGGACAACCCTGCCGCGTTCCCCTTCCTATAGAGATCGCCTCCGACACGTATCGCCCCGTGCGAACTCTTGCCGTTGGATAAGTGTAGAGTAGTTTAATCCACTTTACAAACCCCTCCCCCAGACCCATTTTTAAAAGTACCCGCCATAGATATTCCCAGCCGACCGAGTCAAACGCTTGCTCGACATCCAGGAACACCAAGGCGCTCTGTTGGGCCCGTCCCTGTAATGAGTGCATGATATGCGCGAGGCGGCGGATGTTACGTAGCGTATTCCGGCCCGGTATAAATCCGGATTGGTCCTCATGGACCAGCCGCTGGAGATGGGGAAGGAGCCGACACGCCAACACCTGACTGATAATTTTAAGGTCGACGTTTAACATTGATATGGGCCGATATGAGCCGGGGAGGAGGGGATCTTTCCCTGGTTTGGGGATCATCACAATTAGCGCCTCCCGCATGGAATCCGGGAGCCTACCGCGTTCCTCGGCCTCGCCCAGAACATCCAATAGCCTGGGGACCAGGACTCCACCTCTCTCTTTATAGAGTTCGGCAGTTATACCGTCCAACCCAGGAGACTTCGCAGTCTTCAGGAGGGCGATCGCCGCCCGAATTTCCTCCCCACTGAAGGGGCCTCCTAGGGCTTCCTGGTTGTCTATGTCTATGCGAGGTAGATCCACCTCCGCAAGATAGGTCTCTATTCCCACGAGGGTCTCTGGGGATTGGGGCTTGGCGTATAATTTTCGTAGATGGATTAGGAATACGTCGTTAATCGCATGTTGAGTATATACCACCTGTCCCGAGTCATTTTGGAGGGCCAGAATCGGATGGGGCTGAGTCTCCGTCCTGATCAGGCGTGCCAACAGCCGCCCCGCCTTATCTCCTTCTGTATACCAGCGACGTCTACTTTCCGTTCTATTAAATCTGCCGAGCGAGTCCCATATGTCCCCTATCTGTCGCCGCACGGTGGCCCATGCATTCGACCTCTCACCGTTGGTGGGCATTTCTTTCTCCAGTGTCGCTAAGCGCTCCTCCTGCCGACGCAAATTGCGCTCCAGTGTTCTTTTAACCCCCACCTCTGTGGACATGCAGATCCCTCGTATTACCACTTTCATTGCGTCCCATTCGGTTGCCCTGGTGCCTGTTGAACCCCAGTTGAGTTCCAAGTAATCATCCAACCCTTTTGCTATAGCGTCTTTATAGATCGGATCCCCGAAAGCTTCAGTATTGAGCCGCCAAAGCGGTACTTTAGATCTCGGTCTTTCCATCGAGTAGGTAATTAATAACGGGGAGTGGTCAGACAGATAGCGGGCTAAATAGAGCGTCTCCGTTATCCGATGCACCGCAGCCTTTTGAATGAAAAAGTAATCAAGCCTACTATGGGTATGGGCAGCAGGTGTGTAGCACGAGTATACTCGGCGACCAGGATTATGGTGTCGCCATATATCTAACAGGCCATGATTGTGAATCATTTGGCCCATCGCTTCCCTAACTCTAGGTTTGACATCCAGATTTGGGGGTTGTCTGTCGAGCTCCCCATCAAAGGCACAGTTAAAATCACCCGCCACAATCAGTTCTGTGTCCGGGTCAAGATCAAGTCGCCCCAGCACTCGGCTCAAAAAACCCCCGTCGTCAGTATTCGGGGCATATACGTTTACCAAGCATACGCTGCGTCCATCCAATGTCCCCTCCACCAGTACAAATCTCCCGTCAGGATCTCGTATAGTGCCTAAAGCCTTAAAGGGGACCCCCGGTGCCACCCAGATCAACGCTCCCCTAGCAAACCCCGAGTAGGATGTTGCAAAAAACTGACCCCTCCATCGGCGTTGAACATATTTAAGACAATCTCCCCACAGGTGCGTCTCCTGGAGCAAGGCTATACTTACTCCATACCGTCTGAGGTAGGATGCTACCCGGATTCGTTTGATCACATTGTTGAGCCCACGAACATTCCATGTGATCAATTTGTATGTCTGTGAATCACCTATCGTAAGTGGATTGGTGTTGGCGGCTCTGCCCTCTGATTATTATGTGAGACCCCCAGGAGAAATATAGCGTGGCCCCTTTAAGGGTAAACAACTGCGATCCCTTGTATTTCGACCTAGAACAGACCCGGCAGCACCCCGACCAACCCCATAACACGAAACCCCAACTCCCTCCACCCACAGGCGGTAGCCCTTCATACCCGCAACCCGATCCGGGTCCGAGGACTCTGAACCCCGCCCCAAAGCTACACCCACCCTTTAGAGCACCCCCTTCAACGTAAAATAACAATTACAAATGGGCGTGCTCTCCCTACTTAACTATCCCCCCCCTTCCTAAACTCTGTAAATCAGCCGACTGACTGGTACCGTGCAGCCCCGCCCGACCAAAGGTCTAGCCAGGCCACCTCGGCACTCTACCGCCGGCAAGTCTAAACAACAGTTAGGCAAAATAGTGTACCCTCCTCTGCTTTTCACCAATTATATCAAAAACCCTCACCCCTCCCCAATGTCACTGGGCGCCGCGTCCTCGCACACGAGGCTCCTAAAAAAGTCAGGCGCCCGACGGGCCAGAACAGATACTCACAGTGACTGTGTCCCAGGCCCTCCCGTTCTTAGTGTGAGGTCCATCACTCACTCATTACCGGAGCCCTCTACAACTGGGCCGGCGGCGCTGCCCGCCTCTGATTGTGTTTCCTGCACCAAACAAAGCGGAGAATACTGGTTCTGCGTTGGGATCGCCTCCCGGTCTGCCAGGAGAGTGCCATCTGGTCCCACCACGATACGTCCACCATCCGCCAGATCTCGGTCTCGTTGGTGCTGTCTCCCTTCTCGCCGCTGCTGGGTCCGCTGTCGATTACTCCGGCGTCTCTGTTCTCGCCAGCCCTGATTTTGGTCTTTGCCGGCCAGGCCCAACGCGTCCATCCATGCAACTGCCTCTTCTGGGGTGCCAAAAAAATAGACCTTGTCGGCGTGTTGTACTCGGAGCCGGGCCGGAAACAGCAGACTGTACTTGATGTCGTGGCTCCGCATCCGCCGTTTAACACTCAAAAAGTCATTCCGTAATTCCTGCACCTTTTTTGTATAGTCTGGATAGATATGGATGTCTTGGTTCTCAAATTGAGGTGGGCCATTGGTACGGATATGTTGCAGGATCATGTCTCGGTCCCTAAAATTGAACAGTCGGGCAATCAAGGCTCTGGGCGGGGTTCCCGGTCTCGGCGGCGGCCCAAGAGATCGATGCGCCCGTTCCACTGCAAACAGGTTGGAGAGCCTAAGGCTCGGGAACGATGTGCCAATCCACTCCTCCAAAAATAGGTCCGCCGCCGGCCCCTCCGCCTTTTCCGGAAACCCTAAAAGCGAAGATTATTCCTCCGGGATCGCCCTTCCGCATCTTCCGCCCTTTCTTCCAGCCGGGCCGTATGGCCCTGGAGCGCCGCCACCGTCTCCCGTAGTTGTCTGACCTCCGTCTGTACAGTATGCAGGTCCCCCTCCGTGGTGGTCACCCTATCCGCTACCTTCCGGAGATCCAGGCGCAGATGGTTGATGTCCATGGCCATACCGTCCATTTTTGCTTCTAACACCACCCTGGAATCACGAATCGCTGCCAAGATGTCGGCCTTGTCACGAGCTGCCGTGTCGGCCCCCCGCTCCGTATCAGCTGCGAGGCGGTCCACCGCCGTCGGCCCCGGGACCGTATATTGCATAATTTTATTGGTTTGTGCACCTCTGAGGGGTCGGTCCTTCCCCATAGTCAGTCCGGCCGTCTTAATGTGTTGACTGGAGGCCCCCTCCGTCCTGGTCCAATGAGTAGCTCAGGCTTTTGCGTCAGCTATAGCAGGTAGGCCTCCCCAGCTATTGGTCGGGGTCGTTCTCTGGCGCTACTTGCCCCCAGTCCGACACTCACTCCCCAGGCCCACTTCCGTCACGTGGCTCGCTGGCCACTGGGGGTGCTTTTATCGGCGCTATGGCACTGCAGCCCCGACTCCGCCTCTAAGCTGTCGTCGTGGCCCGGTGCAGTCCTGCCCCCCGATCACACTGAGGCTTAGTCTCCCGGCCACCGGCTTCGTTATCCTATGGAGAGTCACTCAGCTATTGGGCAGTTGTTGCTGTCTCTGTGTCGGCCAGACTGCCCCCGCGTCTGATTCAGGATTCACCGGGGCCCCACCGTGACCTCAGTTTGGGGCCCACCGCCGTTCCGGGGGTCGCAGTGACCTCCAGGGTCTGTGTACCCCCACCTCTCAGCGGCCAATTCGGCCTCCGGCCACTCACCGGGCTGCGTCGGTCTCCAGGTGGTTCCCTCTCCGCGACCCGGCCTCTCCAGTCGGGACCCCTGCAGGCCCCACCGCCGCGGGCTCGCGCAGATTCTGCTCCCGGTCGTCAGAGCCCAGCCAGCCGGCCGTCCACCGCGGTGCGTCTCTTCTGCTGTTTTTCTCCCCTCCTGGGGCCGTGGAAGTTAGCGAGAGCTTGCGGTCGGATTCACCGCGGCCCGGGGGCCTCACCACTGTCCGACCGCGCTCCCCTCCGAGAATTGCTCGATGGCCGCCATTGTGACGACCGGGGTTCTTCAAGAGCGGTCACCGTCACCTTCCGCGCTGCGCGACCGCGGGCCCGATACCCGCCGGTCGCTGGGCTCCTTGGGGTCAGGGGAGGGTTCCGCTATCGTTGTACACGAAGCGAGTCACTTTAGTGCCAGGATTATGAAGGATTTGCGGTTTTGGGGCAGGAGCGGCGCAGAAACACGTCTAGCCGGCCATGCTGTCAAGCCACGCCCCCAAATGTCCACCATGTTACATCCTCATTGGAGGACTTACGGGCAACCCATGCAGGGTAAAATTTATGAAGGGGGACTTGAAAACTGCCTTTGGTATGTTAACAAACTATTAAAGTGAAATATAGAAATTCTACCATTTGGATCTATTGACATTGAACCATACCAATATGACTGCCGAAAAGATGAGGTATTGGACGAAGGCTGACCCCTTTCTATTACAGCCGTAAATCCTCCAATGAGGATGTAACATGGTGGACATTTAAACGCGTCTCCAAATGCCAATAAAAGATGAAATGGTGATCCCGTGAGTGCTCTGTGTGGTCCTTTGGATGTGGTTTTTCAAGTATGCTCGAGTCCACCCTCGCGGAACGGATCTAGCACCCGCCCTGAGTTTGGCAAGTAAGATGGAAATCTGGAAACAAATATATATATATATATATTATGGAGCAATAAATCCTACCATGTATCCATAAACCCACCTATTTGGATTTCTGTTGGAGTGTTTGCCTGCTTGAGGTCCGGACCTGCTGTTTTCCTCCTCCTTGCATTTGGAGGATCAGGACTGTTGTTTCATAGCAATTTCACTGGAAGTCGGCTGACTCCGGTATCCGGACCCTCTCTCACCTAAGCGGCGTGACTTTGATCAGCCATTCATCGTGCAAGCGAGAATACGTGACTCGGAAGGAGTAAGCCAGTCACGCCCCCCGTGTTTCGTACCAGCGTTTGTGTGGATCTCCGTGACACCGATTGATGAGTGTCGTAAGCTTTGGAGTCGGAGGACCCCGGACATCGCCAGTAATCGCTTGGTAAGGAGCAACGCTCGTTGGATGAATATTTACACGGGTTGAGGGATTGAACACCACTCCACTAACTGTAACATTATTTGCGGGTAGTAACATAACGGAAGGTTTTCCTTCACACTATGTCAGCCCAAGACGCGCTGCGTGACCGGGAGGCGGCAGCTGAGGCGCTGTTTGTCAACTTGCCAGCTGCTAATCTTGAACCTATTAGACATCCTGACAGTACTAATTTCAATGACATCAGAAGTTTATTAAAGAAACTCGAGAAACTTCAGAAAAACGAACTCACGAAGTGGTGGGAAAAAGTCTTTAGAAAATACCGTGATGCAGGCAGGGTGCCACGTGGTCTGCGTGTAATGATTGCACCATCTTACGAAAACCCGCACCCTGAGATGTTAACTGAATGGGCCAACAACAATCTTATGGCATCAATGAATATGGTGAATATCCTTATTAAATATGCGGAAATTGATAGAGACAGAATCCTCAAGGAAATTGACTAATTAAATTGTATCCTTGATGCAAATGACCAGCAGGATCTAGTCTCGAAGGGACGAGCTGATAGTTTGGGAAAATTAAAGCAACGCGAAGAAACTATCAAAGTCCGCAAAGCGTTTAAATTTGCTCGGGATCGAGACGATTACGCGGCGCGGTGGGTCTTTACTTTTTCCCGTAAATATGACAATATTAAAAGAAAAGCCTTAGCAACACAAACATCGACCATTACCCCTAGCGGAGAAGGATCCAGTACTACACTCATAGAGTCTGACACTAACTCCCTGACCAGTGGTGTTTCTGATGATGGCGGTGCTTCACTTACATGTATACCAACAAAAACGGGTACGATCAATACCCTTGGTGAGGAGTTGAATTATTTAACCATGGACAGGCGAGCAACATTACGCCCCCGAAACCCCCAGAATCCATCAATCGCAGCACCAGCCAATGCCGGAGGGAGAGGCGCCGGCAGTGGCTCAAATACATCAAACAGAGCAAAGGGTGCGCGACGTTGGAATCGTTAGAAAACCAAGATAACACCATTATCAACCTTACCAACCTCACGCTCACCAAGGTAGAGAACCAATTGTTGGCCCTGGGGTTATCATTTTGTCCGGAATCTAACTTCTCGTATACTCAGTCCCGCATTGATATATATAAATTCATAAGAAAGATCAAACTTAAGAAATGTTTCCAACTCAAAAAACCTGCCAATACAACCAATCAGGCAAGTGTTATGCATGACATTCTTCAAGCTAGAGATCTGGATGCATTAAGAGACTTACAGTTGTTGGCTAATGAAAACTTAAATGTCTCTATTTCTGATTCAGACCCTTTGCCCATTGAGGGAATCAATACTGGTCTGGCGGCTGCCAGCCCTTTTCGCCCTCCATCGTCATTTTGCCCTTTGATGCCGAAGGACGCTGTTGACACCTTCAGTGAAATGGTAATTAGGGATCTAAAGAAACTTAACATTAAAATCAACTCACAGAAACGATTTTATATATATATATATATTGATATATATATATATATATATATATACTGAAAAAAACAAAGGTTACAGGGACGTTATAGTTAGGGTCAGATTTCACTCATACAAAACCAGTGAAATTCGGAAGTTATAGTTACTTGAGCTAACTATAACTTACCCTCCGCAATGCACTGCTTATGACCTCACATATTACATCACTCATGACATGGTCAGTGACATCACTGATGACATCTCAAATGTAATCTCTGATGACATCATCCACAGAACCACTCACACACCTACTCACACCCCCATACAACCTCTTGTACGCCCACTCATGCACCCGTACAACCACTGACATACCCCTTCACAGACCTATACCAGTATTCACACACCCCCTCACTCCTCCATAGAGCCACTTATTTACACATGGCCTCTGGGAGGTGGCAGTCCATGGGGCTGCGAGGAGACCGTGTGGCCCCCCGCATTTCTCTTGTGACCTGGCCCACCCTGTAGCCTATATTAAAAGAAGCGCAGGAACACGCTTTTAAGTACCCCCTTTGAACCAATGAACTCTACACAACTGCACTTTGTCACTGCACTCTCTGCCACAGCTCTCTTCGCCGCTCTACACTACTCTACTCTGTACTACTCTACTCTATGCTACTCCACTCTATGCCACTGCACCACTCTATTCTACTCTACTCTGCACCACTCTACACCACTATGCCACTGCACTCTATGCCACTCTACGCCACTGCACTCTATGCCACTTGAATCTACTCTGCACCACTGCCGTCTGCATCACTCAACTCTACACCACTCCGCTCTGCACCACTTTTCTCTATGCCACTGCAATCTGCGCCACTATACTCTGTGCCACTCCACTCTGCACCACTCCACTCTACTATGCACTACTCTGATCTACGCCATTGCATCCTATGATGCTGAATTGTATGCCACTAAATTCAGTGCCACTGCACTCTATGCCACCATACTCTGCAACAGTCTATGCCAATGCACTGTACAGCAGTCTCCTCTACTCTGTACCACTCTATGCAACTCCACGCTGTACCACTCTAATACACGATACTCTCTACCACTCCGCTCTACAACACTCTACTCTTCGCCATTCCACTCTACGACACTCCACGCGACTCTCTTCTATTGCACTAAATTTTAGTCATGCCGAACAGCAGCCACGCTAGTGTACAACATGGCTAAAACACATTGGCAAATCCAATAGCTCTTTATTTAGATGAGCCCTATAGGCTTTGCCAATGCTTGTTTCGATAGTGATACCACCCGGATCGAAGTCTGCGATTTAATAGCCATGAGAAAGAACAAACTGTGGGAAACCCCTTGGCGTCCTTACAACCAGTGGGTATACCTGGGTCTAAAACCGAGATTGTCACCACTGCTGCCTCATCGTGGGCTTGGAAGAGGATGCAACATATGGCAGGGCTGCCTTGTTTGCACGCCAGAGCAATCCGACTTGTGGATAATCCCCTCCTCCCTCTGATGAAAGAATTCATCCTGTTGTCAAGTGCGGGTCTTACAGAATTTAGTCATCTATATTATCACAGGTTGACACCTGCGGCCCCCGCCTTGACTACACCATCCGTAGTGGACACACCGACCAACCCAGGGTAGCGATCCATGTTATTGTTGCATACACCGTCAGAAACTAGCTGGTTTTCTTCCACCCTGTTGGCTCGACCATACCTTGATGCCATCATGGAGTTTAACGACCCGCTCATTGCTCGTAGAGCTATTGGTCCCTCTATTTTGTAAGGGCTTTGGCCTATTGCTTGATTTCTGTGTACTGCTGTAACCTCTTGCTTACCAGCTGTTTTCTTTATAGTCTTCATGCTACACTGCAAGTAATTAAAAAAAAATCTATATTTTTTTAAAACCTCTAAGAGGAGAAAAGTTAATGGACGACTAAGCCGAATGGGCAGTGGTGCTGGTTAAGTTGTCTGAATCCGCAGATATTAGACCACCTTGAACATAGAAGGCCTTCGCTTATATGATGAAAAGTCAGAGGGCGGAGGAGGTGTTAGCCCCTGGCGTGGAATATGTGTTCATAGTGTGGAAATGAAGTCTCCGAAATGTGAATGCATTATGTAATAAGAAGTGATATGTTACTCTCTATTCTTTCTGTGACTGTGAGGGCGAAGTTTTTTTTTATAATGTTCAAAGGAAAACTAATAAACACAGTTAGAAAATGTTTTGCAGAAAACAAAAATTTCAGTGAAGGTGCTTATTTGAATTCAGTTCGGCTTTTCTTCGTGCAGAGTTTTGTGGTTGGGTTCGGAACACCAGTGGGTCGTTTATGAGTTCATGTGAATCAGAGGCCTACATGGGTAAGATGTCCAAGGGGATCCTCTGAGAACGAGTGATGAGAGGTAGAACTTCACACGGAGAGAGTAGAGAATGATGAAAATAGAAGCCAGTTGTGTGTTTTTGAGACATTATACAAAACAGCAAAGAGTAACAGCTCAGTATGACTGTATATTTAATGTCTTGCCCTCTTGTTTAAGCAAACTACTTTGCTCACTGCTTTTGTTTCCTTTTTGGACAATTTTAACGCACCCATGCAGCCGAGGTTGATTTAGTATTTTAACAAATCCTATTGCTATAGTTTCCTCTCTAACCACTTTATTGATTTATAATTTACATTACATTTTTTAGCTGAGCATATAAGACTATTACCATCACGTGTTACTTGGAGATAGATCAACGTTAGGGAGAAGCTACCTCTATGGACATTTCATAACCATCTTTCATGAAAATTTTAAAGTTGCCAAAAGTTATAAAGATTCAGAACTGTGGGCTGTGGAAAGATATTGATGGAAGGGAAAGAGTGAAGGCATCGTATCTCACTGGTCTTTGTTTATGAAGACAAACAGTAAACAGTGTATTCTAGTTTTTAAAGGTCGTGCTGTGATGCCAGAGCTAGCTGTCTGGTGCACGGCCACGCGGCTGCAAGAGCAGATGCGTTCTTGCAAACAACCTGTGAAACTAAAAACAGCGCGTTTTAGGTTTGTTCTGGTTTTAAGTGATTGGAGGTAGGAAATGCATGATTGATACCTAATAATGAGGACCACTTGTGGCGTTGACACTAGTAGCTACCTCCTGCTGCCCTGGCTCGTAACCTGTGTCTCTTTGATCCTTCCTTCGTGCAGGCCTCTGTTCGTGGTGCCCGTCCAGAGATATCATGAATTCATCAGCGCGCTCCGGGCTCAAATTACGAGTTACTGCGTCACAGTTTGTGCTACGAGTGTTCTGCAGGATGCCGAAAGCCACCACTGGGAGGACAAGAAAGCCTTTTACGAGGTGCGAGGCTAAGTTTACTATCACTCCTTTTTACACAAACGTGCTTTACTGCATGTCTTCGACGAGAGTAATCCGAAGCATAATCCCAGCATACCTGCACATGGTGCTGGCTGGGGCCTGGATGCAGAGCTCATGAAGCCTTTTCATTAGTGCATCTAAAATGGCGGCCTTTGCAAATGAATGATTGACCATGTTAGCCCATTGCCCGGTGCTACCCCAAGCCGGCTTCTAAGTGCTTTCAATTTGCAAGTGTTTGGGGCACATTAAGAAAAGGGTTTACTCAAGATTGTTTTATATTGCTGCACTGAAACATCACACCCTTTTCTTTTTCTTTCCTCCTTGTACTTTTTCCCTTCTCTTTTCCGTTTTCTTTTTGGTCTTATACCTCATTTTTCGAGTCAAGAAGCTGCTATGAGGAACAAACCCCTTACTGTTCTGCAAGAGTTTCATTATAGCACAATGCAGGTCAGCTGGCTGAGGATCCGATTTATGACTTATTGTTGGTATTCAAAAGGGAATAAAGTTATTGCTTTAATCCCTGCCTGCATTAAATATTGGAAGTGGCAAAAATAGTGGAATGCGCTATGGCTAGTGTTGTAATTGGCAACAAGACTTGAATTCGCCCATGCCATTTTTCAAGGAGAAGGAAGGGGTTAAGTAAACTGAAAACAGGTGATTCAGGCTGTGTGTGGCACATGGGTAAAAGATAAAGCTGTGGCACATATGTAAGAGTGGGTAACACGGGCTGGAAGGACATTTCGTAATAAAAGTAAAATATGTTCTAGGTGTAGGAGCACCAGATATTTTTCTGTATTGGAGCGCATACCACAATCAAAATGATATAGCTACTATTGGATAAGAGAGTTTATAGGGCCAAATACTGTAAAAATTAAACCAAAAAGTACATGCAGAATGAACAATCTGGGTCCATGGTGCTCAGAGTGTTTCAGGAAGGAAAACAAAGTCTAGAGAACATTTAACTTGCAGGAGGAACGAATGTGAATGTGATGACGGACTCAGGATCGAAGGTAACCGTTGCACAGTAAACTTCCATATACAACCTGTGGTGAAAACATGCTGACATATCAACCTATGGTGCGCACACATATAATCAAGATTTAATTAAGATTTAACATTTGTCAAAATACTGACCTATCATGGGGTTCACGTTAGAGCAAGCACAGCGTCAAAGGATAATCAGTGAAGTTTGCTTTTCTGAAGAAAAGCTAATCAAGTGCTACAAAGTGGTATTTTTGCTGATTAGATCAGAGTGCTTTAAAGGTTTATTTGTATACTATTTATAACACTGCCAGGCCTACTAATAAAGAACTGCGACCTGACCTACATTTCTCCAATTTGCTAGTGTTGTTTTGAGCCATGATGAAAATAAGTTTAGGAGAAGGCCATCTCTGCTGCCCAGGTTCTAAATGTCTTAAATAGCATGGACTCCTAAACAGACGATAGTGGTGTAGAATGAAGACTGGAAGCTAATTTTTTAATACAACTCAGAAATCTTGGACCAAAAAGGTTTGCTTGTTTTGCATTTGAAGGCCAGGTGTGGAAGGTCTCATTTCCAATCTTGGGAGTGGCAGCATGTGCTAGTGGGAAGAAGCAGTGATCTAAGTAAATTCACAGGACTGCAGGAAAACCCATGAGCATCCAGAAATCTAGTTTGGTGTAGAGCTGGTAACACTTTTGAGACAAATGTTTGATTTCATTGTCCCGAGGATATTGTGTGAAGATTTTATGATCTCAGATTCACCTACCATTTTTTGTTGCATTTGCGGCCGATTGTAGATTTAGTTCAAAGAAATTATATAAATTGAAGATTTCCGTATGAGTCCAGGGTTCCACCGAAGTAGGTCAAGTCTGCTGTCCTTTTTATTGGCTTCCATGTAGATGAGTTGTAACTAAAGTAGGTTTTCATTCATTCAGCAATTCATAGAGCAAGGGCCAATGAATAGCAGATACGAAGACCATTTCACGAATGCATCTAATATTTTCTGCATACGTGAAAAAGTAGATTAACATCTCGGGCAGCTGAGAGCCAAAAGTGACATGTAGGGATAGAAAAACGATAAGTTGAGGATTTACCCTCCACTGGGCTGATCCAAATGAGGAGGTGGACAGTGGTGGTTGGTGATCTTTGCATGTGGTGTAATGCCCAGAATTCCAGAGAGAGAGAAGCAGGGCCGGGCTGGGGAGCCAAAAGCAGCTCTGGCAACAATGCTCAAACCAGCCCCACTCCCTTGATCTCCTCATGCAGTCTCTCTCATTCCATCCATTCATTCAGGCTCTCTCTTTCTCTCTGTCCTCCATCAATTTCTGATCGCTTTCTCTCTGCCTTCTCCCTCCCTCCCTTTCCTTTTCTGTTAAAACCACCCATGCCTGCTTCAGTTTACCTCGGGGAGATGGGTAAAGTGGCAGAGGCACTACGTGCGGCTTTGAGCTTTCAAAACAGCCCATCAAGGGCTCCAGGTAATCGGGGAAATGCCCAATGGAATAGAAGGCCAATTCGGCAAGCGAGCCTGATTTCTTCTACGTGGGCCTGGAAAATGGACGGGTACTTTTCCCCTCCCACTAATTTAAAAAAAAACATCCTGTCAAATAGTCATTTTAAAGTACATTTTTCACATATATTTGCTCAAAAGCCATAGTCTCTGAAAGGTTACTCGTTAAATATTCAAGTACTTTCATGGAATGCCAGGAAAATGTCGTCTGATGCTCCCAAGGACTTGACCCCATTTTTTCAAATGTGCAGTGAGTGCTACAGATATGTTAATAATTATCTCCATTGAGCTATGGCAGTATTTTTTTGTGGGAGTCATGGCAGCCTCACATATGTCATGGATACCCGCTTATACCTAGAATTATATACAGTATGCCAGAATTTTGCCATTGGTGTCCCATATGTCAAAAATGACCTCTCGTATGACCGGGCCAGCGTTTTGTCATGGTTGGTTCTCTCCCATGCTTCCTCCCACAAAGAAGCCATGGTTGTCATTCCTAATGCCAAGACATACCCCCAGTATGCCAGGTGCCAGCTTTCAGCCTCTTGCTTTTTCTTCTGACCCTCTCCCAAATAGTCACAGGGTGAAACGGAATTAGTGAGAACCCTAACCCACATAGCCATGTGACAATGTTAGAGGGGGCGAGGTGACAGCCTGGTTAGCCATGGGTACAATAAGAAGAACCCTAAAGCGACTGTGACTACCTTTATAGGTGACACTGCAGTGTGTCATAATTATGAAGGCTTGAGGCAATGTCGGGCCCTTAGACAAGAGCTGGGACTCAGCCAGCACGGAAACATCTGCCTGATGGGCTAGTGCAGGTGCTTCTAAGCTCTTGCACCAGCAATCATACAAATTCACTGCCTCAGGCTCCTGAATGACCCTCAGTTGCAGAGACGTTGTGCATTTATTTTATTATATCATTAGTGAATAATGGGCTGCTATTTACTAGTGGTATAATAAAAAGGGCAAGAAAACAGGAGGGCAGATCCCTCATGCCCAAACCTCCACTGAAGGTAAATGTGCCCAAATGACCTGCCTGAAATCTCTCAAACAAAAATCATTTTATCCATTCTCAGACGGTTTGACTAAGGTGGAGATCAGCAAGCAGCCTCAGATGATCTGATGATCGACAGTATCAAAGGCAACTGAGAGAACTAGTAAAAACTGACACAAACAACCATGCACAGTTCATCTAAAAAAGAGATCTAACTATCAAATCTGTTCCAAAACCTGACTGCTAACTGGCCTGTTAACAATGTTACAGTCCATGGGCTCCACATATTTTTGGAGTTGTTCTCCCATCACCTGTTTCAGTAATTTGGAGGGTACAGCAAAAACACATTGGGTGAAATGTAGCTAGGTTCAAGGGGCTAAGAGAATGGTTTTCCAGTAGAGGGAAAACTGTCTGTCTAGGTCACTACAGTTCTTTTACTCACAAGCTTCTGTCTTACTGTAAGGTTTGAGGGGCAGTCCTAGTAGTTCACTTATCCAGTGTTACTAAAACGTGATGTAAATGTCTTTTGACTTAAATGCTTTGTCAGTGCATTGTATTATAAAATGCAAGAGTATTATGCCTAGGAATACTCCTTTCCAGCTTTGCACTTATTTGGGTTTGATTTCGTATTTGCCTTGAATTCTCTGTGAAAGTATTGTGAGAACTATTTGGCTTTAGAGTTTATGCGACCAAAATATATACAACTAAAGCCACACATAATTGTCTTTTATTTATTCATATCTTAAACTCTGTTATATAAATATAGACGTACTTGGGGTTGTAAGTAAAAGTACCAAATGACTACCAATGTTAAGGACTCTTGCTGCCTGTAAATGTGGGCATGGTGAGATAATTTAGGGAAGCTGTAGTGGAGGGGGGAGAGCAGTTTAGGGGACATAGCTTTCATTTAATGATGAGATAAAAAAAGGCTTAAGATCAGATAGCACATGCTCCTCCCCTTGTTGCCTTGTTTCCGAGGTTCCGTGCTCGTGCCCGCCCACACACCCTCACGTCAGACGCCGAGACGGATGCCGAGATGATCGGATCACTTGCTGAGAGTTAAGTTGTTCTTGGCTGGATGCTCTTGGCTGGGAGAACTTGAGAAGAATTTACGGTGCATACAAGGTCATACGGAGCTATACAAGGCATGTTGCTATGTTTCGTGGGGTTGTCTGCCACAACTGCTGATGTAACTGCTGCTGCAGGGGGATTTTGCCTTCTACGTCTCAACCACGTTGGCACATCTGTAAGCTTCAAGCCGGTTCCCAGCTCAGACTCTCTATTTCCTCATTTGTCTGGCCAGACCGCTAGCTCTCCGCCATCATTGCGCTCAACTTTCCCGGGGAGCTGGGTGAATCTGTGTGTGCGGCAGAGCGTGTGGTAGGGCGGTTGTGGCTTCTGGTCCAGGTGGTAGACTGGGACTGAGATACTCATAGAGAGCAGAGCTACCTGTAGGGTTACCTGCGGAGGGGTGGTTCTGGGCTCGCCTGGTTTGTCTGGCCTGTTTGGCCTCTGAGAGCTAATATGTAGAGAAGCCAGGGGAGGTTTGTGATTCTCCTCGTTGTACATTGCCCAGACACTTAGTTGCCTAGAACTTTGCTCAGCCAGCCTTTCAAGTCCATTTAGTGCAGAGGGTCTGCCAGGAGGGATCACGCATTTGGGCGCTGGATCTGGTGCTGCGCTAGGACAGTCTGCAGGTCATTCTTATCAACACAACATACCTCACCGCCAGCTACTTTGTCAGCCATGACTGTCACTTTATTGAAGTATGTCGCCTACAATTTTAAGACTACAGTCCACAAGCCATTATTCCTGCTTGGGTTGCTGTGGGTGGAGGCGGCGGCCATATCCAAGTGTGATGAATCCAGGGGGAGGAGGTAAGTCGCCATTATTAATGCTGTCGACCTTTGTTGATCTTTGCTGACTCTTATACTGGGGCTTGTAGCAGACCCTTGTTTACAGCTATAGTTTGTTTTGCCTTCCTGCCCTGACCACTTCCTGCAGCTCGGACTTTGGCTGCATCGCTGTGGTAGGGGATTTCTTGCCTCAGTTTCCCCGGTCTGGTGGCAGCTGTACAGTCCCATTGCGGTTAACAACGGTGAGCACCTTGACGGATAATCATGGGGAAACGTAAAGATGGTGGTAATGTGCTCGCCCCTCTGTTTCGATTAATAGAATGCTGAAACGGGTTGTCGGGATCGTAAGCAATGAGATTGAATTGACTGAGTTTTCAGTGGTTTACCTGGACTGGATTACAAGCAAGGAGGAGGAGCTGAGAGAGCGTAGAGCATCAAGCGACGAAGCTACGCCTACGGCTGTGGCAGCAGTCCACTTTCCGTGGGGGCTCCAAAAAAGAATACGGGCTTACGGAGCTAGAGCGGGCCTGGAAATGGGTGTTTAGCTGCTTTTCTTTCTACGTCTGCCCCCAGCCGCTCTTGGTCTTGCCCCCACAGCCGCCTGTCATTTCTCGGCGGCCGAGACTGCTCCCACTGCCTGACGCCGCCCAGCCTCATCGGTGCACAGAAGGTAGTCGGACACACCAGGAGGACAGGAGGTAATTAAAATATACCTTGGGAGAGATTCAGGAGAGACCCAAAGGCCAACGCCGACCAGAATCACCGGGGGGGGTCGCCGGGGGTGCCGGTTGTTGCAGCAGTTGCGGTGGGGAGCGGTGAGGAGTGAGTGAGGCGGGCCGTAGTCGGCCGCATAAGTGTGCCCCTGGCAGCCTGCGGAAGTAGCCCGTGTAGGTGCGGCTTACGGCTTGCAGGTGTGTTGGGAGAGCACCGCTCACTGAGTCTCTCAGAGTTCTTCGACTCAAAGCTTCAACGTGCTTAGGTCGCCGTGTGGATATCCCTGACACAACGTAAGTGGGCTGTGTCCCGTGCCCACTACCAGCAAGTCATCTGGGCAGCTAACCTGCAAACCAGCAAGCGGGCGCCTGCAAGAGGAAAAATAGAATAGTGAGGCAAAGGGGATCGGAGAAACACTTAGAGGTGAGGCGTCGGTCCTTAATAAGAGCCTGCTGTTCTGATATTAGCCTCCCTGTACCATGTGCCATCCCTGTGCCATCCTCTGAGTAACTAGGCCCACATCATGAGGTCAGGTCGCACAAGGGGGCAAGTGCAACTTTCGTTCCAAGCTCAACTACAAAAGAGGCACAAAGCCGCAAGGAAAACTCAAACCCGCTCCCAAAAGGATACCTCGCAGGCAAGCGAAATAGACCTTGAGGACTTGCCGGCAGTTGATGGGCCTTCATCAAGTCTGGGGGTTGCATTGTGTGCCGTGGGGGAAATTTACAATAAAGCCTCCGCCGGTGGGGGCAGTGTGGCCCATTTTTCCCAGCCAAGTATAAAGGACTTTTTAAAACAGAAAGATAATGCCCAACGTGAAGGCAATTGTGAAGGCGAATTGTGAAGCCGAATTGCCTCTATCTACGCCTGCACTGAAAAATATGTGTTTATCTATAGTCCAGGCAATTTGTGATGGCGCTATATCTCACAGGGACGAGCTGAGAGATAGTGGAAAACAGTCAGCAGGTTTTACGCCTTTAAAATCAAATGCAATGGCAGCAACAAATTCCCCTTATGAAGTAGTAGTTTAAGCTCAAGTCCATAATGGTCCTAAAGCCGGGCAGGTAAATGTGCTGTCTACCCAAACGAAGTTGCAGTTGCAAGGCGGAAGATACTTTTTGGGACATAACCAAGTGTAACAAGCTCTCAAATGACAGTGATGCTTCCGTTATCTGTCTGGGTAAACTGCAAGCAAATCTAGCGAATCAAAGCTTTTTGACATCTCAGTCTCCTAAGACTGGGGCCGAGAGGATATGTGAGAGTCTATGATCGTCTATGTTAGAGTTATCAAACAATAAGAGTATTCTGAGTCCATTTGGTTCAGGGATATGTTGTGGTGATATATCGGATGCTCACCCAATTCTAGTCCCTTTAAAAAGTAAAACCCTAAATAGTCAACATGGTGTACAGAACATTGATCAAGTAGATAATTCGCTGAACTCTGCAGATCTCTAGTTCCTAGATAAATATGGCGTTTCACCTAAACCTGATGAACGTTCTGCTATTTATAAAAGCGCAGATAATAATAGTGTGTGGCAAAATTTGTTAAATACAATGAATGCTATAACAACTGCTTGATTTCCATGCAAATAAGTTTGAAATACAGGTGGAACTTCTAAACACTTCAGCAGTCTACGTGGCCAGCATTGATACAAAACTACAAAATTTGACAAGTTTGGTGGTTAAGGCTCAGACTGAGGTTAACAATCAATTAATAAGATGCCCATGTTCTCATATTTTAGATAAGGTGTCCGATCTCCCTACAACAGTAGGAGCATTTGTGAATGAAGTTAAAAAAACAGTTGGGAATTCATTTTCGGACCGAACCCAAGTTTGTCATAACAACTTGGGAGTCAGTGTACCTAGTGTGAACATGAGGCAGCAACATCCCCAGGAAGATGTGAGTCTTGATAATACTAGGGCGCCTGAGGAGTCTGGTGGGGTACCAGAGGTCTGTCTGGGCTTAGTTACACAAATTGATGAAGGTCATGCTCCTCCGGGAAATAAGAAAATCAAGTAAATTCAGACTGTTAATTCCCCATGTTCAAGCTCTGGAGATAGTTTTTGTGATTGTCCCCCACTATCTAAGAGGGCAAGAATAAGGCCAAGAAGTCAGTCGTTTCAGTAGTTACAGCAGTAAAACCCAGGGACTGTTATCCCATTTTTAATCAAGCTAATAAGAAATGCCCAGTTCAGGACTGTGCCCAGGAAGGTACGGCACCTCCCTCTGATTTATTGAAGCGCATCCACGTTGTGAGGCTCAGGCATCTACAAATAGTGCAAAAAAGGAAGTTTTTACTGCCACTGGTATAATGAAGCCTGATACAGTAGGAATTAATAAGGGAGAGGGGATTAGGTATGACAGTAAGCCCCAGGAGATTATGCCCCCGTCCCAAGATCAGGTAGTTCACATTCCGAATAGGTCAAGTGCAGCTGAAACGATAAAGCCCATTGTCACCCAGAGTCTAACACCGTTAAAAGTATTTTCAAATATCACTTCAGCTAAAGATAGCAAACCAGGCCCATTAAGTTCTCTATGCTGTAGACAGGATTATAGTACCAATAATTGGGGGAAAAAACTAGTACTGCATCCCCTGTATGAATCTCGGGGTACCCATGATAGTCTTAACCGGAGCTTAATATTGAAAATAATTTCAACCATTCCTGAATTATCATTTATTAAAACCACTGATTTGGTGTCGGTGCAGTTTAAACAAATACAACAAAACTCTTTGCGTGAGTCCACTATTACAACTTGGACCTCTAATGAAATTGTGACCAAAATCTTAGACTGAAGTCTGTATTTTATGGAATGTGGTGTTAAGGTTGAGGATTGGACCCCTTTAGATTATCCCCCGATTCTAGAGGTATTGGCCCCAACGGTGGAAAAGGAAAGAATAATGGCCAAAAGTAATAAGCCAAACTCAGTACTTAGAGGTGCAACAGGTCCATCAGCTAATCAATCTTGCAGTACAGGTCTGCTGATTACCAACTCGCAAACAGGGAGTCGAATTTGTGAGTGGCTACCTAAAAATAATGAGCGAATAGAGGATTGGTCCTGGCTTCCAGCTACTCTTGCGAATGTGCATCGAGGAAATGGAAATTGAAAGTTTTTAGCTACAGATGTTAAAGCTGTGCAATTATGACTATGCTCTTGGAATGTTCATGGGCTGATCCATCTACTGTCTGATCCTGATACAATATTATTTCTAAATTCTTTTACAATTTTATTACTTCAAGAAACATGGAGAAAAACGACCCCCCAGTTTGGGTTCAATGAGTATAGTCTCCTGGCAGTACGAACTAATAAATTAGGCCGTGCAAAGTGTGGGCTCTTGTGCTAAATTGCGGCTAACCTAAATTTAGTAGTGGAAGTGGTAGATTTTGATCTGGACTGGTTACAATGCCTTGTGTTATATAATACTAAATTTAGTCTAATTATACTTAATGTATATCTAAGTGCCAGGAAAAATAAATCTACGCAGCTGTTTGTCTTGTGAGATATCTTAAGTACATTATTAATCCAGCATCCTGAAGCCCCTTATAGTCTCTGGTGATTTTAATTTGCATCTGATTCCGTTTCATTTAGTAAATGGCAAGACTAACGGAATTGCAAAAGAGTGTTGTGATATAATGTCCCAGGCTGGGTTTAGTTTGTTAAAAAACAAATCTAGGCTCATTCCATTGTTTAAAAATTCAAAACAAGGATCAATTATTGACTATACGTTTATTTCAGATAACTTAAGAACAAAATTGTCTGAATATACGGTAATCCCTCGGCTCGAAATTGATCATAATCCTCAGATAGTAACATTTAATTCTTTAGTGAAGTGCAACCCTAGACCTAACAGACTTCCCAACATGGCCCACTCCTCCTATAATCTGAAGAGGTTAGTCTGGCATATGGATAAAGAAGAGGAAATAACACAAGCTGCTAAAACATTAATAAAGGAAGGTGGTCAGTGCGAGCTGGGGGATGTCAATATGATCAACAAATGGAACTTCATAACAACGTCCCTGGTGGGGAAATTTGCAGTCCAACAGCATAGGAAACCAAATGATCTATTAAGATTTTTGAACATATAGTTCACTTTTAAGTTATTTAGGTTAAAAAAATCCCTTAATAGAGCTGTTTGGGGCGCCTATGCTCACAGATTCCATCAATCCTACTCTGTCTATAAAGAAAACATGAAGGAACTTAGAAAAGTGTATAAACAAGGAGTTTGGAAGGCTAAATTTAATTATCAAACAGGGCTTTGGAACAGCGTATTATCTGCCTCCAAACAAACAATGCAAAAAGGTTTTGGGCAATAATTAACAAGCTTGAAAGGGGAGGCAGCAGGGCATTTTGTGTAAATATATCGGAAACTGGTTGGGTAACTTTTATTACTAATCTGTATGGCACGGTGGATCAAGCTGTAAATCAACCAGATATGTGCTTTGGTTATGGGAAAAATAGTACATCAACTATTGATATGGAGAGTGGCATGTGCCAGGGGATGAGTACCTCTGTGAAACTTAGTGATTCCACTTTTGATTTGAGTATTAATTTAGAATGTAGAAGTTGTAATCAAATACTAATTCTGCTACGTGGGCTTTGTATAAATGGTGCTCCCGGTCCTAATGGGCTGCCTAATGCTTTGTTTCGTGCCAATGCTGACATGTGGCCTGGAATTTTACACAAATTGTTCAATGAAGTATTGACATTAGAAATTTTGCTAGCATCTTGGCAAGGTAGCATACGGCAGCCTATTTATAAAAGTGGTCCTGTTGACAATCCTGCTAGCTACCGTTTAATTTTGTTAATTGATGTTGATGCTAAGGTTTTTGCCTCAAGTCTGTTGAGAGAATTGGAAAAATGGGCTGCGCAGGAAAAAATCATTCTGCTTAACCAAACTGGTTTTTGGAAGGGCCAATCTACCACTTACTTTACTTGCGGAGAGGGCTGTCTTAAAAAACAAAATTTATTTTTAGATCTATAGATCTAAAGGCAGCTTTTGATTCAGTGCCTCGAAATTTGTTATGGAAAAAATTGCTTGGCTAGGGTATCCCAGGAAAACTGTTGAAGGCTATTATCCTTTTGTATACAGATACCTGGGTTCAAGTCAGGCTGGGTGATGGTAGTTCTTTATCAAGGAAAATTTGAACATATAATGGCCTAAAGCAAGGATGTGTTCTTGCCCCTTGCCTTTTTTACTTATTTTTATCAGATCATTTTCAGCAATTAGAGACTTTTAATGCTCATGCCCCAAGGTTGGGAGAGGTGCAAATCAGCTACCTCCAATATGCTGATGATACTATCCTTCTGAGCCACATTCCTACTGGCCTACAAAGACTCATAAAGGCTTTTGATGACTATATGCAAACAAATGGCCTTGAACTGAATGTTAAAATAACTAAAATCATGAAAATTGGACCTGCTAAACAGAAGTTTAATACTTGGAGGGCCAAAGCAGGGCCAATTGAAGTTGTTAAAACAGATAGATATTTAGGGGTGGTGTTCGATAACAGAGTCTCTTTTAAATAACATTTTAAAGACCTAAGGGCAAAAACTGTGGTTTTAATTCATGCTTTTAAATGTTTGAAAAAATCATTTAATTGTCAATCTTATGATCATATTCTTAAAGTCATGAAAGCCAAGTTACACCCAACCCTTTTATAAGGCTCACCCATTACCAGAGGGAAAGATGCGAAGCTCTTAGATTTACTGGTAGTTAAGGCCTTTAAATCTCCAGATCAGTAGGCCAAGCAGAAATAAGATTAGAGTTTGGTCTCCAAAGACAGTGTTTGGTGTCAGAAGGAGCTTTTTTGAAATGTATGCACTCTATGTTTTCTTCTGCTCCTGCTTCCTTAGGGAACAATTGCTGGCTAGAAGTAAATAATTCTGCTTATGCTATTAAAAGGAGATCTCATATTTCAACTTGCATAAGGGATATTGGTCTGCAAATAGCGCTCCAAGAATTGAAAATGCCCAATTATAAGTGAATCCTAAAAAAACAAATCAAAACTGAATCCCTTAAGTTGGATAAAAACGCACTAGTAGGGAAAAATCATGCATGGTATGTGATTACCTCATACCAGTTTTTACGTATTCAGCCATATCTGACTGTTCATTTCTCAGCAAAAATCAAAAAATTTTTTTTTTATCTACGAATGGGAATAAATCTTACAAAAGAGGGCACACAGCCTTGGATTCAGCAGTGGCCGGATACTAACCGTAGACTATGCGGATGGCAACAAGAATCATTAGTTCATATAGTATGCGTGTGTCCTAAATTGATTAACATTCGCGTATCTTCTTGAAACCCCTATTTTTGAAGATCGGGGTTAGATCAGCTCGCCAGGCACTTATTAGGTCCCTATCTGGCAAGTCGATCCTGTTGTTATGCCAATTGATAACATATTTACATGTAGCCCAAAAATGTTTGGTATAGTCAGTTTGAGATGTATTATATTTATATCCCTTGAACTTAAGAGACTTTTGCCCAATTTGATATTTTGTAGACTTAGGGCCCGATTCCGATCTTGCTCGGAAGGCCTCCGAATCGGATTTGGCTTTACCAGATCCGATTCGTAGTCCTTGTTCACAACCGAATCTCACACAAATCCGAACGATCAAGTACGATGCGAAGATCGCGTAAGCGCCGACCGAATCGTTTCCGGACCCGAACCGCTCCGTACGTCTTGTTTGTAGACGAATCGTGCCGCGCAATGGAGCCGATTTCCAAGCGAGCGAGTACGATGCATGATTCGGACAGCCGCTTCGCCTCGGTCTCAGCGAGACGAAACGGCTGTCGGAAGCATACTTCGGGGGGCCGTACCAGGTCCCCCTTCACCCGGGGCCCTCCGAATCTATCACGGGGGGTGCCCATGGGTCCCCCCGATCCAAGCATGCACAGTGTGGCGGGCACCATGAAACCTTTGCTCTGAGGCGGCCCTCCAGCCGGGTATTACAGCCTCTTTCCGGGCCCTGTTGTGGGTGGAGATTGCCCCCTCTAGCCTGGCTTGGTGGCTGCTGGACGGGCTCTCCTGTTGGTGAGCCCCCTGCCAGCTCCCCCGTTTCTGTAGGGCTACTGAGGTCGACTGCGGCTCACAGCCCCCCCGACGCACTGGCTCTGCTGGCTGGGAGCCCGCTGCCTCGATCTGTCTTCCGGCGAGGAGGACTGCGGACCACGGCCTCCCGCAACACTCCGGCTCTTGCTGAGCCCGCTGCCTCGATCTGCCCTCGCCTGCCTCTGCATGCCCTGCCTGATCGAACTCAGCACGGCGCCCACAGGTGAGCGCCTAAGCGGCCTCGTGTCTGGGATGCCCTCGCCCCGGATCTGGCCCTGCCCAAGTGCTCACAGCTTCAACTTTTGCGCTCGCCTCTCGTCCAGAAATCACCCTCTGGAGCTAGGAAAAGCGAGAGGGACACAAATTCAGAGATTTTCTTCTCTGCCTAATGGCTGCACTGTTGATTGAGCCGGGGGGATGGGGATAAAAAAAAAAAAAAATCCTTGTGAAGTGGTGTTGACACGACGAGGTCCCCGTATATAACTGTGCACTCTGGGGGAGGGCCCTAAATTGTGAGGGGAGTTTCTTATTGCACAGCAGCTAATTTTGATCGGCAAATTTTGCGCTTGTGTGTACTTTATCCTTAAACAAAGGCTTCCTCAACAAGATGGTGGCCGGAGCAGCTTAATGGAAACAGAGATAGGACTTGCTCTCCTGCCCATGCACAAAGTAAAGTAGGACTGCGCAAATGTCCATTGGATGAACAGAAAGGTAAGACTATCCTCTCTGTACCCTAATAAGAGCGGCCATCTTGCAATGGTGCATTTTCATCTTCACCGTACCTTTATCCCTAATCAATCATCATCAATCATCATCAATCAATCAATCAATCAATCAAGCATTTGTATAGCATGCTACTCACTCGGAGGGTCTCAAGGCGCTTGGGGGCGGGGGGGGTCCGCTACTGTTCGAACAGCCAGGTCTTGAGTTGCTTCCTGAAGGAGAGCTGGTCTTGGGTAAGGCGGAGGTGGATGGGTAGGGAGTTCCACGTCTTGGCAGCCAGGTAGGAGAAGGATCTTCCTCCCGTTGTGGCTCTTCGGATGCGGGGGACGGCGGCGAGGGCGTGGTTGGTCGATCGTAGCTGGCGGGTGGGAGTGTAGAAGGTCAGACGGTCGTTGAGGTATCTGGGGCCTTGGTTGTGGAGAGCTTTGTGTGCGTGGGTGAGGAGTCGGAACGTGATTCTCTTGCTGACGGGGAGCCAGTGCAGGTCTCTCAGGTGTCCGGCGATGTGGCTGTGTCGGGGATGTCCAGGATGAGTCGAGCTTAGGCGTTCTGGATGCGTTGGAGTCTTTTTTGAAGTTTGGCTGTGGTTCCGGCGTAGAGGGAGTTGCCGTAGTCCAGTCGGCTGGTGACGAGGGCCTGGGTGACCGTCTTCCTGGTTTCGGTGGGGATCCACCGGAAGATCTTGCGCAGCATGCGTAGGATGTTGAAGCAAGACGAGGAGACGGCGTTGACTTGTCGGGTCATTGAGAGGGAGGAGTCCAGGATGAAGCCCAGGTTGCGTGCGTGGTCCGTTGGTTTGGGTGCGTTGCCCAGGGCAGGGGGCCACCAGGAGTCGTCCCAGGCGGAGGGTGATGATCCTAGGATGAGGACTTCCGTCTTATCTGAGTTCAGTTTCAGGCGGCTGTTCCTCATCCACTCGGCTACGTCCTTCATCCCTTCATGTAGGTTGGTTCTGGCGGTTGTGGGGTCATTGGTGAGGGAGAGGATCAGCTGGGTGTCGTCGGCGTAGGAGATGATGTTGAGGTTGTGTTGGCGTGCGATGGCTGCGAGGGGGCTCATGTAGACGTTGAAGAGGGTGGGGCTGAGTGATGATCCTTGTGGTACGCCGCAGATGACTTCGGTGGCCTCGGAACTGAACGGGGGAGGCGGACTCTCTGGGTTCTTCCGGCGAGGAAGGAGATGATCCACTCCAGTGCCTTCTCTTGGATTCCGACGTTGTTCAGGCGTTGCACTAGGGTGCGGTGGCAGACTGTGTCGAACGCTGCGGAGAGGTCCAGGAGGATGAGGGCCGCTGTTTCCCCGTTGTCGAGCAGGGCTCGGATGTCGTCGGTGGCTGCGATGAGGGCGGTCTCGGTGCTGTGGTTGGCCCGGAAGCCGGACTGCGAGTGGTCGAGGGATCCATTCGTCTCGAGGAAGGCGGCCAGTTGTCTGTTGACGGTCTTCTCGATGACTTTGGCAGGAAAAGGAAGGAGCGAGATGGGGCGGTAGTTTTTGAGGTCGGTGGGATCCGCTGACGGTTTCTTCAGTAGGGCGCTGAGTTCGGCGTGCTTCCAGCTCTCTGGGAAGGTGGCGGTGTCGAGGAGGTGTTGATGATGTCCTGGAGGTGGGGTGCGATGACGGCGTCAGCCTTGTTGAAGACGTGGTGAGGGCAGGGGTCGGTTGGTGATCCGGAGTGGATGGAGTTCATCATGCGGATAGTGTCTTCGGTGTTGATCGGGGTCCAGGCTCGGAGGGTGGAGGTGGGGGACGTTGGAACGGTCGTAGGGTACGTCGGCTGTGTGCTGAAACTGTTGTGTATGTCTGCGATCTTGCTGTGGAAGAACGAGGCGAGCGAGTTGCAGAGGTCTTGCGAGGGAGTGATGTCGTTGTTTCCGGCGCTGGGGTTCGAGAGTTCTTTGACGATGATGAAGAGTTCCTTGCTGTTGTGGGCGTTGTTGTCCAGTCGTTCCTTGAATGCGGTTTTCTTGGTGGTGTGGATCAGCTGGTGGTGTTTTCGGGTGGCGTGCTTGAGGGTGGTCATGTTGTCTGCAGTCGGGTCTCTGCGCCATGCTTTCTCGAGGGCCCGGCAGTTCTTCTTGGATTTCTTGAGTTCGTCGGTGAACCAGGATGCTTTCTTGTTGCCGGGTCTGACTGGGGGGTCTTTAATGGGGCGAGGTCGTCTGCGCAGTTGGTGATCCATCTTGTGAGGTTGCTGGCGGCTTGGTTGGGGTTCGTTGAGCTGGCGGGAGGGTTCTGGCTCAGGGATGTGGTGAGTTGGTCGGTGGTGATCTTGTTCCAGCTTCTGCGCGGAAACTGTTGCGGGTGGTGGTGCGTGGTGATCCTGCTGAAGCTGAAGTGGACGCAGCTGTGGTCTGTCCAGTGGAGTCCGGTGGTGTGGCTGAAGGAGATGTCCTTGCTGGAGGAGAAGACGGGGTCAAGCGTGTGGCCGGCGTGGTGTGTGGGGGTGGTCACCAGTTGCTTGAGTCCGAGGTTGGCGAGGTTGTCCAGCAGGGTGGTGGTGTTGCGATCGTTGTTGTTCTCTAGGTGGAAGTTGAGGTCCCCAAGGAGGATGTAGTCAGCCGAGGGGAGGGCGTGCGGGCTGATGAGGTCGGCGATGTCTTCGCTGAATTGTGTGCGTGGTCCTGGGGGTCTGTAGATGAGGGTGCCTCTGAGGGTGGTCTTGGGGTCGGTGTGTATCTGGAAGTGCAGGTGTTCGCCGGCTGTGAAGGTGTCGTCGGAGTTGGTCGTGATGCGGATGGTGTTCTTGTGGACGATGGCGATGCCTCCTCCGGTCTGGTTGGCGCGGTCCCTTCGGGTGATCTTGTATCCGTCCGGGATGGCGATGGCAATGTCGGGCGCTGAGGAGGCGTTCATCCATGTTTCCGTGAGGAAAGCGACGTCTGGTGATGTGGAGTCGAGCAGGTTCCAAAGTTCCACGGCGTGTCTGTGGACGGAGCGGGTGTTGAGCAGGATGCACTTCAGGTGGTTGCTGCTGGTGCTCGGCTTGGCGGGTGCGGTGCAGGTCCGGAGGCAGGAGAACTTGCAGGATTGGCAGCCGAAGGGTCCGTGGGTGCGACCTGGGGTGGCACGGTGGCAGCCGGGGATACGGCCGGTGTTGAGTGCGTTGAGGGTGGCGGTGTCGTAAGTCCGGTGGGTGGGTTGGCTGCTGCGGGGGCCAGGGGTTTGGCGCTGGGCGCGGTCCAGGCACGGACGGGCGCAGACGGGCTTGCCTTAGGCGCGCCCGCTGCGTGCGGCCGCGCAGCGGCCGCCATTTATGGGGAGGTGGGAGGGAGGAGCAGCTGGGAGGCGGGAGGCAGGGTCAGCGAATGGGCAGACAGGGGGGCGGGGCCGCAGGGGACGCAGCGGCGGGAATGGCGAGAGGCAGCGGGGGCACAAAAGGAAAAAGGGAGAGAAAACGGACACAAATACGGGCACAATGCAAATGGGGCAGCGAGGGGTACAGAAGGGAAAAGGTGGAGAGAAAAGCAGACACAAATACGGGCACAATGCAAATGGGGCAGCGAGGGGCACAGAAGGGAAAATGGGGAGAGAAAAGCAGACACAAATACGGGCACAATGCAAATGGGGCAGCGAGGGGCACAGAAGGGAAAATGGGGAGAGAAAAGCAGACACAAATACGGGCACAATGCAAATGGGGCAGCGAGGGGTACAGAAGGGAAAATGGGGAGAGAAAAGCAGACACAAATACGGGCACAATGCAAATGGGGCAGCGAGGGGCACAGAAGGGAAAATGGGGAGAGAAAAGCAGACACAAATACGGGCACAATGCAAATGGGGCAGCGAGGGGCACAGAAGGGAAAATGGGGAGAGAAAAGCAGACACAAATACGGGCACAATGCAAATGGGGCAGCGAGGGGCACAGAAGGGAAAATGGGGAGAGAAAAGCAGACACAAATACGGGCACAATGCAAATGGGGCAGCGAGGGGCACAGAAGGGAAAATGGGGAGAGAAAAGCAGACACAAATACGGGCACAATGCAAATGGGGCAGCGAGGGGCACAGAAGGGAAAATGGGGAGAGAAAAGCAGACACAAATACGGGCACAATGCAAATGGGGCAGCGAGGGGTACAGAAGGGAAAATGGGGAGAGAAAAGCAGACACAAATACGGGCACAATGCAAATGGGGCAGCGAGGGGCACAGAAGGGAAAATGGGGAGAGAAAAGCAGACACAAATACGGGCACAATGCAAATGGGGCAGCGAGGGGCACAGAAGGGAAAATGGGGAGAGAAAAGCAGACACAAATACGGGCACAATGCAAATGGGGCAGCGAGGGGCACAGAAGGGAAAATGGGGAGAGAAAAGCAGACACAAATACGGGCACAATGCAAATGGGGCAGCGAGGGGCACAGAAGGAAAAATGGGGAGAGAAAAGCAGACACAAATACGGGCACAATGCAAATGGGGCAGCGAGGGGTACAGAAGGAAAAGGGAGACAAGCAAGAAATGCGGGCACCGAGGCCACAAGCGGAACGGCGATCTTACCAGCAGCAGCAGCGGGCGGCCAACACAGGCGGAGCTGTGTGGTGGGGGAGCGACGTACCTGCAAGGTCAAGGGTCGCTCTCCTCACCGCGCAGCGGCCGCCATTTATGGGGAGGTGGGAGGGAGGAGCAGCTGGGAGGCGGGAGGCAGGGTCAGCGAATGGGCAGACAGGGGGGCGGGGCCGCAGGGGACGCAGCGGCGGGAATGGCGAGAGGCAGCGGGGGCACAAAAGGAAAAAAGGGGAGAGAAAACGGACACAAATACGGGCACAATGCAAATGGGGCAGCGAGGGGTACAGAAGGGTGTCTTGTGGATTGTTACCTGCCTTGTTATGTTGGCCTAGGCCTGGCTGCCATGCTGCTTCTCTTTGCGCACGTTACACTGAGCCGGGCCTTCCTCGCCCTTTGCTCGTGCCAAGTTCTTTTGCACTGTCTGCATTTTCTGTTGTTCACCTTTTTGGGCTCAGTCTGCACAAACATGTACAAGGTCGCATAACAATGTATTCTGGTTCTTCCTGATATGGCCAGTCTCGCGCACCCAGACATAACATTATGTGCAATTGCCATGAAGAATTTGATATGCTTTTAATACTGTGGTTTACTAGCGCTTAAACACACTTGGAGAAATCCCTTTCAGTGAGAAGAGCTATGATGTCCTGCTGATGTAATTCTGCATCTAGAGACTGAGGTATGGGGGTTCGCTAGTCAAAGCCCAGAGGTCTTCTATTTTATAATAAACTATCTTACTGCAAGGGGAGGGTGGTAATGTTATTTATACGTTTATCCACTGAGCTCTGAGATGCTTTCCCCGTTTGTATTCTATGGAATTGTAACCATGCTGCTTATATTAGTAATATGCATTATGCTATTAGTACTGACACGTGTACTGTACATTAGAGCACGTAAGTTGGAATAAACATTTTAACCTATCCAGTGTCTCTTCCTACGCACCTTGTGGACAAGTACGAGTGAGTGGCGAAATAGTGTTCTTGCTTCAGTGAGTCCTGAGATAAAGATACCGTGTTCTGGGTTGTCCAAACATTAGTACTTGGGTGCTAATGGGATGCTAAGCTAGTTGGGTTGGGGTTTTTGGGTGCTATGGTATATGGTGGCAAACCACTGTATTCCAGGGTCCCATTTTCCTGTGCATAGCTCTGTGTATGTGCAGAAACCTTATGACATGGCGCGACCACCGTGGGGCAGCTTATCTGCGAGACGCTTGAGTAGTGCTTGTGCTTGTCCACAAACCCCTCGCGTACGCTTCCGGAGGCGTATGTGACGGTGATACCTCCTATATTGAATGTTTTATAGGTTCTTTCAAGCTTGATATTATTAAAAAGGTTAGTTAATAGACCCATTTTTGTGCTCCCTGTTAGGTTGTCGTATATAATTGTTTAGTCATGGCTGGTGTGGCGATAGCTGCACATAGTCGAGAGCACTCCGAGACCACTTAGCTGTGTATGGAGTGCCCGATACTGGGGTCGAGTTGGTCTTTGTGGTTCAAGCCGATGCGGCTTATCACTTTGAAGTGTTTTACACTTGGATCACTTTTGAAGCGGTGGATGCAGGTGATAAGCTGTTTCATGAATATAAGCCCACCGCTGTTCCTGCTGCCTATCGACCCTATACTGTTCTTGAAGTGCCTCTCACGGCTTGGCAGCACCGTGTTTGGTTCAATGGCGCCCTACCACAACCAACTACCGCAGTTCGTTTAGGCCCCTTATCAATTCAGGGGGCCACTTGGCCTGTATTGGCCGGGTATACCCCGCATCCAAATTATCTGGCATTACCGCTTGCGGAACTGCGCACTATGCATACCGAGTTGGTGCGAGTGCATCGAGCCTTGGTGACATACGTTACAGGAAGCCTCCATGGAGCTGCTCCTGTAGTCGCAGGCCAACCAGCTATTGCTGCTGGAGTGACTATAAGTCCTGTCATGGTAAATTCTGTGATGGGCAAACGTCCACAAAATAAGGACGATTATCCTTATTGGCTTGCCGAAAAGTTCGATCAGATAGAAGCAGTGTTTCCACATACATCCCCAGTAGATAAACACCGCATCCTCACGATAAGTTTGCCAAAAGACATAATCCCCGATTTGACATCATGTGAAAACTGGGGTAAGGTATTCGCAGCAGTTTATTCAAAATGTTTTGGAACTCCTTCCATGACGGTTCTACCCTCTGTAATTAAAAAAGTACAGGATGAACATGGCCCTGAAGCGGCTGTGGAATTAGGGATGAGACTAGTGGGAGTGTTTGATGTAGTAGCTGAGCTGATCCTTGGAAATGTCAAGGGCGATGCTATGAACTTTCAAGTAGCGAATGCTTTGGCTTTGGTCCCAGAGTTGGACAGGCCTCGCGAATTACCGAAAATAATAGCCCGGGCTTATAAAACAATTGGAAGAAATAGCCTAGGCAACAAGCCTTTTGTAAAAATGCAAACTCAATCGCAAACACAAGTTATACAAACAAAAAGTGCATCTGAGAAAGATGATAAACCAGTCTTCACTAAAAAGAGTTGGAGACAGAAAAAACAGGGTAAGCAACAAAAGAAGCCGGGGTCGAGAGGCGCTTCCCCAGTTTCGGTTTCTTCTGAACGTACTTATGATTTACGTGATAGGTCAAGGATTAAATCACCAGAAAGGTTTCAGAGCTCTGATACGCGTTCTCCTCGTTCTTCACAGGCCCAGACGTCGTCACAGGCTGGTGGAGGAGGACGGCAAGATAGAGGAAGGGGCCGAGAGGCTCCCCAGGAGCGAGACCAACCTCGACAACAAGTCAGAGGGAAAGCAGAAGACTTTCATCTTCCTCGACCGCAATTTCAGAAGAAAAAGGTTGCCGCTGTCACAGCGAAATATGCCTCAGACCGTGAGAACGAGACTCCAGAATTGGACGTGGGCAGTGACCCTCCTAGACAGCGCCGCGGAAGTTACCATAGTGCGGGAGGCGCTACGTCCTCATATGGAGGCGACAGCAACTGAAACATTCGTTACTGTAGAGACAGCTGACACGAGAGTGGCACCCCCTGACAGACTATATAATATAGTTATACAAATCGAAGGTGACATACCGCGTGAAATAAAAGGGATTTTTTGGGAAAATCTAACCTCTTCATATGACATTTTGTTAGCCGAGGTGGATTGGCCACCCCCATTCGTTTTAGCTGCACATAAAGGAGAGGAGGTAATACTTCCAAGCTTTTCAAAGCATGTCCCAAAAGACAAAGCTGAAGCACTTGCAGCTGAGTGGGCTGTGTACCTGGCACCAGCGTTATACCGCAACCATGTGGGATGGGATGAAGAATCACCTCCTCATGCAATACCTTTGCGGTCACTACCGCAGCCACAACCCCAATATCCCATCAAACGGCAGGCAAAAGGCCCCGTCTCCGAAATTCTGACACAGTTGGAATATCAGGGAGTAATTGAACCATGCGTATCACCTATGAACAATCCCCTTTTCGTGGTTTCTAAACCCGATGGATCGTACCGCTTAGTTTTGGATTACCGGCATTTAAATACTCATTGTCGGAACTTTGCGGTGCAAAATACACACAGTTCTGCGCTTGTAGACAGTCTTGTTCGTAAAAAATACAAAACGACACTTGACCTTTCAAACGGTTTCTACACGCACAACCTAGCCCCGGAGAGTGGTCAATGGACCGCATTCACATCCGGTGGTAAATTATTCCAGTTCCGGCGATTACCCATGGGCTATAAAAATAGTCCGGGTATATTCGCCGCCCGTGTTGTTTCTTTGTTAAATGACATTGATCAAGACGCATGTTCGTACGTAGATGACATCTATCTGACGGACGACGAGTTATTTCAGCATTTGTCCCGTGTGGACCGCATTATTCTTGAATTCGCGGAGCAGGGTTATAAATTTAACTTTGCTAAGTCACACATTGCTGAATTTACCGTTCTGTTCTTGGGCTATGAGCTCAATAACGAAGGTAAGGGCTTAGCCCCCATTTCTTGGAAAAATGTGCACATTTGTGCCCCCAAATACTCTGAAGAAACTTCAGTCTTTGCTGGGGTTCTTGAACTTCGGGCGTACTTATATTCCCGAATATGCCCAGCGTATCAAGCCTTTGTATGCTTTGATACAACCAACTTATTCAAGGTCTTGCTGGCTGCCTGAGCATACCTCAATACTGCAGTCTTTGCAGACAGACCTTTTGGAGTCTAAATATCTTTTGACTCGTGATAACCACACGAACCTGGTGATTAGAATAATTCCGGGGGCGGTGGGATTCACATACTTAACCTTTAACGAAGGTGATACAGTACCCATCGCATACAAGTCACATCTGTACACTTCCGCTGAATTGCGCTTTACATCTGTCGAAAAAGTTCTGACTGCAGTGCAAATGGCGATTCTGAAAGAACGCGCACTGGCACAGGGAAAGCGGATTCTGGTGGTAACACCCTGTCCTGCCCTAGAGGCAGTAACAAAGGCAAGTGTACCGAACTCAAAAGCAATGCATCCCCGTTGGATACAATGGGCTACATCTTTGACGTCATCAGACGTCACCTTTGTTTTCGATTCTTCTCTTCAGACTCAGGAGTTTTTGCAGTATGAATTCGTTCATCCTCCTCCTTTGTTTTTACTACCGCTTGAGGATTACAAATGTGTGATCTACACCGATGGTTCGGCGCAACCGGCCACTGGGTCCAAGCACGCTTATTCAGCTGCATGTGCTATTGTGGCGGGTTCCTTTGTAAATGGAACGTTCAAATCCTCTGCAGTGCATACTCGCACACTTGGAGATAGTACCGCACAATTGGCCGAGCTGCATGCATTGCTACTTGCACTTGAGTTTGCTTCTCAGGATGAGACAACTCTTATTGTATGTGATTCCTTCTACTGTGTACAATCTTACAATGACAATCTGTTTTTCTGGTCGAAAAACGACTACAAGGACGCAAAAGGGAGCACAATAAAGCATAAAATGCTTTGGGTTCGAGTGGCAGAATTGCAACAACGTCTGCCCCTCACACAGGTGGTTCACACCTTAGGCCATCAGCGGGTGGGCGCACACGCTATTGGTAACGATCTGGCAGATGAAGCTGCCCGTTCAGCAGTAGTCACGTGTTCAGTAGCAGCGGTTACCAGGTCCATGTCTAAAATAGACCCTGTTATTTTAGCAGCTATTGCTGCAACCAAGGAAGGTGATAATTACCCTACAGGTTTCCCTTCCAAGTATTCTTACAAATTAAGTCCCGATCAGGTTCCTTATGTAACTATACCTGACGTTGGAGATCGGCTGATCCCCAACGCGGACCGCAGGAGTGCCTTGATATCAGCTGCACACGAAGGCATGGCTTCGGCACATGCAGGTGTGTCAGCTACGGTTTCCATCTTGCAGCAGCGTTATTGGTGGCGTGGGTTATATAAAGACACCCGTGCTTTTGTGCTTTCTTGCGACGTTTGTCAACAGATTAAGCCTTCCACGGTAACACGTCCACCACAAACACCGCTCTGCATTGCTAACAGACCCTTTGGGTGTGTTTACTTGGATCACTGCGGTCCATTCTCATCAGACACTGCTTATAAATACATTTTAGTGGCAGTGGACTCGTGCACACGGTTTCTCTGGGTCTGGCCACAACGGAGTGCTGACGCCCGAAATGTAATCAGGGATTTGCGTGTCTTTGTGGGAATTTTCGCATGCGGCACCTTCCATTCGGACCAAGGTCCAGCGTTTGCCTCTAGGGCTTACAAGGATGCAATGGCTTCGCTTGGGGTGCGGGTGAAATTTTCGTCTCCGTATAGGCCTGAGGGCAACTCTATCGTTGAACGAATGAACCGTGACTTAAAGCAATCCTTAACAGCTAGGGTTATAGGTACTGGCAGGAACTGGCTGGCCCATTTGTATACCGTTCAGCGTGCACTTAATAATCTCCCTAGAAGACCTCTGGGTGGGCGGACCCCATACGAAATGCTCTTTGGCATAAGAATGTTTGTGCCTGACCTTGAGGGTCCAGACATTGCGGCGCAATCCGCCAAGTTTGATGTAGATAACCATTCTGCTATGTTACAGGACTTACAAGAAGCCCGAGACAAACTTGCAACTACACATTTACCTTCAGCCACAGACCCTGCGTTGCAGATTCCGGTAGCCGGCTGGCTTCCGAAAATTGGAGAACTGGTTCGAGAGAAGGTTGAAAACAAAAAGGAATTTGGCCCCTCTTTTCGTGCACCGGTTCCAGTTCTTGGCCTGAAGGGAACACGTACAGTCATTTTACCACCGCTTCCTGGTCGCAAAGAGAACAGATACATCTCAGTTGAAAATGTCAAGCTACAGCGCCTGGCCGATCCTGAATAGTGTCACACCAGCGGTCTCTTGTCCTGCTATTTATCGGACATATGTTCATAGTCCATCTGCACGAACTATCGCTGATGCTGTAATTGAGATGGTTGATTTGCCTGAAACTATGATTGATCCCCAACTCTCCACCAATATCAACGAGGACGAGTATACTTATCCTGCATCAGAATCGGTGGCACATCAACCAACAACGCCACTAAGCCCGACTCGTTATTCCTTTGATTCGGATTCCACATCTTCAAAAGTTCCATCCAAGTTCAGTATTTTTATATCCTGGTTTAGAGACAATTTTTGATTCCCCCTGGACATACATCTGGTTGGTACTTTTCTTGATATTTATGTTCATGTCCATTGGCTTTGTCACAGTGTTTTTTCTACTAATCAATGGTCACTATTTACCTGAACGTTCTGCTGTAGACTATGTTTCTGGAACTTTGGCTCCTCATTCCTCGTCTCACATCATGAAGCGTGACCACACATTTGTGAACATTTCAGCTTTCCCCGTTGCTGATGGCATCGTATGGGATGCAGTGAACTATCAAATCCATGGTCCGACGGAAATTATTAATGTACCTAATGTCCTTCGTGTTTCAATGGGTGATGTAGTACAAAATAATATTCATTCTGATGATTGGGATGTGCATGCCGTTGAAGCATTGTTTGCCGATTTAAAATATTATGCATCTTTTAATGCTGAAGATTTATATATGAATTCTGCTAATTACGCCGATTTGTATTGTTACCAACATTGGGGTAATCATTTTCTCCATAAGCCCAGTGCCCTGCGTAGTACTGTTAACTATACCCAATGGGAACATTGTCCAAACCCCTTGCCAGGTAGCTCTCAAACTCTTCGAAATAAGTTTAATTATTTCACTGATTTTAATCGGTCGAACCCTGCATCCTATTATTTTAGACTAAATAACACATCAACTCAGAAAATTATGTTAACACACACCAAATTGCTTTATTCAGGTTCCTTTCTAAGTGCCTTAGCTGTGGGTGGTTATGAGTACTGGGATAATATAGTGGATTTAAAATCTATTTGGGGCTCCAAGCCATGGCAGGTACAGGGAACCGAGGCGTTGCATCGTGCGTGCCTCATCCCTACCCAAATTATGTTCATAAATGCTTCCATCTATCAGACTACATGTTGGGGCTTAGCAACCACTAAACAATTGAATACGCCATCAATACCATCCCTGTCGAGTTTTCCAAATGAAAGCTCACGATTCAATATGTCCCTCGTGTCCCTGCAGGCAATGTTACAAAATAATTCGTTTAATGTTTCTGAGCTGGTTCAGTCACCCTGGTTAGTATGGCCTATATCATCTAATGCATGTCAAATGCGTTTTCATGATACTGGTGCTAGCTACACACAGAATAGGCCTGATCCGAGGTTTACTGATGCCCGTACAGTCACTACATACTCTGTTGGTAAATTATGCAAACAATGGCTGCAACATTCGTCCCTTGATTCTGTTAAACAACATTTGTCCCTCCTTACAGGCAATATTGATCTGTCCGACTTTGTTTTGGGACCTCGTGGTCCCCGACCTAAGAGATTCATTTATGAAACATATAATGAACTCTGGAAGCTATCACAAATGGAAGCTGCTTCCCGTCTTCGGGAAATAGATCAAGCAAATATGGAAAAGGTGCTTGCTGTTGTTGACAATAGTATTAATACCCTGTCTTCTCGCATTTACACTTTAGAGAATATTGTGTCCTCTGTTGTCGATATTGTACAAGATGATGTTTCTGTGTTATATCATGGTCAGAATCAATTGCGTTCAGTTATGCAGTTTGCATGGACTTTACAAACGCTCAAGTTAGGTAAAGTTCCTTGGCATTTTTGAACACCTCTGCCTTATTTCTACCTTTTAACTTAACTGACAAACAGCAATTTATGTCCATGAAGGATGCAACTTACACTCTATTACATATCGAAAAGGTGGATCCTTTGCCGTTCTCTGTTGCAGAACTCGATTCTGCTGTATGGCTAGTCCATGGGGTTATAGCTTTACCATTTTCCTTGTTTGAATTTGACTCGTGCATGAAACATTATCCTGTGGGCCGTTACCGGCCATTGGGCAGTGCTTTCCTGCATGAACTCTGGTCCTTGCCTTTCATGTATAAATGCCTTCGGGACGGCAAGGAAGTCTTTCTCACGGGGGAGTACTGCGACTCGACTATAGGTCATTCGCTTATTTGTAAACACATTAAATTGCATGGCTCATGTAGCGTTTCCTCTCCTAATCTTGCTTGTGTGCTGAAAGGTATTCCTGCTCCTGTTATTTCACCTACTTTCACTCTCCTTTCCAATGGTAGTTATTTACTTTTAAATAACGAAAACTGTTGTGGCCTGCAGGCTGGCATTCCTTACATTGTCACAGTTTCACACAGGGTTGTCTGCTGCAAAAATGTGCTTTTTCCTCCCCCTCATGGCAAGGTTGATATCTCTATTTGGCCTTCCATCCCTACCATGGAAGCAGATTTCAATAGACTGAGCAGAATAAAGGCACTATTATTAAACGAGGAAGTTATGCTCACGTCCGCCCGGGAGACATTCGTTCTCCAGGTGGCGAGTACCCACAGTGAAATACAGGCCCTTTTGAACACTAATCTCCCCCAACATTTTGGGGAGTTAATACATCGTATTTTTAACGCATCTAACACTGAAGGCCTAGTACACTTTTTTAAGGTCGTTGGGTCGGGGTTTTTGGGTGCTATGGTATATGGTGGCAAACCACTGTATTCCAGGGTCCCATTTTCCTGTGCATAGCTCTGTGTATGTGCAGAAACCTTATGACAAGGGAAAATGGGGAGAGAAAAGCAGACACAAATACGGGCACAATGCAAATGGGGCAGCGAGGGGCACAGAAGGGAAAATGGGGAGAGAAAAGCAGACACAAATACGGGCACAATGCAAATGGGGCAGCGAGGGGCACAGAAGGGAAAATGGGGAGAGAAAAGCAGACACAAATACGGGCACAATGCAAATGGGGCAGCGAGGGGCACAGAAGGGAAAATGGGGAGAGAAAAGCAGACACAAATACGGGCACAATGCAAATGGGGCAGCGAGGGGCACAGAAGGGAAAATGGGGAGAGAAAAGCAGACACAAATACGGGCACAATGCAAATGGGGCAGCGAGGGGCACAGAAGGGAAAATGGGGAGAGAAAAGCAGACACAAATACGGGCACAATGCAAATGGGGCAGCGAGGGGTACAGAAGGGAAAATGGGGAGAGAAAAGCAGACACAAATACGGGCACAATGCAAATGGGGCAGCGAGGGGCACAGAAGGGAAAATGGGGAGAGAAAAGCAGACACAAATACGGGCACAATGCAAATGGGGCAGCGAGGGGCACAGAAGGGAAAATGGGGAGAGAAAAGCAGACACAAATACGGGCACAATGCAAATGGGACAGCGAGGGGCACAGAAGGGAAAATGGGGAGAGAAAAGCAGACACAAATACGGGCACAATGCAAATGGGGCAGCGAGGGGCACAGAAGGAAAAATGGGGAGAGAAAAGCAGACACAAATACGGGCACAATGCAAATGGGGCAGCGAGGGGTACAGAAGGAAAAGGGGAGACAAGCAAGAAATGCGGGCACCGAGGCCACAAGCGGAACGGCGATCTTACCAGCAGCAGCAGCGGGCGCCCAACACAGGCGGAGCTGTGTGGTGGGGGAGCGATCTACAAGATAGCGGCCCGAGCAGCGTGTTGAAAACTGATATAGGACGTGCTCTCTAACAATTGCACAGAAAGTAAAGTAGGGATCTGCGCGATTTTTACCTTTACTTGAACAGAAAAGTAAGACCATCCTCTGTGTCCCCAAAAGGAGCGACCATCTTGCAATTGGTGCCTCGGCAATTATAGTCCTGGCTCTCAGGTGAACCGTCTTAATATCCTTGTTGCTTGAATCTAAAATTAGCCCAAAGCAAATATGACTATGATATGTCTGAACAATAATCACAATTTGAACCATGTTGAATGATTCTGCAAAACTCAGTCAAGGAACTCCCACAGCAATGTACCTACACAAGCCTTTGGTCCCTGCTCTGGCCAGATATGGCCCAAACTCATGGAGCATCACGTATCCCAAAAATATCTCCAAGTACGCAAAAAAGAACCTCAAACATAAGCTACCAAAGCTGCACCCTGAAACACCAATAGCTGATACCTACCATAGCGCGCTCAATGGCTCCAAGAAAACCGAATTTATTTTCTACTCCAAATGCCCGGCTAAATGGAAAAACATCTTCCTCCTCCTCCTACAAGTCACCAAAACAGTCAAAATACCATATGGAATAAAACCGACGTCCCCCTCCCCATCTTTTCGAGGGGAAACTGACATATCCATCTTAAGAACAGGGAATATACTCATTCAAGCCACTGACACTCACCTTACCATCTTTGATAGACACTTTCTTTCTTTTCTCAATGCACTCACACAACAGGGCCAGATACCCTCAACAACTGCCTCCCCTGTTTCTCAATACTCTAACCCTGAACAACCCGGCCTTCTCCCTCAACTTGACCCTGTACCGCACGCGTCCTCCCCTGACACCACCCCCAACCCTGCAATTACTTACCCAGACAAAGCGATCAACAACCCTAGGGTAGTGGGTCATTTCATTAGCCCGTCTTCCTCCAATCTGACTACAGTTGTCCCCCCGTCCTCCTCTTAATCTAAGCCATACCCGGACTTCACAGATGATCGTCAATGCCAGTCCTAAGGACATTGTCCTCCCACATAGCCTAGAGCTCTCTACTACCCTATACACAGGTCTGACCACTTACCCTCACACTACTCACATATCCAACACTGGATCACCCCCAGACTCAACCAACAGCGAGGTCACCCCCCCAAACTCTCATAACAGTAATTTGCCCACCGACAAGTCCTCCCCTCCGGCTACACCTACACACAATCACAATATAACTAAGCCTGTTGAGGGCCACGGCAGATCTTGGAATGCCTCCCCCAGTGGCATAGATCACCCTAATTGTTTAACGACCTCTGCACCCGCAGGCGCAGAATTTGCCGCGTCTTCCCCCATCAACTACGTGGATCACATCAATCACACACTCACTCAGATTCTCCAACGTATGGAGCAAAAAATAGACTCTTGCGCTGCTGAACTAGCACACCTAAGACAGGACCTTGCAATTCAGACCTTCCCTACCCGCCCTCCCTCCAACGAGAGTCGACAACGGCCTCCTCACGTAGGCACACTGTCAGCCTTACAAGGCCCCCACTCGCCCTCCACTCTACTGTGCAGACTGGCCCACAGGCTCCGTCGTTCTCTCTGCCCCCTATCTATACGGGAAGCTGTGGCTCTCAACGAATCCTACCCATCCAAATCCCAGACCAATGTTCTCACCCCTTCCTCCTCGATTCCAGTAATAATGGGCATAAATAGAACCCCTGTTATTTCTAACTCACCCAGACTCCCTGCCCAACTCATCACCATCCAGCCCTTACAATCTGCAATAGACTATCCCTGCCTACTACCTCTCATGCTTGCAAATTGCAGATCGGCAGTCACAACCCAGACCCTGGCACATAATCCCCCCACCATCCCTGTACTAGTAGGCATAAATAGATCCCATGTAACCTCTGACTCGCCCAGACCTCCTGCGCAACTCACCATTCCGACTCTTCAACTTGCCAAAGACATTCCCGCCCCTTTATCCTGCATGCTCGTCAACTGCAGATCGGCAGCCCAACACGCTACTGATATCGCTGAAACCGTACTCAGTGAGGGAATTGATATTGCGTTCCTCACGGAGTCCTGGCTCAATGATCACTCAAATGCCATACTTGATCTGCTAACCCCTCCGGGCTACTCCATCATAAGACAAGACAGACTGGAAAGAACGGGTGGAGGCCTAGCCATTATCCACAAAGCTGACATCCCTCTATCCTTACTAAACAAGGCAGAGTACTCAACATTCGAGTACCTCAGCATCGAAGTTAAAGGAAATGGCTCCCCACCTATCAAACTACACACCATCTATCACCCTCCTGGTAAACGTGCCCTTTTCGCTGAAGAGTTATCGGACCTTTTAACTCGGTTCTCCTTAACAGACACGAAGGACGTGTTTCTGGGAGACTTTAACTTACACTGGAACAACCTCGACGACCCCACAATCAAGCGCCTCATGAACCTTCTAGAAATGAACGACCTAAAGCAACTCTGCAATAAACCAACACATAGCAAAGGCGCTACGCTTGACGCGATTATCACCAACAATGAATCGGTCTCCCTTAACGCCATCCTACCCATAGACTGGTCAGACCATCATCTCATACTGTTCAACATCGAGACCTCCATCAAACCACACTTAGACGCATCAGTCAAACCCAAACACTGGACCAGAAACCTCAAACAAGTCCCCCTCACGGACATTGAAGCCAAGATCTGTGAACAACTACAACGTCCCCCTTCCTCGCATAACGTTAATGACCTGACCACCCACTTCAACACTGCGATTACGGAAGCCCTCGACCTAATCGCACCTCTCAAACTAAAACAACTAAGATCGACTCAATCAAAATCTTGGTTTACCTCGGATATTAACGACAGAAGACTTCTGAGGCAAGCTGAAAGGGCCTGGAGACAAAACCCATCATCAGTACATCTTACTCTACTCAGAACGGCAAGGTTGAAATACAAGAAGCATATCTTCAGAGAAAAAGCCTCCTTCTTCCGCAATCAACTTGACCATGCAAAGAACAGGCCCAGAGAACTCTTTAGCATAGTCAAACAACAAACCACTTCCCCCTCCACACATGAAATCATAGACTGTTATGAACGATGTGAAGAAATTGCCAGTTTCTTCACTGACAAAATAACGAAAATTGATCAATCTTTCCTGCAAGTTTCAACCCCACCCCCTTACCACCTATCTGCTCGGACAGTCCGGACACTAACCCAATCACTCCTTTGGACCTCGCCAAAGACAAAATGGATCCTAGTGGAACTAACGGCAACCATTTCTGCATCCAATTGAAAAACAACGCCAACTGGTCGATTTTCAAACCAATGACAGATCTTGAGGTTTTCAATGTTATTGCGAAACTAAAGCCCTCCTCCCACACCAAAGATCCCTCCCTGCCAAAATGGTTCACAACCTTAACCACATTATTGCCCCGTATTGGACAAAAATCATCAACTCCTCTCTCGCCTCGGGTTGTGTTCCAGAGTCCCTTCAATTAGGACAAATCACACCCATTCCCAAGAATCCCAAGGCTGACCCAAATGATCTAAGCAACCTCAGACCTATCTCCAACCTCCCGTTCCTAGCCAAAACTATGGAAAAATGCGTGTTGCAACAACTCAAACGACATATTGAGGACTCCAACTTACTTGACTCCTTCCAATCAGGTTCCAGAAAAGGCTGTAGCACAGAAACTGCCATGCTTAATATCACAGATGACATCCATAGATCCTTAGATGATGGTGATGCATGCATACTTATCCTACTTGACCTATCAGCGGCCTTCAACACTGTAAACCACACAGCATTGCTGGAATCCTTGAAGTTCCGTTCCAGTATAAATGGCACTGTTTTAAAATGGTTCACTTCTTACCTTCAACACCGAGCACAACAAGTCAAAATCAAGTCTTGCCTCTCAAAACCCACACCTGGCGTACCTCAGGGCTCAATCCTCTCCCCGTCACTGTTCAATCTCTTCATGGAATCCCTTTCTATCATCTTGAAGCAAGCTGGAATCAAATTACACCTCTATGCCGATGACACACAACTATACTACAAAATTAAATCGCCTAGTGACATCCAACATCTCAATGTCACATTGTGTAATATTCAATTGTGGTTTAACGCTAACCATCTAAAATTAAACCCCACCAAAACAGAAATTATCTTGTTCACCCCCAAAAATAATCACCTCCCTATCAAAGACTGGATCACTGACCTGAAGGCTCTAAACTGTACTCTCACTCTCTCAAATTCAGCTAAATCCCTAGGATTCACCCTGGATAAAGACCTCTCAATGAAGGAGCACATCAAAAACTCAGCCAAAGGAGCAATTTACACACTAAAACACCTCAAACAAATCAAGCCATTCATTCCCTCGGATGATTTCAAACGGGTCGTTCAATCTCTGGTCCTCTCCAAACTGGACTACGGGAATGCCATCCTCACAGAGACCCCAAAATCACACCTCGCTCCCCTCAGATCAGTTCTAAACATGGCAGCCAGGCTCATTACAGATATCAAACGGTATGATCACATCATGCCTGCACTGAAGATCCTTCAATGGCTTCCTATAGAAGGAAGATGCAATTTCAAGACTGCCTGTATCACCCACAAAGCCATTCACTCCCACACCCCAGAAAATTTAGATAACAAACTCATCAAAGCAGGAAGAACCAGATCACTGAGAAGCTCCAACACACTTCTTCTCGTCCCTCCCAAACTAAAAAAGAAATCTACCCAGTCTCGCTCGTTCTCTGGTAACGCCACCAGCATATGGAACTGGGGAGAGGAGTTGGCCTAACGGCTAGGGCGTTCGACCTCGGACCTGGGGAACTGGGTTCGAGTCTCGGTAATGACGCTGAACATCCTGTGATTCTGGGCAAATCACTTAATCTCCCCGTGCCTAACAAAAATGAATGTGTGTCCTCATGTAACGTAACTGGTGCTATGTAAAGCGCTCTGATACCCGGTTGCGGGTCAAGTTCGCGCTATATAAAACTCTGCCAAAAAAAAAAAAAACTCTCTCCCGAGAGACTTACGATGCAACCCCTCCTTCACTTGCTTCAAAAGAAACCTAAAACGCCATCTCCTCAACAAATACTGGAACACCTGAGCAATCTCTGGACCGCAGTCACATTAGTTTCCCTTTTAACCCGCTAATCTGCTGGCTGTTTTTATTTCTGATGCTGCCTCCATCTACCTTGAAGGTATTCCTCTCACTGGACCCAAACGGGCGACTTGCCCTTTAAACAGTTTCCGCCCTCTGGGCCTAGCTGCTGTCCGTATACATATTGTATTCCTTCCGCTTTGCCTAATATTTCCTTGTGTATTTACTGTTTGTTGGTACTTGATCTTAGTTTGTGTGCGTCATTTACGAAGTGACTGGATTATAACCTGGCTCTTGACGCTGTAAAGCGCTCTGAAACCTCCGGGTCTAGCTAGCGCTATATAAAACCTATATAAATAAATAAACAGGGTGTACTCTTTTCCCCACCCACCCCTTTTCTACTATGGGAGCCTGTGTACGCGTCTGTACACAGGCTCCCATAGAGTTCAATGGGAGTCCCAGCGAACCGAGTCCGTAAGCATACGGCTGCATCGTACTCGCTCGTTCGGACTCCCGGAGCACGTCTCGCTCGGAAAGCCCTCCGGATCCGAGTCATACAGAGGGCTTTCCGAGCGAGATCGAGAATCGGGCCCTTAGTGTTCTCGCTGCTAGGGTAATAATTAGAAATGTAACAACTGAAGCTACTCTGATATAGTAATTATTGACGCACTTTATAATTGTTTTTGTACAATGGAATAACTAATCATTGCATTTCGTCACTTTAATATGCAATATGTGCAATATCCTGCTACAGTAATTATTGATGCACTTTATAATATGTTGGAATTACTATTTATTGCATGATCTAGCCCATGTTTGATAGATTTTATAATTTCTTTTTTTGCATGTACAATGTATGGTGAACTGGAATGGTTTTATGACATAACTATGAATGTATTGGTAAATTGTTAATAATATCTGTGGCACAGTTTTTTTTTACATATTGTGTGATTGTGAAGATGTTTTGATTGCAATGATTTTTATTAATCAAGCAATAAAGATCTTATTATTATTAAAGAATTGACTGAACGCAGACTTTCCCTTGATTGCGGAGCACTGATGGGGTCTTGTTCCGACTTTGATAATGTAAGCACCAGTAATTCAGCTGAAGTGAGGGCCTCGTCCTTGCCAGTCCCCGCTGGTCCGGATGTTAGTTCTGAAACCGTAATTCATCCAAAGTCACCATTGGGTAGTCCCCCATTACAGCAACAGGCTCCTATTTTTGCAGTGAAGAGGAAAAGGCAACCGGGAAGGAATGAGGGCAGCAAAAGGAAACAACCCCCGTTAATAAGGGCCCTAAGAACTAATTGCTCTTATGGATTCAACCAATGACCACATCGCTGCTTCAAAATGCAGAATGCCAGACTGATAATTTACAGCTCCTTGATTCCCTGACCCTGCGACATTGTGCAATAAATTTGGGAAAATACTGGAAGACAAACTGAAACCAGTAGTGATGGGCCACCTTTAAAATCTTGAAAATGTTGTGCTACCTGCCTTTAACAAATCCTTGCAAGAACATTTAAAGTGCACAAGGGTTTGCTTCGTTACTTGTGATCCACGAACCCTGATGAACATAGCCCCTAGCAGCCATCAAACTGGTGCTGGCATCCCAACCCAGTTATCTGACAAGACCCCTAGACCACCCACAGATGTTATATACCAGGACAGCGGAGTAACTTAAGCTGGTGTTCATCCCCAGATCAATACAATCCTCACTGCCCCGCCCACCACAGTACCATTCTTACCGGCCCCTGGTAGTTGTTCACCCGCCCCATGCTTCGATAATCTGAGCCTTCCTCCTGCAGCCTGCCCCTATGTCTTAATTCTGGCTGGGGTACTCCTTTTTAAGATTGGGCAGCAAGAGCCTTGGGACGAATTACGTAATAAGTCTGCTGATTGGCTTTTAAAGCACAAGCATTTTAATGCTCGGGGTTTGAATTAAATCATAATGGCCAGGAGTGAGGGATGGGTGGAACAGTCACCCATGTTGTTTTAAATTTTCATAGGCCAGTATGCGTATGTAATATCTTGAGCCCAAAGGCACTTCACAACCCTGTTGAAACAAAGGTGGTTGCTCTCCCTCTTGGTTTTGTTTATAGGCCACCTGTCCTCCTTCCAATTCAACACCAGTATCCAATGATTATACCCGGTCATGTAGCTTATTCCAATAAGTTCTCTGTATTGAGTGATTTAGAGGCTGTGAAATAAAGTGTGGTCAGTGAAGTAATGGCCAAATTTGTTTTTTTTTAAACTTTATTTATAGCTTTTTCAATTAACAGTCAGGCGAACATTTCAATGTTAGTGCAATGTATCATAACAGTTACAGAAGTACATCCACAATATCACGTACAGTAATGGACACTATTGATCCAGTCAATCCCCGTTATTTGCTAATCTCGTACAGTTCATAACCTGCTCTATACGTTTTGTGCTGTTGCACCTTTGCCTTATCACAATACATTTGAATTCTCAATCATTTACATTTCTGCAGGTATGTTACCCTCTGTTTCAGTACCTCCAGCTGTTCCCGGAGATGCTACGCCCTCCTCGTCTGAAGCTTTTTTTTATCATATATTCCTTATATGGATCCCATATTTCCTTAGGCCTGCACTTTTCTGGCATGAGGACATTGTAATTATCTGTGTATGTTGAGCAGTGTGCTAAGTCAGTCAGCCAATCCATGACCTTCGGCAAGGGGCAGCGCATCCACCTCATAGCAATTCTTCGTTTCGCCCATAGTAGGCATATGGCCGCCAATCTCCGTCCCCCCTTTTGGTATGTCTTTGTCATATCCCAGTACTGCTACTAGTGGCGTCTCTGGGATGGGAGTTGTCAGTATCTGTGTAAGTGTGTTATAAACTGCTTTCCAAAAATCCCTTATCCCTGGGCATTCCCATGCTAAGTGTATAAATCCCGCATTTGCCTTACTGCATCTCTGGCATCTGTCTGTGTCTAGCAAACCATATTTATATAATCTAGCCGGTGTGTAGTATACTCTCTGTAAGTATTTGTAGTGTATAAGTCTATGCCTCCCGTTTTGTGAAATTGTCTTTGTGTTACTATAGCATCTGGCCCACCGTGCTTTGGTGAGTTCCACCCCTAGTTCCGCATGGCAGTCCTGCTGTGTTTTTGATAAGGGGATAGCCTGAGACACTCTGCTCAGTGCATATAATGCTGTAACACCTCTTTGCAAGGTTGTAGCCTGTAGTAGGTATGTTATTATTTTCCACTCCGAGGGTTCTGCCAACTCGTCTCCCAATGGCTCGCGCATGGCCTGCCGCAGTCTATGATAATTAAATGCATCTAATGCACTGGCTTGGGGGGTTTGTTCCTGTATGTGTTCCCATTTCTTCAACTCTCCACCGTGAAACAGGTCCCCCACACGCTCAATTTTTAGTTTATGCAGTTTTTGCTTAACCACCTTCTCCTCCCCTAGAGGCATCCAGCCGCACCATTCTATAGGCCATTTAGGCGTATACATAAGTTTTATCTGTTGCGACCTGGCCATCTTCTGTATTTGAGTACTGGTGCATGCTGTCGGATCTATCACATGCGGGGTGCCCTTAGTACCTTTCATGAGCATTCTCGTAAGCGGGCTATGTGCCACCGCGTTTCTTTCAATATATAAATGAGGGAGGTTACTGGGTCCGTGTATCCAATAGTGAGCATGCAGCACCTGGGCCGCCCTGTAATATTTTTCCAAATTGGGAGCGTTGAGTTCTCCCTCAGCATATGGTTTGGTAAGGGTTTCCCATTTGACTCTCGGGCTTTCCCCGGCCCAGGCCAATCTTATCATTTGAGTTTTGATGTTTTGGAAAAAGGGTTTAGTCAGTACAATGGGTATATTTGTGAAAAGAAACAAAAAGCGGGGCAATACAATCATTTTCATTATAGCAATATGACCCAAAAGGGACAACGGGAGCCTTATCCACTTATCTATGGATTCTTTTAGCTTTAGAGTGGCGCTGCCATAGTTTTCGCGAATTATTGTGTCAGGGTCTGTGTGTACCTGTATCCCCAGATAGCGCACTGCATCTGTGGTCCACTCTATGGGGTATTCTGTGCTGACCTGTGTGGTCGACATGGTAAGAGGAAACATTATTGACTTGTGCCAGTTAATTTTTAATCCAGAGTGTTGCCCAAAACAGGGGATGCAAATTTTGTTCTGGATTGCGTATATACAACGACGTATCATCTGCATAGGCAGCTATCACTAACATATACTGTGGGGATCTGATTCCTCTGTGAGAATGATACTCCCGCGTTGCACACATCAATGGTTCTGCTACCAATGCGTAGAGTAACGGCGAAAGCGGGCAGCCCTGTCTGGTTCCTCTGCTAATTTCAACTATTGAGGAAAGGGCTCCATTTACCCTGACAAGGGCAACAGGATTAGAGTATAATACCTGTATAAGTTTAAGGAAGATCTCTCCCACTCCCACTCTATTTAGGACTGCATAGAGAAAGCGCCATTCCACTGAATCAAATGCCTTCTCTATATCTATAAATAATGCTGCCGCTTTTGTACTTTTGTCTATACGAGCTATGGAATCAAAAAAGGTACGCACATTACATGTGAGAGAGTGACCCGGGACGAACCCTGTCTGCTCGGGTCCGATCAGTTTCGGTAACAGAGGTGCAAGTCTATTAGCCAAGATCTTTGCATACAGCTTGGCATCTGTATTAAGCAATGACAGAGGCCTATAAGAAGCGCAGTGGTCAGGGTGCTTCCCAGGCTTGAGGAGTGTGATCAGTATAGCCTCTCTCATTGTTGGGGGCATGCATCCATCCTTAGCCATTTCTTCGAAAAGATTCATCAAGTGAGGGACGAGTTTATCTGAATACGCTTTATAAAAAGCCACAGTAAGGCCGTCTGATCCAGGCGCCTTATCATTTGGCATATCTTTCAACGCTGCCGTGATTTCGGTCGGACGAAACGGCGCCATGAGTCTTTCCCTATCTATGTTTTCCAACCAACGCATTGTAATATGAGCTAAGTATTCTCCATCAGGCTCTGCTGTCTCCGGGTCGCGTGTGGTATATAATGTTCTGTAATATACTCTAAACACTTCGACTATTTGAGGTGTGCCCCCAACTAAATCACCTTCCATTGTATATATCTGCATAATTGTATTCTCTCCTCTAGGAGGTCGTGTTAGCTTAGCAAGGGTCGCACCAGGTCTTTCCCCTTCAGCGTATATACGCGCTGTTGCGTATCTTCCGAGGTGTGTTACTTCTGCGGCGGCGAGTTCATTGTATTCGCTAATCTGCTGGCGTATTTGTACTAGTACCATGGGCCCACCACCTTCTAGTAACTTTTTTTCCAATATGTGTAATGTCTTTTCTGTCTTCTGTAACTGTGTACGAATTTCCCTGAGAACGCCTGCGTGCTTCGATATGGTTATACCCCTAATGTAAACTTTAAATGTCTCCCAGATGGTGCTCATCTTGGGCATACTACCAAGGTTAGTGACAAAGAATTTATCTATTGCGTCCCCCATTTCTTTACGAAACACTGGGTCCAGCAATGAATATTGTGGGAAGCGCCATGTGCAATCCCCCGCTGTATGTCATATATGTCTATTTTAAGCAACACAGGGGAATGATCTGATAAGGTGCGTGCCATATGGGAGCAGTGACTAACATTAGGCTTTATCGCCCGGGACGCAAACCAGTTATCTATTCTGGTATGGGTGTCATGTGCCGCAGAGTAGTGCGTGTAGCCTCTACCTTGAGGCGCTTTAATTCTCCAGACATCCACTAAGTCTTCTGCTGCTGCTATTGCAGCTATCGTTTTGGCCGCCATGGATGGTTTTCTGTGTGGTCCCTTGGACCTATCCAGGTCCGGATCTTGCGTGCAGTTAAAATCCCCGCCCCAGAATTGGTGCATGTGTGAGAATGGCGTCGTTTTGGCATGCAACTTATGATAGAATTGAGGATCATCATGGTTTGGTCCGTATACTCCGACCAGTAATATTTCAAAACTCTCTTTATAACATCTCGCTATGACAAACCGGCCATCTTTATCCGAGTCTATTTCTTGCAGCCTAAACCCAGACTTTCTGCCCACCCAGACCAACACCCCTCTAGCATGAGATGTAAATCCTGATGCGATATATGTCCCTCTCAATCTTCTGGAAGATAGCACTTTTGTACCCTGGGGGAGATGTGTTTCCTGAAGGATGGCCACATCTATGCTATGTCTCTCCAAATATGCAACAACTTTACGTATTTTCCTGTGGTCGTTAAGACCTCTAACGTTCCAGAACTTAGCTTGTTTATTCGGATTAGTTCTACTAGCATCCGCCATCATATGTCCGTCTGTCCCGATAGTAAGCATACATTATTTGTGAATTTTCTTCCGAACTGCGTGAAGACGCTTAAGGATTATATATTTTGCGTCCTGACAACTTTTCCCCCCCAACACCCCTCCCCCCACCCACGCCATAGCCGAAACCCTATGGTTTGGCAGTAATTCAAAAAGTTGCCCCCCCCTTCCTTTTACCAAACATAACACCCAGTGTGGAGCACACTCGAGGGCAGTGGAAGCCGCCCCCCAAACTACTCCCTATGACCTATTCCGACCGCCTGTAAACACAATCCAGTCTTATTTAACTTATTTATGTCACCTATGTTTAGTACCTACATGTTTTTGTTCTGATTAGATCGACTTCTACTAAGCTGTACTGCCGCATCGTCGCCGATTATGTTCGTTCCCTTGACATCAAACAAAAAACATAAATATTACCCGCCCCCCTTTTGTCTCTTAATGTCTTTTAGCGTTTTTGTAACTAGCTCTGGGGGGCTTGCGCTCTTACCACCATACTCAGTCTGAGTTAACTTCTGCAGCATCCTCAGCTACTGACATCTTCTGAGACGTTTTCTTCCCTCGTAGCTCCTTTCTGTACCTGTTAAGTTCCGTTTGGAGCATCTGTGGGTCGTGATATATTTTAGTTTTGCCGTCCATAGTGACACGTAGTCTAGCAGGGTATAACATTGAGTATTCAAAGTGCAGTTCGCAAAGCTTCCTTTTCATGGGTGCGAATTTCCTACCGCCTCTGGAACTGTTGGAGTGAAATCCGGGAATAATGCAAGTTCGGAGCCTTCGTACTTCAGGACTTTTAGCTCCCTATCCTTACGGAGAGCTGTCACGCATCACTGTGAATGCCTTTTCCAACTTTTTCTGTGCTGAGCCAGCCTCAGCCTGCAGGTCCTCGGCCTCCGACACTCTGCGTTCTACCATGTCCAAACGCTCTGCGTGTTTATCAACTCTCTCCGACATGCGATCCATTCTGTATGCTAACGAGTCGATTTTCCCATCTATAGTAGTTAAGCTCTGTTGCATGGAGGCTAGTATTTTCTTTAAATCATCACTTGGGACGTTATCTGTATTGTCTTGTTCAGCCGCAGTGGGGTCATTATCATCCTCACGCGTGCCCACTGCTTTGCGCTTTTCAAAGTTGAGCTTTGGTTGCGCCTTATCTGTTTTCCCCATATTGTGAATTTGTTGTTTGCAACGGTTCTTTAGTCACGCTCCGTTGAGCACAGCAATAAGTCTGTTGGGTGGGGCTCTCTCTTGCACAGCTCTTTTCATACACCACACCTGTCGTACTGCGCCCGACAGGGGGAGGGGGGCCACGCTCCGCTCCCTATACGGTACAGCACCGGCGATGCGACCACACAGTCAGCCTCTTGACCTCCAGCTGTGCTATGCCACTTACTTTTAACGCTGGTTCCGCAAACAGCTTCTCATAAAACAATCTCGTAGATCTGGTAGGGCCCAGGTGCACGCCCTCCAGGGGGTACAGCTCAATGAGGTTAGACTGTAGGCCTACGTTGTGTCTCCTCGGCTTGGTACAGTCTGGCCCTTATCTGGTGTTTAGTATTGTGCCTTTCACTTTAAATATATGGGCCCACTATGCAGCACTCCACATGGGCCAGCCACAGCCTCCTCCTGTGTTGAATCTTCTCTGCAGGCGCCCTGCTGCCCCTCTGCACACTGCGGCAATAGCTGAGGCCCTCTGCACACCGCGGTGCACCGCCGCCCGCCAGCCGCGCCAGCTCAGTGATATGGGGAAATAAAGGCTGCCAGTTCACGGTGTGGCGCAGCACACGCGAGCCGCGTAGCCCATGCAGCCGCGACGCCGCACCAGTCCAAGTACGCAGAGAATGCCGCCAACCAGCGCCCGCATGAAATCCCTCACAACAGGCCGGAGTCAGAGGGGCACACGCAACTCCGCAGGCACTATGTCTTACTTGCGACTTGCTGTGCAGCGCGGCGCGGCCCACCTCCGGTATTCGGGATCTTCTGTACCCGGATCGGGCACGCACCGCAGCAGCTCCCCACGGCACTCGTCTAATCAGCAGCCCCGGAGCGCCTCACAACAACTGGCCGCAGCGCGGACCGCGCCACCGCCTCTCCCAGGCCGCGTACACTCTCCGGCCCCGCACAGCAGCTGCTCCGGCGATATTCCGAAACGAAGCACAGTTCCCGACACCGGACAGCAAGGTGATCATGTGCCTCTTTAGTGAGTCGTGTTAATTGCAGGTATGTTGCGGATTCCTTAAGAATTAATTAGCGGTCGTCGGAGCTGTTTTACTCCGCGGCCATCTTGGGTCCCGGCTAGCTCCGCCCTCCCAAGTAATGGGCAATTAAGTGTCTTCCAGTTCAGATCGGTTAGGGGCCCATACATTTAATCGCCCAAACTCAATCAGCTTGATTGATTATATTCTTTTGGGTCTCAATTTATGGCCACTCCTCGAAGACATGCAAGTAGTGCTTCGACAGGATAGCAGTTATAATGCTTTGGTCCTTAAGCTGAACCTAAACCTGGGGGGCGCTAGAGAGCGCCAGGCAAGATGGCCGCACATTAGTGCTGCGCGGCCCGGCTGATCTCCTATCCGCCCAGAATCCGTCTTAAAATCGACGCATCATAGCTGTACAGTGTCTGCCCTGCGCGGCAATTTCCCGCTGCTGCAGATCGGGCAGTTGCGGCTCCCCGGAGTGCATCGTGAACGACGATATCAGCCTCACAAGTATCGGGCGGCTGAGGGCAAGATGGCGACCGCTGTGCACGGAGGATGCCCGACTGGCTGTCTGCTGTGCTGTATGCTTGGTTGTGGGGATTGAGCAGCCGCGACGGTGCCGGACTCGCGGGATCCCCTGCCTGACAGAGAGCTGACGGATCGCACAGCTGTTGGGGCGGCAGACGCACTTGGGACCTGCCCTTGCACAACCGGGAGACTGTCCCAGGCGCTGGCAAGGAGCGTGGCGGCCTGCTGGGGCCCGCTTTGACCTTGCACTGAGGCACTGTTCTGCAGCGGGTGAGCGACGGCACATGGGGAGGCCAACGAGACTGCTGGTACCGCCGTAGCTGCAAGGTGCTGAAACCCTACCTGGGTCCCGCGGCTGGAGCGGATCTCATCCCGCATCGCTGCGCATCTCGGTGCAGTTTTCACATTGAGGGCCGGCCCGGGGCCGGGCGTAATCCTGTGGTGAGGACCGGCGCAGAGGGAGGCTGCTGGCGCCTGCTGCGGGTGGCGGTGAGTGGGGCGCGGCCTGCTTGGGCCTGTGTCTGCGGAGGCGGGTGTGGGCCTGAGCGCTGGGCCGCGCTCTGCGCGCTGTGGCCTGCGTGCGGGGTGAGTGGCGGTTGGGACACCGGCGAGGCCTGCACGGGGAGTGTCTCGGCTCCAATCCTGGTCGGATCTCTGCGGCGGACGACTGGTGGACCTGTCTGAAGCAGTCCAGCATTGCCCCCCTGCATTATCTTGGAAGGATCCGGGGTGGGCTGTCTGATTGTCTGTCCCCGCTCCTGCAATCCAGCTTCTTGGGCCTGATCTGGTGCGTGAGCTGCATACCGTTATTGAGGGCGGGCTGGGGATCGCCTGCTTCAGGACTAATTGCTTTTTTGACTTTCCTGCTCCCTGCGTGCTGTCGGGTGACCTGCATCCCCAGAGATATAGGGGTGAACTGCTGTAGGTTGTGAGCTCACCTGCTCCTTGAAACTAGTTGGGCCATCTGGGGGCCAGATTGTGGCTATTGCTTGAGCACTAGCTGGGGGTACTCACTCCCTTGCTGGTTAGACTTGCCTGCTCACACTACTCACGCTCTCGAGCACTGACCTGGATCTGCTTGCTGGCTTGCCAAAGACGCCGTCTCCACAAGCCCTGTGGGGAGTGTACATCGTAGAGGTGGCATCTCATTCTGGGCCCATTCTCTGATAAAGAGCTGTAGGAGAGGCTGGCGATAGCTGATATATTCTTGTTGCTCTGCGTCTGCCTTCTCCGTTGCTCATCATGGGGAAGCCGGATAAGTCGCAGCCCCGCCTCACGTTTGAGGCACGAAAGTCCGGCAGGGTCCCACAAAAAGCGGCTTCTGATTCTGAGGCTGATGGGCAAGGGGACCCACCCAATCTGGAATCCACATTGCTAGCAATGCAAAAGAGTCTCCAGTCCATCGAGGGCAGTATGTCCACTATAAATCATCGGCTGGACTATATGTCTACGCAATTAGAAAAACAAAATACGAGAATGGGGGAGGTGGAACAAAGAGTATCTAGCGCGGAGGATGGACTCAGCGATGTAACCAGTAAGACCCTCAACATGGAAAAGGTCCTGGCCCTCATACAGGCCAAGAATGAGGATTTGGAGGCCAGGTCCAGACGGAACAACGTTCGCATTACGGGCCTTCCCGAATCAACAAATACGGGCAGGATGGAACACTTTATTGAATCTCTCCTTAAAGAATTATTTGGCCCTGAGCACTTGTCCTCCATATTTGTAGTAGAGCGCGCCCATCGCTCTTTGGCGGCACGACCTGTCCCGGGGGCTCCACCTCGTCCCATAATAGCTCGACTATTGAACTACCGGGATCGGGATGTCGTCTTGCGGCTGGCCAGGGAGAAGGGTACTGTAAGTTATCAGGGGAGCACGTTGTCCTTTTTCCCTGACTTTACTGTCACAGTCCAAACTGCGCGGCGTGAGTTTGGGGCAGTCAAAAAATTCCTCCAGACTGAAAACGTTCCCTACGCCATGTTATATCCCGCGCGTCTTCGTGTGGGATCAGAAGGGAACTTCAAAATATTCTTGACCCCCAAGGCGGCGATGGAGCATGCAAAGCAACTGAAGAGGCACAGGCGCGAGACTGAGACTGAACAGGGAGAGGAGGAATGATAATGTTGTGGTGGGGGCTGCGGTTGTGCGTTTCCTTTTTCTTCTTTTTTAAATGAATACTTCTGATGGCGGGGCTCACTTTCTGTATTAACTGCTTCTTGTATTTCCGCACAGGGCAACTGCCTATATGTTATCTGCAAACTAGATTGGATGCTGTATAGTTAAAGTATTTACTCTTGAATTGTAACACAGGTACTAGACCTGATCAGCCACCTCCTACGTTGTGGGAGTGTAGGAGCACTCTGATGCCCCCCCTGTATGGGAGTTCCCCACACTATGTTGTTGCTTTGCTGGGGTTTCTGGGGTTTGCTACGTCGCTATTGGGATGGCTTTGGCAAGTTGGGGGGTGCCGAAGTGGGTGGGGGGTTTGGGTTGGGGGGGGGTCGGCATTTGCGAGTTGTATCTTGGTTGTGTCCGGATGGAGTGCCTTCGAGGGTGGGTTACACACTGCTTACATAGGGCTGACTTACATGCAACATGGGTAGTGAGTTCCGATTTGTGACATGGAATGTGCGCGGTCTCAATAGTCCCAAAAAAATCCGCACTGTGTTAGCTTCGCTAGATAGGTGGAACGTACAGGTGGCCTTGTTACAGGAGATGCATCTAACTTCACAGACTGAAAAAAATGTAGGCACCAGATGGGCTGACGTCCGAATGACATCTTCTTACTCATCCTACTCCAGGGGGGTGATGACTTTGGTCAAGAAAGGTACACCTTTCCAGATTCACGGCACGGACAAGGATGAGCAGGGCAGGCTGGCAATTGTGCATGGTACGCTGGATGGCACGAGTGTTCTGTTGTTGAACGTGTACGGTCCTAATATAGACGATGCCTCCTTTTTCGCGGATGTCTGGCGCAGGATATCTACCTTCCCGAGCGCTGAAATTATCTGGGGAGGGGATTTTAATACATGTCTGGACATTAACGAGGACAGGGGGGGGAGTGGGGCCCCGCGTCACAGACAATCCACTGATACACTTGTGGGGCTTTTGGACACTGGCGATGTGCGTGATATCTGGCGCCTGAGACACCCTGGGGTCAGGGAGAGCACTTTTATTTCTACGGTGCATGGGTCCTGGTCCCGCCTGGATTATTGGTTGGTGTCAGAGACTGCATGCACCTGGGCGGTAGACGTTCGGCACTTGGCCAGAACCCTTTCTGACCACTCGCCGGTTCTCCTAGCTTTGCGAGTCCCAGGGGGAGGGAGGCCCCCATTTGCGTGGAGATTGCAACCTTCATCCTTAGCGGATCCGGTATTTAAACACACCATAGGGGAGGCCATTCATAACTACTTCCGGGAAAATGCAGGCACTGTGGACAGTGTCGGCGTTACCTGGGAGGCGTTCAAGGTTACTATTCGGGGGGTTTGTATGGGGGCGCAGGCCGGAGTTCTCAAAGATTTGCGCCGTAGGATTAGGAAATTAGCAGAGGATATCGCTGCCTTGGAGCGCGAGTATGCCAGTTGCCCTGCCACTGAAAAACTGGCCGCAATCCGGGAGCTAGTGTCGGAACATAACGCAACGGTAGATCAAGAAATGAGGCACAGATCGCGGAGATGCACTGCTAGATATTATGGGGAGGGAGGCCGACCTAGCCGTTCACTAGCGCAGAAAATGGCGGCGCCTCGTAGCCAGGCCTACATTACTGAATTGGTGGATGAGGCCGGAGAGACGCACTTCGGTAATACAGATATTAGCGGGGTGATACTGGATTTCTACTCTAAATTGTATGGGGAACGCGATCAGCCGCCTCTTAGTGAGATTAATGGTTACCTCGATGATATCGCACTGGGCTGGCTGTCCCATGATCAACGGGAGTATCTCACCTCGCCATTTGACGTGGAGGATGTGAAGCAGGCAATCATGTCCCTCCCTACTTGCAAGGCAGCGGGGCTTGATGGTTTGCCCAGTGAGTTCTACAAGGCTTATTCGGACGCTTTGGCGCCGCAGCTGCTGGAGGTATTTGCGGAGGCGTATGAATCTAGCAGGCTGCCTCCATCCCTCACGGAAGCTTTAATTGTAATGCTCCTGAAGCCTGATAAAGTGGCGAATGCCTGTGACTCGTATAGACCTCTCTCCATTATTAATATAGATGCCAAAATTCTGGCCAAAATGATTGCCACAAGGCTCCAGCCCCTGGTCCCCAAATTGGTCCTGCCGGACCAATCAGGGTTTGTGCCTTCCAGGTCTACGATGCACAACCTCCGTACTATATTTTCCACCTTGCACTATTTCGACTGGGATTTTCAGGCAGTGGCCGTGCTGCTGGATGCGGCAAAGGCATTTGACTCCCTTCAGTGGGGGTACATGTTTGCCGTCCTACTAAGAATGGGTATGCCTCCGTTCTTCTTAAAATGGGTCCGCCTCCTCTATGAAGCACCGATGCCACGGGTTCGCGTAAATGGCTGGGTCTCTGAGGCTTTTCCCTTCAGGCGCGGCACGCGACAGGGATGCCCGCTATCGCCCATGCTGTTTGCGCTGGCATTGGAGCCATTGGCCTGTAAGCTGCGGCAGCGGCACGCCCAAGCGGCATTGCGGTTTCGTCAACAACCCTTATTGGTATCGTTATATGCTGACGATATGCTGCTATATGTGCGCGAGCCTGCCACGTATTTGCCGGAGTTATTAAGAGAATATGTCCGGTTTGAGCGTTTTTCGGGGTTAGGCATCAATTGGGCTAAATCCACGGTGTTCCCCCTGACAGCCGGCACTCAGGAGATTGAGATGGACTTTCCGTTGCGATGGTCAATTGACCCGGTGAAATATCTGGGCATATGGCTGCACAGAGACCCTGCAGTGGTCATCTCTGCTAATTATGGTCGCACCGTGGATAGAATCTCTGATCAGGCGGCGCGCTGGGCTAAGTTACCCCTCTCTCTTGCGGATCGCATTGCGATAATAAAAATGACGTTCTTGCCCAAGCTGCTGTACCTGTTTATAAATATCCCTATCAGATTAAACGCTGCGCTTTTTACCACATTGCAGTCGGTCCTGCTCGCGTTCGTTTGGGGGGGTGGAAAGCCCCGATGCAGTTGGAGGGTTTTGACGCTACCATTTGAACGTGGTGGTTTTGAGGCCCCGGACCTCCGTTTATACTACTTATGCGCTCAGGCGCAATATGCGCATTTCTGGTACTTCCCACAGAGGTTCCAGCCACACACGGCAATTGAGGCGGACGCGGTCCTCCCGGTGCCCCTGGCTGCAGCAGCCCTGATGGGTGGAAGAGGGGGTCCACGGAATGAAATCAGCCCGGTGCATTGTACGGCTTGGGCGTGGAGTGCACTAGCTAAGAGGGCGGGGGTGGATTATCTATACGCCCCCAAACTGCCGATCGCGGCACATCCAGATATATCAGCTGCACGGGAACAAACTGCATTGCAGGTGCTGGGTAAGGTAGGGATCACTCACCTGGGGGATTTGTATGCACAGGGCCAGTTTCGGGCACTTTCAGATTTGCAAAGATGTCATGGCGCTGGCTTTATGCTGGGATTTACCTATGTGCGGGTGCGACAGGCCATCCGCGCTATCTACCCTGAATTTCCGGCAGAACCGCGCACTCTGCGAGCACTGCAGGCGGTGCTGGCGGGGGGGGGAACGCGGGGGCCTGATCACCAAACTATACAATGCCTCTCTTAGGGAGACTGAACTGGCGGAGTCCCCCTCATATGTTAGATGGGCGACGATAGTGGGTACATCTATGACACTGGTTAACTGGAAATTTTGTTGTGAATTAACGGGACGCTTGACAGCGAATTGCAACCTCAGAATAATACATTTTAAATATATACATCAACTCTATTATACCCCGCTTCAGCTAAGACGCTTCGGGCTGAGGGACTGTGCACGTTGTGTGCGTTGTGGACAGGATGATGCAGATTTCTTGCACTTGGCCTGGCACTGTGCAGGGATTGCCGAGTTTTGGACACGGGTTACACAAGTGCTTACGGAGGTTGTCATGGAGCCTGTGGCATGTGTGCCTGCGGTATGTCTGTTGGGATGGGTTCGTAAGCTTAAACCTTGTAACAGACGATTGGTTGCCATCTCCACGTTGTTTGCTAAGCGTGCGGTTGCACAGAGGTGGGGGGCAAAGGCTGTTCCCACAGTGAAAGGGTGGATGCATGACCTGTTGTATTGTAGAGAACAACTCGACACCTATGCGGAGGAACTGCCGGAGGCATCTCGCCCCAAGGATTTTTGGGCCCCTCTTACGGGGTATCTACTGGGCAGACCAGACCTATGTTAATACATTGTATACTGTACTGGGATGTTTGTGGAGGGTGCAGGGACTGTTGGACTTTGTACTGCATGCTACCCGACGGGGGCTGTCCAGGACTTAGTGAAGTGCTATACCAAGTGCCGAGGGGGGGGAGGGTTGCAAATGCGGGGATGATTTAAGTTAGGTGCTGTTCTAGAATAATAAGTCGGTTTGCATTGATATCCTGTAATGAACAATTGTTGCTGGCATAATGCACCTCATGTTGAGGTGGCTTTTGCTTCTTACTTCTTGCAAACTACACAATAAATAAATATACAAAAAATAAAAAAAAAGCTGAACCTAAACCTAATTGAACAGGCTTACCATTGTGGAGCAGTATTGGACAACAGACTGAGGATCTCTAGCAATAGGCGTAGGGTTAAATGGTGCATTATAGAGACTTCTCAAGAGGCCATAGGTCAGCCGTATCTTGGCTAAAGGGATGGATAGTCTGGTGCCCCTCCTTTTAAAAGGATGGGAAGAATCATTGGGTGTCATTTCTGAGACTCATATTGGGCTGTCCAGGAAATTATGGAGCCTTTTCTTTATTGAAACCAGGCATACAATTGAGAGGAAGCATTTTCCGACCTGGTACAACAAATGTTGCAGGGATGTCAAGTCCAAACTGGTCAAAGCAATTATGGAGCAAGACAGGTCCCTGATTTGGGTGGCCAGGCATATCCATAAAAGGCCCTTATTGATGCAAAAAAAGGAAGGTAAAGGGACAAATGGGAAAGCCTACTGCAAGCTGCTAGCTGTAAAATCACCATCGTTTTTGGAATATTATCTCTAATGGTACTAGGGAAGGGTCCCATCTAATAGATATCAATATTTCAGCAAGTGATTGGGTAGCCCATTATTCGAGCCTGTATGTGCAGAAGGGAGAATAGACCACCGCTGTTAGTGATTCTGTGGCATCGGGGACCGGTGGCCAATCAATTCAGGATCTAAGAGAGGAGGTAGACATCTCCGAAGTACCTGCCCGAGGTGTGCCTTCAATGACCAGGGAATAACAGAGCAGGAAATATATCTAGCCATACAGAGTATAGTACCTAATAAAGCACTGACTCTAGATAAGATTCCTGGGGAAGTATTTCGGAGGGAGGCTGACATCTGGGGCTCTTATTTTTCACCATTATTCACAGCTTTTTTTAAAGGGGCCCTCTTGCCCTCCACTTGGGCTGAGGCCGAAATTATACCCATCTATGAGAAAGGGCCCCGCAATGAACCCACAAACTATAGACCCATAAGTCTTATTGACAGCTCGCAAAAGTTGTTTTGTAGGGTCATACTCAGTAGAGTGCAGGAGTAGATGGCTAGAAATTATATTCTGTCACCTTTACAGGCAGGCTTTAGAGAGGCCACAAGCACGATTTACCAAGTGTTCCGGCTCCTGATGATGTACTGGAAGGTGGTCACCTTGGGGGGCGGACGCCTGTATGTCGTGTTTGTCGACCTCCGTTCCGCCTTTGATCTAGTCCCCGGACCCTCCTTGTGGCGGGTATTACAAGAGATGGGAGTATCCAGCGATTTACTTGATTTCATTGTGAGGTTGCATATGAACAACTATGCGCAGGTGAGGTGTGGCCAGGCTGGTGAGTTGACGGAGTCCTTCCCCGTAAGTAGAGGGGTAAACAGGGCTGTGTACTTGCACCAAAAAAAAATTATCTTTATATTAATGGCCTTATAGATTATCTGTGGTTGATTGACAATGATGCTGCCAGATTGGTGAACATGAGGATTCCTGCCCTCATCTTTGCTGACGACACCCTCCTATTGTCCAAATCCCCCATGGGCTTACAAAGCTCCTGGATCGCTTTAAACACTTTTGTAAGGACCGGGGCCTTGAAATTAATATAGGCAAGACAAAATACATGATTTTAAACCCAGGGCGCTCGACTAGAGCTAATCCAGTTCTAGCAGGGTTTCCACTTGAAAGAGTACATTCTTTCACGTACTTGGGTATTACAGTCACTGAACACATGGGGTGGCAGACTTATATTACCCAGCGTATGCTCAAACTAGAGCAAATTGCGGGGGCGTTTCTAAGATTGCCTATAGATTGCAGTTTCGGCCAGCAAGCCTGGCCCTGCAAGTTTACCGGTCGCAGGCTCTGGGGTCAGCTTCGTATGACTCAGAGTTGTGGGGGCCATGTGGATGCGACTATGCTTGATTTAGTTAAAAATCGGTTTATTAAGCAACTGGTAGGTGTTCCCAACAGTACCCCGTTACTTCCCCTTAGACACAACCTCGGGTTGAGATTTTTATCAGCCAAAATTGTTGTACGCCCTATCCTGTACTGGAAGAGGCTCTGGACTACTCCAGAGCTCCAACAGTACTGGGAGGGCCTAGTAGAGATCCTTAGCCTGGAATTCCTTGGATTATGTATGTGAGATCCTTCCTGGGAGAAATCGGGTTTGTAACTCCAAATGAGTCCGCAGGGATCTCGAAGAACAACATTAAGAAAGCATATTGGCAGCACATAGACCTTGCAGTAATTTCTCAGGGAAGTAGAGGTTCTCTGACCGATGCGTTTCTTGCAGTTAAGGATGTTTATAGCAGAGAATATTATGGATGAGATTCAACCTCCTTTGGCGAGGTGCTTGTTCTTGCAGTTACGCTATGGGACCCTTCCTCTTCGGTCTTTCACAGCCAGATGGGCTAAAGTACCCAGTGCCGATGAGAGGCGGTGCCCTTCGTGTGGTGCTCCCAAGGAGACCTTTGATCATGTTTTGTTTTTCTGCCTGGCATATGAGAGCAGCAGGTGATGCTGGAATTACTGCTGTGCAGTTCTCTAGGCACTAGAGACTATAAAGTTGCCCTAAGGATATTTAGGACTGATCTTAGTAAGCCATTCATTTTTGCACTAACTCGTTATTTATTGGCTATATGGAAAGTTAGGTCAAAGCTCTGCGTATTACCTGGGAACCTACCTATGGTAGATGCAGTGATGTGATATGCTGTATTTCCTACGTTCAGTCCTGGATCTTAATGCTTGATATTCCTGCTATCTTCACTCATCCTCTGCTATATTGCGCCTATTAAATAACAGTCTTTTAATTATTCAAAATTTCCTGTATCTAGAACTCTTACGACTATTGTCAGAACTGTAATAAACTGGATTTCAATTGTATTTCTGCTTTTAACTATTTATGTTTTATATTGAACAATGTGTTTTATGTGCTTTTATGGCCTCTGAGCCAAAATAAAACTGAATTGAATTAAATTGTTAAACAGACTATGTATACTAATGGACCTTTGTATAGCTGCTAGACACTCGAATGGTGTATGTTTTTGTAGTTCTTAAGATAACATGTGAAAATACTAATAAAAAGATAATATATTAAAAAGATAGAGAACCCCAGGGTGACCCGTGCACTATAACTTTGAAACAATGAAAATACATCTTCATTAATTTATGACTATATCATGACTATGTTATGGAATTGGAATAGCGCAACATTTTTGGTGATGATTTGCAGAGAGCTCCGAAAAAATGGCTAATAAATAAGCATGTTGCACATGGTGGACGTAATTTATTGAATACAATTTTACCCCTAACATGTTTTTATAGTTAGAAGGTTATTAAGTTTTCAAGTTGGTTTGATGCCTCTTAGACTGCAAGAGCATGTATATTTTGTTCCTAAGAAGACCACACCTTTCTTGACCAGGTTTCAGTAATTCATATTACAGTGTTCTTCAACAAGTTTGCAGGATGCTATTATTAGTAGAAAGCTATGATTATTTTTTATATATTAAAAAAAAATCTGTTTTATTAATTGGCTCTCGCTAGCAAGGCTGTGAAGAGCACTCAACCAATACCGACTAATTCTATTGAACTTTTGAATGTGGGCTTCCTTGACATTAAATTGCTGTTTAGCCTTAACTTTACAGAGTTTTGCTTTGAAAGTAAATCTTTTCGAAAATCTGAAATTTAATCTCATGGATTCCATGACAGAAGTGCCCACTTCTTCCTTGCTGTCTTTAAACACGAGTTACTACTTTTTCAGGCCTGCCTTGTAAAGTAGGCTCACCCTTTTCTCTCTTCTGCAGTGAGTATTAATTGTAATATCACATGTGAACAATTAGATTCTTTTTTATTTGTTATTATTTATTTTAATTTAGATTTCACATATAGTAACTTGAGCAACATTAATCAGTGTTTCTAATCACAATGCAAACATTTTGCAGATTATAGTACATCAGATTGATCATAAAAATTATAACATAACTTGAATTAAAGGAAACAAAACCCTGAGACAGCGTAGCTTCCTGGAAGGCCTGGGACCACTGAAACAATACAGCTATCAATGAGATGCATCATTAATGTAGATAACCATTTAAGCTGTACCCATCAATAGCTTCTGTTTCCCATCCAGCTGGGATTCACATCTAAGAGTAGGTTGGAGGTTGTCTATGTCTTTTGGTTCTAGGTGTGAATTCTCACCCATCTGCATCACGGAGGTCTGTTATCATCTTTCGTCATTTTAGTAAAAAAGTTACCCTATCCCTTTATCCTTCAATTTCCTTTAATGTGCACCTCTGCCCAGTAAGAACTACATCCTCAATTTCAGGTAATATCTTTAGATCTTTTCTCTATCGAACATGATGTGGAGGTCCGTTATTTTTCCAGCATATCGCAATTAACCTCTGTGCTAACAGCAAAGCCAAGTTGACAAACTCAGTACCCGCCTTATTTTTATGTATTTCAAACCATTATACCCAGTAGGCTGATTCTAGAATCTGGTGCCATTTGATAGTCCAGTTATCTCACCAGTCTGTCTAAAGACCTCAGTCCAGTAAGGGGTCAGGCTAGGGCATGTCCAAAACATATGTAGAAGTCCAGCTTCCTATCAATTGGCTTCTTTTTTCCCAACCCATTTTATTGAATTTGTGATTAAGGTTTTCAACATGGCCAACACGGCCTACATAGAAAAAAAAAGTACAAACAAATTTACGATACAAACAGAATATGCCTGCACTTCAGATCCCTCTCCTCCTTCCTCCCTCACATCTACTGCCATACACAAATGTAACCCCAGTGATATACTGGTCTTCTCACCCCTGTTCGATCCTCCCCCTCCCTGGAAAGCCCCGATTTTATCATCAATCCGGTGGTGTACATGACGGACTGGTTCTAATTCTATACCCCTTTAATCTGCCCATCTTTTCCAGATTTTGGGATGCTTTTGGGGGCAACCCCTTGTTGTGTATACCGCATTCTCTAATCCCATACAATGGGATTCTTTCACACCGCCATCTATAGGGGATCCGCCGCCTTCCACTCTCTAGCTATATCTCAATTGGCTATTGTCAGTGCCAGTAAAGTAAGGACAATTTATATCTATCTCCTCCTAGGTCGTCTGTGAGGTGGAGGAGGACAAGTCTTGGGTCCCGTGGGATCTGTTAAGATTGAACCCTACCCAGGCATGTTGTCACCCCCTTCCAGAATCTACCCTACTATGGACAACTCCATACTGTATGGAGATATGTGCCCTCTCCCTCACCACAGCGGAGACAGGCCTGGGAGGCATTCACCCCCATGCGCCAAAGCCAATAACGTGTAAAGTAGACCCCGTGGAGATATTCAAACTGGGTCAGCCGGAGCTTAGCCGTGAAGGCCATCTCCTGTCATGTCTCTAGGAAATCTGAACAATCTTCATTTTCCAGCTCCCCACATCGGCCTCCCACGCCGCACGAAGAGCACAAAATACATCCGGTTGATTGAAAATGTGTGTCTGATTAGTTTTTGCGACTTTATGGTCATCCATAATAAATTTTCCCTCACAGGGATTAAATTCGGGAAGATCAGACAGGGCAGTTATATAGGGGTCAGCGCGTGGCGGAGCTGAAGATATCTTTGGAATTGACTGCGGTGGAGTTGATATTCACTCTGCGGAGATTGGAATGATTTAAGGACTGTGCCTTGCATAACGTCCCCCAATGTCGATATCCCAATGAGATCCCGTTTCCGGAATCTCATTAAGACGGCTTCTTGTGGAAGTATACATCTCTGCTATAGCAGTGTCTGCTCCATTAGCCTACCCCACCATTTCATGCACCTAAGTGATGAACCCCATACATTTATAAGCACCCTCGTCACCAGGGGAAGACTATTGGCTCTACCCCCACCATACAGATATGCGATTAGTGGAGTAGATCCCATTGCCCATTTGTTTAATGCATATGCCGGATCGCCCTGTATTTCGTACCACCAACAGGAGGTGGGCTGCCAAATAATATGACTCAATATCTGCTGCTGCTATGGCCCCACAGTAGGTGGACTGGAAATACTAGCTTGCAGAACCACTGTCGTGGAATGTCGTACGGGAAGTTCTGCAGCTGGTAAAGGAATCTGGGCAGGGATACCTTGAACATAGCTGACCGTCCAGTCAAAGGTAGGGGAAGCACAGACCAAATCTGTATGTCTTTCTTACGGCACTCTAACACTAGTTCTACATTAGCCTGCCACGGGGACACAAAAACGCCCAAGTATTTAAACCCGCTTGTGGCAATCCACAGTCCAGATGCCCACCTAAGTCTCAGGGTTCTAGTGCCTACCGTGAATACCATCAACTTTGATGTATTGATTTGTAGCCCTGAGGTCTCCCCAAATATGTGCATGATCTGTAGTATCCTGGGTCCCGTGGTGTTTGACGCCGTAAGAAAGAGTAGGATGTTGTTCGCATATAGCGCTATACTTTCCGACAGTCCCTCCCCTCACTCAAAGCCCTGCGCATCCATCCTTACCCACACTGCCAGTGGCTCCATGGCGAGAGCAAACAGCAGGGGGGACAGGGTGCAACCCTGCCGCGTCCCCCATTGTATGAGAAATGTGTCTGACCTGGTCCGGGCTACCCTCACTGAAGCTGTTAATTCTGTATATAACAATCTGAGATCAGAAATGAACTGTGGACCAAAGTTGAAGTGCTGGAGAAGGGGTGATAAATACTCCCAACTCACAGAGTCAAATGCTTTGTCTATGTCTGCCAAGAGGATCACCGCTGGCTTCTCCAGCCTATCCACTAGCGCCATCGCATTGTATACTTACCGGATTTTGTGACGGGTTGCCCGACTGGGTAGAAATCCTGCCTGATCGGGATGGACCAGGTCTGGGATATGATTTATCAGTCTATTTGCTAGTTCTTTGGCCAAGATCTTAAACTCTTGGTTTAATAGAGATATCGGGCGATACAATGAGAGGTCATCTGCCAGGTGGCCTGCCTTGGGGAAAACCACTATATCCGCATGGTGCCAATCTGGTGGTAGGATGCCTCGGCTTCTGCGGACAGGACCACTCCCAGCAGGTGATCTCGGAGTTTGGGCACGTAAGCTTTAAAGAACTCACAGGGGAACCCATTTGGCCTGGGAGCCTTAACAGTATTCAACCCGGCCACGGCTGATGAAAGTTCTTCCCCGTGAGCTCGGTGTCCCACGATTCGTGGGCAGCTGGGGAGAGGGTCCTGAGTGGAAGCGCCCACACAAATTCCTCTATCTGTGCCCTGGACAACACCTCTCTCTTAGCATTGACCCCGTCAAAATGGGAGGCGAAACTGTGCGCTATTTCTCCGGGGTCTGTAAGTAGCTCACCAAACTCATCCCTGATCAGGGAAAAGGAGCTTCTTGATCCTTAATCCCCTGCATGCTGAGCTGTGTGTGTTGCTACAGACCTGCATACCTTTTCTGATGTGTACATTGATACCCTCAGGAACTACCCTACTAAAGGTGTAAGTGCTTGAATCAATCCGAACCACTATAAATTATTCTGAGTACATTCAGTCCCATATATTTTGCGGTCTTACTTGAGACAGCTTCAACTGTCTGTCACAGGCAACGAATATACAGTACTACATAGAATGGGCTTTGAGTCAGCCTCTTTATCATGATTGGATGGCTTGGTGGTCGATTTTAATCCCTCCCTCTGATCCATGGCTTTCCTCCCTATTCTCTTGTTTCTCACACCCTCAAAGCATATTCTGTTTGACTCTTAGTTTTGATTAGATGAGATACATCTTTCAACTGCTGACGTCAGGGAACTACTTTTTTGTACACTGCCATTTGTGATTTAGCACTCCGGAGGAATGCATGTCCTGTTCCTTTCTCTTTCTCTCTCTTTCTCCCTCTTTTTTCCTTGTGCATGGTCATGCTCTTCCTCTCACTCCAGACTCTCCTCTCTGACCCCACCCTCCAGTCATCTCTTGTGAAGCCCCTCTATCTTACTCACTCCTCCCTCCCCCACATCTCACTTAACACTTGCAGCTCACTGCTATTGGCTTAACCTATGCTGAATGCTTTAAAAATTGTGCCTTCGTTGGCGAAGCCAGTAGTGGTGACTGGGTATCTTGTAATTGTATTTTGTATGCATCCAAGATGGTTGTCCCATTGCATATTAACGCAAAGTATGAATCATCTTTAAAGAAGACAAAGCAGTGTTGCAAGCTGGCTAAATATTGATTTCTTTATGTTTATGATGACTGCGGCGTTGCATTTACATCCAACGTGGCAGCCATCTTGGAAGTATAAAAAATACAATTCCATGATGGCGAGCTGCTGCTGTTGTCTTTGCCAGTGCTGGCACAATTTTAAAAGCATTGGCAAAGGGATTGGCGTTGAAGTGAGAGCAATGGCAAAGCAAGACCGAATGGCTTTGCTTGTACTTCCAGGCTTATCTGTGCTATAGTAACCAACCATATGCGAATGCTGTGATTACCAACCATATTGAAATGCAGTGGTCAGCTCAGCCTTGAAAGGGCAGTTTGTTAGGAGCTGCTTGATTGCATCCCTTATGAAGGGGAACACATGCTGTTTGAGCATCAATAGTGAGGTATAGCCAGGTCCTTACGTCACAGTAAACTCAGACCAGCACTTTAGGGTCCTGCTAATTGTACTGCTCTATTAAGTCTAATAATACTCGCCTTGTGGTGAAATCTGTGCATATTATAGAACAGCCACCAATCCTCATTTTACCAGAACAGACCATTCAGACTGGTTGACCATATAATCCTTTAGAAATAGAAAAGCTCTTGATTACCCCCCTTGGGAGATTCTCACTTTCATTCTTTCACATCTCTCTTTTGCCTGGAGTAATTTGTTGGTTCGGAAAATTTGGTTTACACGCACTTATTACTTGTAGTAACATTAATCACACCACCATGTGTTTGGCAGATAGCTGCTCTAATTTCCCATATATCCCCATTGGGACATTAATGTCCTGTGCATGATATACGGTGTGTTCCGGTACCATGAGTTGCCAACTGCATGTAATCTGGTATCCTTACTTGTTATTTTGGCTCTGGTGTCATGCTAATCCAAGTGTGTGCTCAGAGGCCTAAGCCTGTCCCTGACCTCAAGAGGTCCTGGGTCTGTCCTGTGACCTGGAGGGGATGCACTGTGTTTGCCATCAGTAGTAACAGAGGCCGGTTGTCCCTCTCATATGTGTAGCATGTAGAGTGGAGGTGGCAGCATACCTTGGTTAAAAGAATAGTGAGACCAGACCTTTTTATCTGGGTCACTCCGGTTGAGGCCTACTGGGCATCCTGTGTAAAGTTGCGACTCTATGAGCATGATGAGACCCATGGGCTATGTACCGATTGTGTGTTAAACGTGCATGTGTGTGTGTGTAGCAAGTGTAATACATGCGTGGTGTGAGTGAGCCAGAGTAATTGGAGCCAGTGGGATCTATTTTGGTTAGCCCTAACCTCCCCTAGCACATGATGGAGGGTGAGGACTTGGTTCTCACAGTGTAATTGTATTGATTAAATTCCTGTAGCTGGAGGGAGGAGATCCACACACTAAAGTGAAGAATGGAGACACAGCTGCCTTTAGAAATCCTGAGAGTCTTTTAGTAGTGAAGAAGAAAATACTTTATTGTTGATTAATTAAAATCATTACAAACAAAGATAAAAAATACTTTGGATTGTGCCGGAAACATAATTGTACCAGTTTGATCAATCAATTATATTATCTTCCAATGACAAATACACATAATACGTTACAGGCAGTAAAATAATATCAGAGATGCATTATGTTTCATTTCGTATCGCACAAAACACAAAAGACATCACTTCAAAAATGTTAATAAAATGGTTTTAATGGGACTACCTGCACTACCTCCTATTTTAAAATTCAAACCTAAAATACCTTGGTTGAAGTGCCATAGTTAAAGTGTAATTGTGCAGTTTCTTACATCAAGCAACATTCTGTATAATTAATTTGAAAGAATGACTTCTTCCTCAAGAATTGGCCTACACTGGACGAACAATTAATTTGAAATTGGGATTTTACCTAATTACTGCAGACAATTAAAACCTTTTAAAACTTCAATCTCAGAGCCATGAGGGCAACTTCAAAATCAATTTATGGAATTACAATTGACATTCAGCTTCTTTGGGACTAACAGCATTATCCAGTTAAAGTGATCATTAATTATCAAGGTATGCCTCTAATGTCGGGTGACACACTTTGAGGTTAACTTTTTTCTGCAATAAGGATGAACTTTACAAACTGTAAAGTCAAACGGGCCGATTTCCCAGTGAGAGAAGTTGTGATTGCTTGTCGACATGTTCTCACCCCAATTTCTTTAAAAATTGATTTTAATAAGGCTTTCCTCTCTTCTAACAGTTGAGGACAAATGGATACGATATGCAAGAGAAATTCAGTATAAAAACTACATAGCCTACAGCTATTTGTGGGCCAATTTTGTTTCCATATTGGAGTTCCATCCTTTGTGGGGTATCTCGCAAGTCGTAGCAGCATAAATTTGCCTCTTGTAAACGATTTAAAATGGGTTTTGAGATACGATTGTGGTTCAAATTTGGTGAATGAGTTAATAAGTGACCAGGCGTGTCTTTTTTTAGAGAACTTATCCTTATCCAAAAAAATTGATAGGAAGTTAGCTGATTGATTTAATGGCTGTCTATATACCGCTTTGTTCCTAGCTACATCTTCAAAGGGCGGAGACTTGAAGTTGTTTAGATTCTCTGTTAAATAAGATCTCCAACCCTTCGCATGCTCATACCTCATTATCTCCTGCCAGCATTGGTTCGCAAGAGTGCCTGGATCAGAACAAAAAAAAGAATATAACGATTTTAAGAATGCAGATTGTCTTTCTTAAGTTTGTCTTTTCAAACCAAATCCCAATCTAACATTGGCATGCCCGATATTCTTTGGAACCCTAAAAACAGATTTAAAGACTTTTATTCGTAGGTTATCAAGAATTTTCGAGTCTTTGCCTTGAAAAATCACTGAACCATAAGCCAAAGAGGGAATCAGCTTTGCTTTCATTATCTTAAGTAAATGCTCGTGGTTTGGACATGTCAACGTATCTCTCAACTTTCTAAAAGCAAAATACAATGCCGTAGCTTTTGCTTTTAGGTTAATAAAATGCTGTTTAAAAGACAATCTGTCATGGAATGTAATACCCAAATAGTTATAAAATTTCACGGTTTCAATATTTAACCCATTAATATTCCATACTCTCTTGTCTGATTTTGTACAACCAATCGTCATTATTTTTGTTTTCTTGGTATTCATCAATAAACCATTCACCGATATATAGTTATTAAATGAGTCTATTAATCTTCTTAGGCCTATAGCAGTGTGACTTAACAGTATGGTGTCATCTGCATACTGTAAGTATTTTATATTTTGTCCTGCAAAAGTAGGCGAAGGAGTAACATTTTTAAAATGTAACGGTAAGTCGGCCATAAAAAGATTAAAAAGACATGGTGCCAAAACGCAACCTTGTTTAAGACCACTATAAGTTTCAAATCGACGAGTTGTACAGCTACCGTCTCCGACTTTAACCTGGACCCACGTATTGGTGTATAGTAATATAATCAGGTCGAGCAGTTGATTTGGGATGCCCCATGCAGATAACTTTGCCCAAAGTAAATTACGAGTGACGAAATCAAAAGCGGCCTTAAGCTCGACAAAACAAATATATAACTTTTGCTTTTTATACTTTGCTCTTTCGGCCAGTAAGGTCAAGTTCGTGCATGTTGACTCGCCCTTCGAAAACCAGTTTGGAATGTTGGAATAATTTCTTCTTTGGCGGCCCATTCTTCCAAGTCATTCAACAGACAGCTTAAGAAGACTTTTGCCTCCACATCTGTTAAGGCGATCAGCCTATAATTAGCTGGATTGTCTTGTGGGCCACTTTTATAGATCGGTTGTATTATACTTCCCTGCCATGATTCAGGGGCCGTTTTTTTTTTTTTAATGTCGTTAAACAAAGGTGTTAAAATTTCTGACCAAAGATCTATCCTTGCCTTGAAGATGGAATTCGAGATCCCGTTGGGGCCTGGCGCACCATTTGATTTGATCCTGCTTATTGCCATTTTGACTTGTTCTATTTGCCCTGTTTCCATGACTTGTGGTTCGGCTTCAATGTGATGTTGATCGATTCTATTCATTCCGCTGTCATCACTACTTAACGGGCTTGACATGTGGTGGACGATGTTATTGCTAAAAGCTGTGTCAGAAGAGGCCCCATGTAGGTTAAGAATACGGACGCCCAGCATGATTCAGGGATATTGGCACTATTCGCTCTTCTACTACCGTGTTCAAAATTATTTATTATACCCCAGAATGCTTTTAAATTTTTTGTTTTGCAGGCATAGTGCAACTTAGTCCATATTCCTTCATCATTCAATCATTTTTGTATGATCTTCTCAGACATTTTTGATTGGGCAATTCCAAAGATTTTAGGGCACAATTCGATTTTCTGAAGATGGCCCTTATTGCTTTATTAAGTTCCCTTTTTGTTGAAGTAACCTAGTTGTATACCATCCTGATCTTTTGGGCCTCATAATTGACCCTCTTGATGTAGTTGAAGAAGGAAAGCGATCCAAAAGGGAAACACAAAGACAGGGCCAGATATCTACCATTGGCTTCCCTTGTCTTTTCTCAGTTAGCGCTATAGCAATTGCAGATTCTATAAATGCCCCTATTTCCATCTGGTTTCTCGAGTCCCACACTAACCTTTTCAGGTTGTAAGCCATTGACCCGGTTACCATAGATCTTACTTCGGGCAAATGAGGGACCGATAGTACTAGAGAAAATGTTTGTGGATTATGGTCACTTTCTATCCTGGGGATCACTTGATAATCGTGGAAAGAAGATACCAGATCCTTTGAAATGATGGTATAGTCAATAATGGAGAGTTGTCCTGACTTTTTGAATGTTGGTACGCCCTTATTGGAATTTTGTGAGTCTTTCTGTAATAACGTAAGATTATATTTTTTAAGCTGAGAATGACACATCTGTGTTAACACTCTGCTTGGTTTGTCGGCGCGATTTTTGGAGAGCAAGTGCATATTAAAGTCTCCTGAGATGATTAACATGGTGGCTGGATATTCGTGATGCAAGATTTTGACTACTTCCCAGAGTGCGGTAAACTGAGATGTTTTAGCTGTGCTTATTGTGCTTAAATAAACATTTATAAATATTATTGGTTGATTGAAATCTATTTTAATACACAGGAGCCACGCTAGCTGAAAGTCAATTTCATAGTGTTTGATATCCAGGGTCAGTGACACATAGGTAGATAAGCCACCACTTGCGCAACCAAAGGAGGGAAAGAGCGGGATGCGAAATTCATATACTCATAATATCCAGTAAGAGGTTCTTTATCCAAATTCCATGTTTTCTGAAACATTAAGACATCAAAGTCCTTTATAAATGTTACCGTGTCCTGGTCCTCAATTAAGGTTTTTAGGCCGTTAGTATTCCAAGAGCAAATATTAAAAGATTTAGTTACATTGGTTGAACTTTTAAGCTTCATACGTTCACTCTAGTCTTCCCTTTTGTGAGAATTTTTGGGAGCCAGGCCCAGTCATCACTAAGTGCTGTGTTTTTCTTAAGCTCCTCACAGACTCGTGTGCCCGAGTTGCAGCTTGTGACTTTGATCCCAGAGGACAGAGCCGGGTTAAATAGAGGACCTATGGCTCCTTTTAAAACCCTTGTAAGGCCTCCTGAAATTTTGGTTGTGGTTGTTGTAGAGTTTATTGTAGCAGGGCTCTTTGACATTTGCTTCGGGATCAATAGAGTTGGATATTGATTGTCATTGCATTTCCGCAATTCAATGCCCCATTTCTCAAATTGTGAACTATTTTCTAAAATTTTAATAACCGTCTCATCGCAGTGCCAGTGATTATGTTTTGTTTTTCTGCCTGGCATATGAGAGCAGCAGGTGATGCTGGAATTACTGCTGTGCAGTTCTCTAGGCACTAGAGACTATAAAGTTGCCCTAAGGATATTTAGGACTGATCTTAGTAAGCCATTCATTTTTGCACTAACTCGTTATTTATTGGCTATATGGAAAGTTAGGTCAAAGCTCTGCGTATTACCTGGGAACCTACCTATGGTAGATGCAGTGATGTGATATGCTGTATTTCCTACGTTCAGTCCTGGATCTTAATGCTTGATATTCCTGCTATCTTCACTCATCCTCTGCTATATTGCGCCTATTAAATAACAGTCTTTTAATTATTCAAAATTTCCTGTATCTAGAACTCTTACGACTATTGTCAGAACTGTAATAAACTGGATTTCAATTGTATTTCTGCTTTTAACTATTTATGTTTTATATTGAACAATGTGTTTTATGTGCTTTTATGGCCTCTGAGCCAAAATAAAACTGAATTGAATTAAATTGTTAAACAGACTATGTATACTAATGGACCTTTGTATAGCTGCTAGACACTCGAATGGTGTATGTTTTTGTAGTTCTTAAGATAACATGTGAAAATACTAATAAAAAGATAATATATTAAAAAGATAGAGAACCCCAGGGTGACCCGTGCACTATAACTTTGAAACAATGAAAATACATCTTCATTAATTTATGACTATATCATGACTATGTTATGGAATTGGAATAGCGCAACATTTTTGGTGATGATTTGCAGAGAGCTCCGAAAAAATGGCTAATAAATAAGCATGTTGCACATGGTGGACGTAATTTATTGAATACAATTTTACCCCTAACATGTTTTTATAGTTAGAAGGTTATTAAGTTTTCAAGTTGGTTTGATGCCTCTTAGACTGCAAGAGCATGTATATTTTGTTCCTAAGAAGACCACACCTTTCTTGACCAGGTTTCAGTAATTCATATTACAGTGTTCTTCAACAAGTTTGCAGGATGCTATTATTAGTAGAAAGCTATGATTATTTTTTATATATTAAAAAAAAATCTGTTTTATTAATTGGCTCTCGCTAGCAAGGCTGTGAAGAGCACTCAACCAATACCGACTAATTCTATTGAACTTTTGAATGTGGGCTTCCTTGACATTAAATTGCTGTTTAGCCTTAACTTTACAGACTTTTGCTTTGAAAGTAAATCTTTTCGAAAATCTGAAATTTAATCTCATGGATTCCATGACAGAAGTGCCCACTTCTTCCTTGCTGTCTTTAAACACGAGTTACTACTTTTTCAGGCCTGCCTTGTAAAGTAGGCTCACCCTTTTCTCTCTTCTGCAGTGAGTATTAATTGTAATATCACATGTGAACAATTAGATTCTTTTTTATTTGTTATTATTTATTTTAATTTAGATTTCACATATAGTAACTTGAGCAACATTAATCAGTGTTTCTAATCACAATGCAAACATTTTGCAGATTATAGTACATCAGATTGATCATAAAAATTATAACATAACTTGAATTAAAGGAAACAAAACCCTGAGACAGCGTAGCTTCCTGGAAGGCCTGGGACCACTGAAACAATACAGCTATCAATGAGATGCATCATTAATGTAGATAACCATTTAAGCTGTACCCATCAATAGCTTCTGTTTCCCATCCAGCTGGGATTCACATCTAAGAGTAGGTTGGAGGTTGTCTATGTCTTTTGGTTCTAGGTGTGAATTCTCACCCATCTGCATCACGGAGGTCTGTTATCATCTTTCGTCATTTTAGTAAAAAGTTACCCTATCCCTTTATCCTTCAATTTCCTTTAATGTGCACCTCTGCCCAGTAAGAACTACATCCTCAATTTCAGGTAATATCTTTAGATCTTTTCTCTATCGAACATGATGTGGAGGTCCGTTATTTTTCCAGCATATCGCAATTAACCTCTGTGCTAACAGCAAAGCCAAGTTGACAAACTCAGTACCCGCCTTATTTTTATGTATTTCAAACCATTATACCCAGTAGGCTGATTCTAGAATCTGGTGCCATTTGATAGTCCAGTTATCTCACCAGTCTGTCTAAAGACCTCAGTCCAGTAAGGGGTCAGGCTAGGGCATGTCCAAAACATATGTAGAAGTCCAGCTTCCTATCAATTGGCTTCTTTTTTCCCAACCCATTTTATTGAATTTGTGATTAAGGTTTTCAACATGGCCAACACGGCCTACATAGAAAAAAAAAGTACAAACAAATTTACGATACAAACAGAATATGCCTGCACTTCAGATCCCTCTCCTCCTTCCTCCCTCACATCTACTGCCATACACAAATGTAACCCCAGTGATATACTGGTCTTCTCACCCCTGTTCGATCCTCCCCTCCCTGGAAAGCCCCGATTTTATCATCAATCCGGTGGTGTACATGACGGACTGGTTCTAATTCTATACCCCTTTAATCTGCCCATCTTTTCCAGATTTTGGGATGCTTTTGGGGCAACCCCTTGTTGTGTATACCGCATTCTCTAATCCCATACAATGGGATTCTTTCACACCGCCATCTATAGGGGATCCGCCGCCTTCCACTCTCTAGCTATATCTCAATTGGCTATTGTCAGTGCCAGTAAAGTAAGGACAATTTATATCTATCTCCTCCTAGGTCGTCTGTGAGGTGGAGGAGGACAAGTCTTGGGTCCCGTGGGATCTGTTAAGATTGAACCCTACCCAGGCATGTTGTCACCCCCTTCCAGAATCTACCCTACTATGGACAACTCCATACTGTATGGAGATATGTGCCCTCTCCCTCACCACAGCGGAGACAGGCCTGGGAGGCATTCACCCCCATGCGCCAAAGCCAATAACGTGTAAAGTAGACCCCGTGGAGATATTCAAACTGGGTCAGCCGGAGCTTAGCCGTGAAGGCCATCTCCTGTCATGTCTCTAGGAAATCTGAACAATCTTCATTTTCCAGCTCCCCCACATCGGCCTCCCACGCCGCACGAAGAGCACAAAATACATCCGGTTGATTGAAAATGTGTGTCTGATTAGTTTTTGCGACTTTATGGTCATCCATAATAAATTTTCCCTCACAGGGATTAAATTCGGGAAGATCAGACAGGGCAGTTATATAGGGGGTCAGCGCGTGGCGGAGCTGAAGATATCTTTGGAATTGACTGCGGTGGAGTTGATATTCACTCTGCGGAGATTGGAATGATTTAAGGACTGTGCCTTGCATAACGTCCCCCAATGTCGATATCCCAATGAGATCCCGTTTCCGGAATCTCATTAAGACGGCTTCTTGTGGAAGTATACATCTCTGCTATAGCAGTGTCTGCTCCATTAGCCTACCCCACCATTTCATGCACCTAAGTGATGAACCCCATACATTTATAAGCACCCTCGTCACCAGGGGAAGACTATTGGCTCTACCCCCACCATACAGATATGCGATTAGTGGAGTAGATCCCATTGCCCATTTGTTTAATGCATATGCCGGATCGCCCTGTATTTCGTACCACCAACAGGAGGTGGGCTGCCAAATAATATGACTCAATATCTGCTGCTGCTATGGCCCCACAGTAGGTGGACTGGAAATACTAGCTTGCAGAACCACTGTCGTGGAATGTCGTACGGGAAGTTCTGCAGCTGGTAAAGGAATCTGGGCAGGGATACCTTGAACATAGCTGACCGTCCAGTCAAAGGTAGGGGAAGCACAGACCAAATCTGTATGTCTTTCTTACGGCACTCTAACACTAGTTCTACATTAGCCTGCCACGGGGACACAAAAACGCCCAAGTATTTAAACCCGCTTGTGGCAATCCACAGTCCAGATGCCCACCTAAGTCTCAGGGTTCTAGTGCCTACCGTGAATACCATCAACTTTGATGTATTGATTTGTAGCCCTGAGGTCTCCCCAAATATGTGCATGATCTGTAGTATCCTGGGTCCCGTGGTGTTTGACGCCGTAAGAAAGAGTAGGATGTTGTTCGCATATAGCGCTATACTTTCCGACAGTCCCTCCCCTCACTCAAAGCCCTGCGCATCCATCCTTACCCACACTGCCAGTGGCTCCATGGCGAGAGCAAACAGCAGGGGGGACAGGGTGCAACCCTGCCGCGTCCCCCATTGTATGAGAAATGTGTCTGACCTGGTCCGGGCTACCCTCACTGAAGCTGTTAATTCTGTATATAACAATCTGAGATCAGAAATGAACTGTGGACCAAAGTTGAAGTGCTGGAGAAGGGGTGATAAATACTCCCAACTCACAGAGTCAAATGCTTTGTCTATGTCTGCCAAGAGGATCACCGCTGGCTTCTCCAGCCTATCCACTAGCGCCATCGCATTGTATACTTACCGGATTTTGTGACGGGTTGCCCGACTGGGTAGAAATCCTGCCTGATCGGGATGGACCAGGTCTGGGATATGATTTATCAGTCTATTTGCTAGTTCTTTGGCCAAGATCTTAAACTCTTGGTTTAATAGAGATATCGGGCGATACAATGAGAGGTCATCTGCCAGGTGGCCTGCCTTGGGGAAAACCACTATATCCGCATGGTGCCAATCTGGTGGTAGGATGCCTCGGCTTCTGCGGACAGGACCACTCCCAGCAGGTGATCTCGGAGTTTGGGCACGTAAGCTTTAAAGAACTCACAGGGGAACCCATTTGGCCTGGGAGCCTTAACAGTATTCAACCCGGCCACGGCTGATGAAAGTTCTTCCCCGTGAGCTCGGTGTCCCACGATTCGTGGGCAGCTGGGGAGAGGGTCCTGAGTGGAAGCGCCCACACAAATTCCTCTATCTGTGCCCTGGACAACACCTCTCTCTTAGCATTGACCCCGTCAAAATGGGAGGCGAAACTGTGCGCTATTTCTCCGGGGTCTGTAAGTAGCGCACCAAACTCATCCCTGATCAGGGGAAAAGGAGCTTCTTGATCCTTAATCCCCTGCATGCTGAGCTGTGTGTGTTGCTACAGACCTGCATACCTTTTCTGATGTGTACATTGATACCCTCAGGAACTACCCTACTAAAGGTGTAAGTGCTTGAATCAATCCGAACCACTATAAATTATTCTGAGTACATTCAGTCCCATATATTTTGCGGTCTTACTTGAGACAGCTTCAACTGTCTGTCACAGGCAACGAATATACAGTACTACATAGAATGGGCTTTGAGTCAGCCTCTTTATCATGATTGGATGGCTTGGTGGTCGATTTTAATCCCTCCCTCTGATCCATGGCTTTCCTCCCTATTCTCTTGTTTCTCACACCCTCAAAGCATATTCTGTTTGACTCTTAGTTTTGATTAGATGAGATACATCTTTCAACTGCTGACGTCAGGGAACTACTTTTTTGTACACTGCCATTTGTGATTTAGCACTCCGGAGGAATGCATGTCCTGTTCCTTTCTCTTTCTCTCTCTTTCTCCCTCTTTTTTCCTTGTGCATGGTCATGCTCTTCCTCTCACTCCAGACTCTCCTCTCTGACCCCACCCTCCAGTCATCTCTTGTGAAGCCCCTCTATCTTACTCACTCCTCCCTCCCCCACATCTCACTTAACACTTGCAGCTCACTGCTATTGGCTTAACCTATGCTGAATGCTTTAAAAATTGTGCCTTCGTTGGCGAAGCCAGTAGTGGTGACTGGGTATCTTGTAATTGTATTTTGTATGCATCCAAGATGGTTGTCCCATTGCATATTAACGCAAAGTATGAATCATCTTTAAAGAAGACAAAGCAGTGTTGCAAGCTGGCTAAATATTGATTTCTTTATGTTTATGATGACTGCGGCGTTGCATTTACATCCAACGTGGCAGCCATCTTGGAAGTATAAAAATACAATTCCATGATGGCGAGCTGCTGCTGTTGTCTTTGCCAGTGCTGGCACAATTTTAAAAGCATTGGCAAAGGGATTGGCGTTGAAGTGAGAGCAATGGCAAAGCAAGACCGAATGGCTTTGCCTGTACTTCCAGGCTTATCTGTGCTATAGTAACCAACCATATGCGAATGCTGTGATTACCAACCATATTGAAATGCAGTGGTCAGCTCAGCCTTGAAAGGGCAGTTTGTTAGGAGCTGCTTGATTGCATCCCTTATGAAGGGGAACACAGGCTGTTTGAGCATCAATAGTGAGGTATAGCCAGGTCCTTACGTCACAGTAAACTCAGACCAGCACTTTAGGGTCCTGCTAATTGTACTGCTCTATTAAGTCTAATAATACTCGTCTTGTGGTGAAATCTGTGCATATTATAGAACAGCCACCAATCCTCATTTTACCAGAACAGACCATTCAGACTGGTTGACCATATAATCCTTTAGAAATAGAAAAGCTCTTGATTACCCCCCTTGGGAGATTCTCACTTTCATTCTTTCACATCTCTCTTTTGCCTGGAGTAATTTGTTGGTTCGGAAAATTTGGTTTACACGCACTTATTACTTGTAGTAACATTAATCACACCACCATGTGTTTGGCAGATAGCTGCTCTAATTTCCCATATATCCCCATTGGGACATTAATGTCCTGTGCATGATATACGGTGTGTTCCGGTACCATGAGTTGCCAACTGCATGTAATCTGGTATCCTTACTTGTTATTTTGGCTCTGGTGTCATGCTAATCCAAGTGTGTGCTCAGAGGCCTAAGCCTGTCCCTGACCTCAAGAGGTCCTGGGTCTGTCCTGTGACCTGGAGGGGATGCACTGTGTTTGCCATCAGTAGTAACAGAGGCCGGTTGTCCCTCTCATATGTGTAGCATGTAGAGTGGAGGTGGCAGCATACCTTGGTTAAAAGAATAGTGAGACCAGACCTTTTTATCTGGGTCACTCCGGTTGAGGCCTACTGGGCATCCTGTGTAAAGTTGCGACTCTATGAGCATGATGAGACCCATGGGCTATGTACCGATTGTGTGTTAAACGTGCATGTGTGTGTGTGTAGCAAGTGTAATACATGCGTGGTGTGAGTGAGCCAGAGTAATTGGAGCCAGTGGGATCTATTTTGGTTAGCCCTAACCTCCCCTAGCACATGATGGAGGGTGAGGACTTGGTTCTCACAGTGTAATTGTATTGATTAAATTCCTGTAGCTGGAGGGAGGAGATCCACACACTAAAGTGAAGAATGGAGACACAGCTGCCTTTAGAAATCCTGAGAGTCTTTTAGTAGTGAAGAAGAAAATACTTTATTGTTGATTAATTAAAATCATTACAAACAAAGATAAAAAATACTTTGGATTGTGCCGGAAACATAATTGTACCAGTTTGATCAATCAATTATATTATCTTCCAATGACAAATACACATAATACGTTACAGGCAGTAAAATAATATCAGAGATGCATTATGTTTCATTTCGTATCGCACAAAACACAAAAGACATCACTTCAAAAATGTTAATAAAATGGTTTTAATGGGACTACCTGCACTACCTCCTATTTTAAAATTCAAACCTAAAATACCTTGGTTGAAGTGCCATAGTTAAAGTGTAATTGTGCAGTTTCTTACATCAAGCAACATTCTGTATAATTAATTTGAAAGAATGACTTCTTCCTCAAGAATTGGCCTACACTGGACGAACAATTAATTTGAAATTGGGATTTTACCTAATTACTGCAGACAATTAAAACCTTTTAAAACTTCAATCTCAGAGCCATGAGGGCAACTTCAAAATCAATTTATGGAATTACAATTGACATTCAGCTTCTTTGGGACTAACAGCATTATCCAGTTAAAGTGATCATTAATTATCAAGGTATGCCTCTAATGTCGGGTGACACACTTTGAGGTTAACTTTTTTCTGCAATAAGGATGAACTTTACAAACTGTAAAGTCAAACGGGCCGATTTCCCAGTGAGAGAAGTTGTGATTGCTTGTCGACATGTTCTCACCCCAATTTCTTTAAAAATTGATTTTAATAAGGCTTTCCTCTCTTCTAACAGTTGAGGACAAATGGATACGATATGCAAGAGAAATTCATTATAAAAACTACATAGCCTACAGCTATTTGTGGGCCAATTTTGTTTCCATATTGGAGTTCCATCCTTTGTGGGGTATCTCGTAAGTCGTAGCAGCATAAATTTGCCTCTTGTAAACGATTTAAAATGGGTTTTGAGATACGATTGTGGTTCAAATTTGGTGAATGAGTTAATAAGTGACCAGGCGTGTCTTTTTTAGAGAACTTATCCTTATCCAAAAAAATTGATAGGAAGTTAGCTGATTGATTTAATGGCTGTCTATATACCGCTTTGTTCCTAGCTACATCTTCAAAGGGCGGAGACTTGAAGTTGTTTAGATTCTCTGTTAAATAAGATCTCCAACCCTTCGCATGCTCATACCTCATTATCTCCTGCCAGCATTGGTTCGCAAGAGTGCCTGGATCAGAACAAAAAAAAGAATATAACGATTTTAAGAATGCAGATTGTCTTTCTTAAGTTTGTCTTTTCAAACCAAATCCCAATCTAACATTGGCATGCCCGATATTCTTTGGAACCCTAAAAACAGATTTAAAGACTTTTATTCGTAGGTTATCAAGAATTTTCGAGTCTTTGCCTTGAAAAATCACTGAACCATAAGCCAAAGAGGGAATCAGCTTTGCTTTCATTATCTTAAGTAAATGCTCGTGGTTTGGACATGTCAACGTATCTCTCAACTTTCTAAAAGCAAAATACAATGCCGTAGCTTTTGCTTTTAGGTTAATAAAATGCTGTTTAAAAGACAATCTGTCATGGAATGTAATACCCAAATAGTTATAAAATTTCACGGTTTCAATATTTAACCCATTAATATTCCATACTCTCTTGTCTGATTTTGTACAACCAATCGTCATTATTTTTGTTTTCTTGGTATTCATCAATAAACCATTCACCGATATATAGTTATTAAATGAGTCTATTAATCTTCTTAGGCCTATAGCAGTGTGACTTAACAGTATGGTGTCATCTGCATACTGTAAGTATTTTATATTTTGTCCTGCAAAAGTAGGCGAAGGAGTAACATTTTTAAAATGTAACGGTAAGTCGGCCATAAAAAGATTAAAAAGACATGGTGCCAAAACGCAACCTTGTTTAAGACCACTATAAGTTTCAAATCGACGAGTTGTACAGCTACCGTCTCCGACTTTAACCTGGACCCACGTATTGGTGTATAGTAATATAATCAGGTCGAGCAGTTGATTTGGGATGCCCCATGCAGATAACTTTGCCCAAAGTAAATTACGAGTGACGAAATCAAAAGCGGCCTTAAGCTCGACAAAACAAATATATAACTTTTGCTTTTTATACTTTGCTCTTTCGGCCAGTAAGGTCAAGTTCGTGCATGTTGACTCGCCCCTTCGAAAACCAGTTTGGAATGTTGGAATAATTTCTTCTTTGGCGGCCCATTCTTCCAAGTCATTCAACAGACAGCTTAAGAAGACTTTTGCCTCCACATCTGTTAAGGCGATCAGCCTATAATTAGCTGGATTGTCTTGTGGGCCACTTTTATAGATCGGTTGTATTATACTTCCCTGCCATGATTCAGGGGCCGTTTTTTTTTTTTAATGTCGTTAAACAAAGGTGTTAAAATTTCTGACCAAAGATCTATCCTTGCCTTGAAGATGGAATTCGAGATCCCGTTGGGGCCTGGCGCACCATTTGATTTGATCCTGCTTATTGCCATTTTGACTTGTTCCATTTGCCCTGTTTCCATGACTTGTGGTTCGGCTTCAATGTGATGTTGATCGATTCTATTCATTCCGCTGTCATCACTACTTAACGGGCTTGACATGTGGTGGACGATGTTATTGCTAAAAGCTGTGTCAGAAGAGGCCCCATGTAGGTTAAGAATACGGACGCCCAGCATGATTCAGGGATATTGGCACTATTCGCTCTTCTACTACCGTGTTCAAAATTATTTATTATACCCCAGAATGCTTTTAAATTTTTTGTTTTGCAGGCATAGTGCAACTTAGTCCATATTCCTTCATCATTCAATCATTTTTGTATGATCTTCTCAGACATTTTTGATTGGGCAATTCCAAAGATTTTAGGGCACAATTCGATTTTCTGAAGATGGCCCTTATTGCTTTATTAAGTTCCCTTTTTTGTTGAAGTAACCTAGTTGTATACCATCCTGATCTTTTGGGCCTCATAATTGACCCTCTTGATGTAGTTGAAGAAGGAAAGCGATCCAAAAGGGAAACACAAAGACAGGGCCAGATATCTACCATTGGCTTCCCTTGTCTTTTCTCAGTTAGCGCTATAGCAATTGCAGATTCTATAAATGCCCCTATTTCCATCTGGTTTCTCGAGTCCCACACTAACCTTTTCAGGTTGTAAGCCATTGACCCGGTTACCATAGATCTTACTTCGGGCAAATGAGGGACCGATAGTACTAGAGAAAATGTTTGTGGATTATGGTCACTTTCTATCCTGGGGATCACTTGATAATCGTGGAAAGAAGATACCAGATCCTTTGAAATGATGGTATAGTCAATAATGGAGAGTTGTCCTGACTTTTTGAATGTTGGTACGCCCTTATTGGAATTTTGTGAGTCTTTCTGTAATAACGTAAGATTATATTTTTTAAGCTGAGAATGACACATCTGTGTTAACACTCTGCTTGGTTTGTCGGCGCGATTTTTGGAGAGCAAGTGCATATTAAAGTCTCCTGAGATGATTAACATGGTGGCTGGATATTCGTGATGCAAGATTTTGACTACTTCCCAGAGTGCGGTAAACTGAGATGTTTTAGCTGTGCTTATTGTGCTTAAATAAACATTTATAAATATTATTGGTTGATTGAAATCTATTTTAATACACAGGAGCCACGCTAGCTGAAAGTCAATTTCATAGTGTTTGATATCCAGGGTCAGTGACACATAGGTAGATAAGCCACCACTTGCGCAACCAAAGGAGGGAAAGAGCGGGATGCGAAATTCATATACTCATAATATCCAGTAAGAGGTTCTTTATCCAAATTCCATGTTTTCTGAAACATTAAGACATCAAAGTCCTTTATAAATGTTACCGTGTCCTGGTCCTCAATTAAGGTTTTTAGGCCGTTAGTATTCCAAGAGCAAATATTAAAAGATTTAGTTACATTGGTTGAACTTTTTAAGCTTCATACGTTCACTCTAGTCTTCCCTTTTGTGAGAATTTTTGGGAGCCAGGCCCAGTCATCACTAAGTGCTGTGTTTTTCTTAAGCTCCTCACAGACTCGTGTGCCCGAGTTGCAGCTTGTGACTTTGATCCCAGAGGACAGAGCCGGGTTAAATAGAGGACCTATGGCTCCTTTTAAAACCCTTGTAAGGCCTCCTGAAATTTTGGTTGTGGTTGTTGTAGAGTTTATTGTAGCAGGGCTCTTTGACATTTGCTTCGGGATCAATAGAGTTGGATATTGATTGTCATTGCATTTCCGCAATTCAATGCCCCATTTCTCAAATTGTGAACTATTTTCTAAAATTTTAATAACCGTCTCATCGCAGTGCCAGGTTGTATAAGACACCTCTTTGGTAGGATTATTAGAGTCTTGTTTAAATTCGACCGAATCTAAATCATCCGATGTTAAATCTTTAAGCTCTGGGATTGAGTTCAACAGTTTCAGAATATTACCACGATTCAGGATGTCGTGGGAGTCCCTTGAAGAGTACCGTGGGGTGAATATTAATTTCATAGAGGAGACTGAGTACTTGTTACTCACTGGCTTTCCTTTTTTTGTATGACCACCGATCTTAGGTGATAACGGCGAACCTTGGGTATTCCTATCTCCGAGTCCAATCTCTTCAGCATCAGATGGACCTGCATAGTTGCATGATCGTCGAAGTGCCGGGAACTGTATATTGATTGGGATGGTTTCCGGTAAGACAATATTATTATTAAGTTGCTTCCCTCTGACCGTATTTTGCACTGCGCTCTGCTGATCAGTCTTTTAGTAGCAAGGAGCTTCTGATTGGTATACTTGAGCACTGCCATTTGGTGGATGATAGGGGTAATGGGCGGGACTGCGGACTGTGTTGTGAAAGATGAGGTCTTGAGTTGACAACTGCTCTTTTGTCTTTCCCTGATTACTCCTTCAGTTGGACTGATGACAGCCAGGTGCAGGAACCTTAAACCCCTTTTCTTCTTGTGTTGATGCTTCAGGATGGAGACTGCCCCACTGCTTGCTGCAGCGAGAGGCCTCCTTAAACACAAAGGCTCTGTCTGTAGAACAATCTGGAAAGGACGCTTGGAAGAAGAACCACACCACATTGGTTCTACTGTTGTAGACATAAGATTTGTTCCACTTCAAAGTCCTTAATGACCAAGGAAATAATGCTCCACATAGGACTGAAAGAACTGCTGAGCAACCAGAGCTGGTGTCCACCTGGCAGCTAGTGTCCCAGAGGTGAAGGCACATCACCTGAAGTCTGAATTTCATGTTGGAGGAGCTGAGTACTTGCCATGAAGTGCCTGGAAGCCTGTCTGCCTGCTGAGAGAGAGGGGGAGCCTACTTGGCCCTGCAGGATGGGAAACTGTCCAGGAAAGAATGAGGTCCCTAGTGGCTGTGGGAAGAAGGAGACTGTACTAGAGCAACCTTAGTGTCAGTGGGGTCACCCTAGTTCCAGTGGGCCCATCCCTACACTCTCACTTGAGTTCCTGGTGTGAACCATAACACAGTGATTGCATGATTACCGAAGGTCCTCTGGCTACAATTGCATGACCACAAAAGGCCCATAAATCCCAGTCAGGGCTGCAATTGTTGATTTCCGAAGACTCCCCAGGACTGCACATACCTTTGGTCCAGTCAGGACTGCATTCCTTCAGGTCTAGTGATCACCTGACCCACAGTCTGCGCCTGCTATGGCGGAGCTGCCCCTTCTAGACTGACGCAGCCAGAGCCTCGGCCCATCCCTGCAGAAGACAGAATTGCGACTTCTGAAGGAGAGATTGGGCAAATGTGCTGCTGACTGTGGCCCGCATCTAGTTCAGATGTACTCAAACGAGCATTTGCCAGTTCTCCATTACTCTTTGGAGTGTGCAGGAGAACCTCTCTGGGTGTGTGGACGCAGTGGTAAGGACTCGTGAGAACTTGCCTATCCAGAGAAAGAGATAACAAAGTCTAATATTTTAACTGTTGGTGATCAAAACTGCACCTGCGCCTGATTCATGCTGCCCCTGTTTGCAATTAGAGTGCCGGTGAGCCACACCGGCAACCACTGGCTCAAATTAAGTTTTGTGTGAATCCTATTGTCTGTAAATTATATGTTGAAGAGTGGACGCTATCCTGCGACAGTCTACAAGCCTCTAGTGCCTTGCTTCTGAGCAAGGTGCTGAAAAATGTACCCTGGTGTGGATATTTTATGATCTTGATATGTGAGCGCACCTCCTGGAAAATTCTTTTTTACATTTTTTTTTATCACAATGCAGATCACTCAAGTTAGTTTATCCCATTGTTGTATTTACAAAAATACTCCAGTTTAGGAAAATGGTGATTTTGGTCAGTGGTCTTAAGCGAGCAATGCATTTTCACGTGCTAAAAATGAATGTGTGCATTCATTCACAGTATGTCCTGGGCAGCCCCACCGCACCCAGGACTGCTCCCCAGATATACGATTAAAATCCTGCTTAAAGTATTGTCGACATCTGCTGCAATTTTAGGAGCTTATGTTTTATAATAGTCGAAGAATAAAGAATTGTCTGTTCAAAGATAACATTGAGTGGCTCTCATAATAAAACCCAGCTGCTTGTTTCCTGATATATAATCTAAATAAAAGGCCACATCTGCTTGCATTGTACTGAGTCTGCAGAAATAGCAGCTGTTTACCAGTGGAATATGTTTGAAATGAAAACAACGCGGCAAGCAGGTCAGTGAAAGTGAATGAATCACAGATAGAACTTCACACTGCTCAGGCGTGGTGGCTTCTGTTGCAGAGGCACGCATTTTTGGAGATTGTGTTATGCAGATTAGTCATATTATGTAGAAAGTGGTTATGAAGAGGTAAAGTGCTCCACAAACAGTACAATAGAAGCATTATGCATAATGTGCTGTTCCGGTATCATTTTTTCATAGTCTTCTAATTTGTACTTGAGACTTATTTGTCTTAGAGGAAATCACATAAACCACAGGAGTCGTTTTGTCATTATTTTGGTCCAAAACATAAAATTGCAGATACTTGTGCATAGCACTCACTCAAAAAGTATACACCAAATACTATGACATGCTGGCGTTGACATATCATTGTAGAGTAATCAAAACACTCTTAGCTTAATTTGTTGAAGAATTAATAATGTCTGCCTCTTTTATTTCTGGACTGATCCTTGATCTGCAAATACTCCAGAATGGAGAACTGCTGATCCGAACCGGCAGTACTGCGAACCGGAAGTGATAATGCCAGGCTAGAATGCATTGACTTGTCCCTCAAAGAACGCATTGTGTCCCACGATTTTCAACTGCACATAACTCGCCAGTGCTGGATCCATCTCAATCCTTGCACCAAAGTTATACTTCTTTCCCTATTACAGAAGTAACAAAAATGAATAAACGCATGACGATAAATTCCCTTCCCTGCTAAAGTATACTTTAAAGTTATGTGAGCACGGATTGTAAAAAAACCAATTCATTTAGAACTTTGCAACAGTTTAGAGGTTACAAGGTGTAGGTACTACAAGTGCAATGTTATTATCGCTTGTACAAAGTAGTCTTCCTGTTTCAATAATTGTGCCGGAAATGGCATTGCTCTGTTTGTAAAATAGAAAGAATGCCTAATATTTATGGAAACTATCAAAGGCAATCTTCTAGAGAATAGCATGCATTCCAGGGGATACAACTAACCTAATATAAGTGAAAGTCATTGATAAGGAGTTGCAAGTACTGAAGGATGGCAGACTCAATATATGTATTTTCACCACAGTTTCTCTCCCAGAAGACTCAAAACCGTTATCAGACGCAACTAAGTCAGTGACTTTAAAAGCATTCCACGTGCCACAGTAATCACAAGAAGCGTAAAGGCATACTTGCTGGCATATATGCTAGAAGTAAAAAGAATGCCACTGTGAGGTTGCTGCCTTTGGAGGCGAATGTCTAGTTGGTAAGTAACCTAGACAGTGTGTATGGCCTTCCAAGTATAAATAAAGGAGAACATGATCAAGTGTGTAAGCAATGCGAGCATTGCTGCACTGCCCTCTTACCCCCAAATCCAGCCACAAAGTATATTAGAGGTCTAGTTGTGCAGCAGGGATTATCAAACTTCTGAAAGAATGTGCCATGTTCTAGGAATAACATTGATAAGGAGCTGGATTATGTACAATCCAAGATGTTCAAGAAATGTTTCAGATGAACTGATTGAGAAAATTGCACTAAGTGTTAGTGGCTGTCCTTGTTTTTCTTGCCCTACAGTGAGAGGTCTTGGATTTTTAGTGTGTGGATAGTTAAGGGGTTCCATGGCGGTTTTCAGTTTGCAGTGAACAAGAAGTGTCTCTTATGCATGATTTGTAGATTAAAGGGATTGCAATCTAGATTTGAGCCTTTGAGGGTAGGTTGTAGTTTGGTAGCCACATACATAATGCCTCTTGAGGGAATATTTATCTAATTCTGTGAAAGCTCAAATAGCAAAGTAGCGAACCTTAAGGGGATTTGCTTTACACATCTGAAGTCTGTACAGATGATGTACCGGTCCACAATTCATTCACTTCATCAGGATGTGAAAGTACAAGAGCTTCTGAATAGAATAGCTGTATGAGAAGATGGAAGGAAGATGCAACTACTGAGTCAACCTATAGTACCAAGGTGAGGGAATCATCTGAGTTGAGTCTGATGTTCCTCACAGATTTGGATAGGGCAAGTATTGGGCCCAGCTTAATCTGTGAGCAAACTAATTCCTGGTCATTCTATCATTGACTGAGAAGCAAAAAGATTCTAGGGTGCATGAGGTCGAGTTGGGATGTGAAATAGATATTGAACAATAGAATGATACAGCCAATAGCCTACTCACATACAAGCCCACCAAATCGCATTGCCTTGTGTGCCAAACCTTTCTACTTCAGCCTGTGGTATCTTTTTATCTTTACCAAGTGCAGACAAAAGCTCACATGACAGGCCTCAGGGGACCCCATGCAGTGGAATGGGTGGGTTGCACATAGATCTTAAGCACAAAGTCAGCACTACCCCTGGGTTCTTGAAAGAATGCTCACTGGCCAAAAACAGTCAAATGTGTTCTTATGTAGATACGTTTTCTGCCCACTAGAAGTGCCTTGAGCAAACTGGTCGTAAATGGAAGATGCTTCCAAGATTCTACTGTACACTATGTACTGGGTGCTCCCACAGAGCCTCCGCAATCAGGCAGGAAGGTTCACTTTAAGTGGCATTACAGATCTACCTTGTTTCCATGTCTTACTTACTGGATCAGACTCTCTCACGTATTCAGGACATGCAGGCAAATATGAAAACATTCAAGAGGAGCAGGTTATACAGATTTCAAATCCATTTGATGCGCAATAAATAAAAAATGCAGCAAATTGCTGTCTTTGGACACACTTTCATGGCTCTGTTTTAGAGACACGAAAGTGGATATTCAGTTCTTCAAAATCCTGTTCTTTTCTGTTGCAGATTGTGATGTTGCTTTTGGTATTCCTCAGTACTAGGAGGAACTTATACAGAAGGTTGTTGAAAAATAACCACAACAGATTCAATTTCTCCTCTGGAGTAAATGAGGGATAGAGACTTGAAACTGAAGTACATGTGACATTGACTTTCTTCTATGTTGTACTGGGATGGAGTTTATGTTTGTGTGCTTGCAGAATAGGCCTCCGATTGTCAGGAGATGTTCCATGTACATCACCATGAAGTAAATGTCTCCTATCTGTAGTTGTAGTTTGCCATGATAAATATCTCTTCGGTAATGACCCTGTTGACCAGATTACATTGAATCAGTGTTGGAAATTTGCCATTTTTGCTGAACTCTGTTTTTGCTGGCTATAAAACTCTGTGCACTTTACCCCTGCTGACCAGAGGTAATGTAGTGTAGTTCCTATTTCCCTAATAGGCTCTGCGCATTGGAATAATATAACCTATAGGCTTGACATAGGACTAAGGTCGGTATGTCCCTATCGAGTATATTAAACTTAATTACTTGTGCCAGCTAGCTCAGAGGCCACTAGAAACTCCTTGAGAACAAGAAAGGAGTAGTTTCTGGCAACCGAAAAACATGACTACTTTGTTTCCCTTTAGAATCGGAACTCGTCTCAGAATCATGGAAACAATAGATAACAGTTTCACTCAGTCAATCGTGCATGCTTAGTTTCTACAGAGTTGCACAGAAAGGAAAGACGGACGTTTCATTAAAAAGGGTTTTATTGAACAGTCTTGTTTCTCGTGTAAGAGATATGTGCTGTTATGATCACAAGACAGTATGCAAGATAAATAATGTACAGCGTAAGCAGTAGAAATAAATAATACTGCGCTAGCATTATCTTTTAGCATATATTCACGTACATAAATAACATGAGCTAAAAATGCGAGTACTCATACGATGCGTCTCTAAGCTAGTTCTACCCCAATGTACCTAACCTAGTCTAGGTGTAGGGAAAGGTAAGAAGTAGGTGTAGTATTCTCTAGTATGGTATACTAAGAGTATGTTAAGTCTAGTATGCCAAGTATGGTATGCCAAGAGTCCCTCTAGGTTCTAGTCAGCTCCATACCTTGAGAATGAGAGAGGTGGGAATCTCTTGCCAGATCTGTAACTCTAACACCCCGCGAAGGGAGTCAGAACACTGGAAGCTGGATTCGTCTGCGTGCAGGAATGACAGCGTCTTCTCAGTGCGTCAGGCCGGGATACGGACTCCTCTGAAGTCGAGGTCTCCTCTAACTTGCTTGGGCAAGGGAAGGTATATTTATACCTGGTAGGTGTCTTGGAATGTTAGCATTGACGTGAAGTCGGACAGAGGAAAACGTCAGGAATGAACCCTTAAGGTATAACGGTTCATACATAATAGATGAGTTCTTGGAGAAATCAATAGTCCTGTGCTAGTGGAACTCCTGAAGCTTAAGGGTCTGGTTTCTAAGAACTCGTTGTGACGTTAGGGTGGACGGATGTTGGTGACCATGCCTGTATTTGAAGTGCACGGCTAATGCCTAAATAAGGACTGGGATTCTATGCCTATATAAGGGCAATGCGAATTGTGCCTATATAAGGACATGATTCAGGAAAACCTATATACGGACACCTAAAGCGGAATACAACAGTAAAGTGCTTTTGCTCCTCCTTTCAGCATTGTAAAATTGGTATACTCCTGAATGGCATATTTAACTTGTGTCTCAGTCCCTAGTAAATGGTACCATGGTGTACCCAGGGCTTCTAAGCTAAATGTCACAACGGGACTGCAGCACAGGTTGTCCTATCCACTACAGTGACAATGCAAACATGACTGCGGGCCTGCCATCAGTAGCCTGGCTGTGCAGGGTTTAACTTCAAATTCGTCCTGTCAAAATAACCTCTTTTGACAGTCCGAAACCTTCCTTTTAAATGTTTCTAAGTCACCCCAAAGTAGGCCTTGTTGCCCCGGGTGCATGGTATTTAAGGTATTTAAAAGTAGGACATGTAACTTCGTTAGATAAAGTGTCAGACGAGGGAGTAGCTGCAACATGTTCCTTTTATGTGATGTACAAGCATCTTGTGAAATGTGATTGTGCCTAATAAAAGAAGTTTGAAAAAAAAAAAAAGTAGGACATGTAAAAGTTTAATGTTAAAGATGTCCTTACAGTGACTGCCCCCTCAAAATTATTTTCACTGTAGCAGGGTTGGCTGTTCCATAGCAAAGCACTGGGATGCAATATTAAATACTAATACTGTATCTCGGGAATAGGTCTAGTTAGAAAAATAAACAGGTATTTTTAATAGTTATAAAAATTCAATTCTAGATAGAGTAACTTTTAGAATGTTGCCTTTGCCCTGCCTGAAGTCCCTGGAAGTTAATTCTGCATTTTGCTCTCCCACTTCGACCAGCCAGTAATTTACATTTAAATAGGTATGCATGAGGTGTGAACTTGCTCCCAGAAGCAAGCAGTAGGCTGACTTGGACAGGGATGACCCAGCTGAACCTGACAGAATAGGCAGGGGAGGCTGTGAGGATACATTTTGTCATTAAAATGTCAAGTCCTGCTTGAATGTCACAACCTGCTTGCCAGGTCTGCTGGGACTTTTCATACAATACTTAGGACACACTTTAAAGAGACCTCCTCTGTCACAGGCAAATATTAGCTGGCACTTGAGCAGGGTCCTTCTTTTGTCCTGTCAGCCAGTCAGGCCCCAATCACAGTGGACCTCTTTTTGACATTACAGTGTCACAGCCTGTTTGACATGTCTGCTGGGTTTACATATAACATTTGGGCACATTTCAAAGGAGGAAAACAAAATTGCATAACTATACATGTACACTGTCTGGCTGCTAAAAACTCAGCTTTGTTCTACCAGACTTCTTTCTCAGAGTTTGTTGGAGGTCCAGGGACTTCCTAAAACTGGATTTTAGTGTTAGACATGGGAAGACACTAGGATTGCCATAGTATACTCCCCGACACACACACACACACACACACTCCCAGCCTTCGAGCCCAAGTTTAGTGTGGCGAAGACTTCAGCCCATCTTGAAAGTGTGTAGGGTTAGCCTTATGAAATTTTACCCCATTGGTTAGGGTGATCCTGGAGGTCACTCCCACCCACATGTTTGTGCCGAGCATAAATGTTGAATCTCCAGGCACCCACTACAGAACGCCTCTGGAGCTGTGAAAGATCAGAAGAGGACTGCCCAAAGCTCTACACTCAAGTGGTGGAAGGTTTCATCCTTCACCAGGAGTTAATAGCACGAGTGCGGTGTAGGAAGCATACAATGTTTTAATTTTTTGTGATAAGTGTAGGGAATATGGGAGTGGCTCCTCCAGGCCTACTCTGGTAAAGTTCTGCTGCTGTGTGCTTAAAATGTTGAGGGTTTGGTGGCATCTCTTCTTCCATTATGTACCTTTTATTTAATAATGCCAGCAATTGTAACATTCAGCCTCTGACAGTTTCACATCAGTCCGCAGCTAGATCTGTTTTTACAGGTTACTGTCAACTGCGTCATGTGTCTTTGTATTATACATAGCAAACAGTATCTCAAGATACAGGTACAACAAAACTTAACTTCAAACCGTCCCCATCCCCATCCCCCTTCCCTTCCCGTCCCTCCCCACACTGGTACTCTTCCTTCTGCATCAGTTGTACGTTTAGGTCTAATGATTTCTACCTAATCGTGTGTCACTGGGTCTGTCTCGGAGAGTTCTCCGGTATTTGTTATCCTGTGGAGATATTTCGGACAAGTGATTTCGTGAAATTCCTTTGACAGCAATTTGAGGAACGGTTTCCACACATCTTTGAATGCTTCTTCGGAATTTGTGAGGGAGGCATGAATTCGCTCCATCCCCATAATATACCATATTATATGGAGCCAGCCAAGGAATGTAGGTATGTTCTGAGTTCCCGAGTGAGTTAGAATATTCTGGAGCGCAGCCCCCAAGGCCAGTCCCATCTGTTTCCCCTTTCGTGATTTCAATGGGAACATTAAAGCGTTAGGCAATCCCAAAATTATATATGGCGGAAGTCTTGGGATCTGTGTCTCAAACCTTAAGTCTATCTCGTCCAGTATCTTCGGCCAATATGATGTTAGAAGAGGACAGTCCCACAGTAAATGTAATAAGGTGCCCTCCTCCCCACAACCATGCCAACATGTAGGGCTTCGCTCTGGGTTCCCTTTATTAAGGCGTACAGTGGTGAGGTACCAATATGTAGCTATCTTAATAGCCGTTTCCTTACTAGCTGTGTTTCTTGTCATATGTTTAGCCCTGTAGTATATCTCCTCCCATTCCGTTTTCAACAACTCCAGCCCTAGTTCTATTGCCCAGCGTTTCTGGCCAGCTGTGGGTTGTGTGGGGGGCTTTTGGCGTATCATGTCATATAAATCCGAGACTAATTTCTTGTCGTCCCTTTTAGTGAGCAGCCATTTTTCATAACCCGTTAATTTCCGTCGAACATGCGGCTGAACTTCAGGCTGAAGTAACCAGTGCATTATTTGGGTGTAGCGTGAAACGCTCCGTTTCTGGCAGTGCATAGTCCAGTCGCAACTGTACGAATGGTACTATCCCTTCCAGATCGAATAAGTGCTTTGCATGGTATCTTGTGCCATTCCGCGAATGCCTTACTATTTAGTCCCGGAGTAAACTCCTTATTGTCTAATATTGGTGTCAACGGAGAGGGGAATGTCGTGAGGGTTAGTTTAGTAGCTACTCTGTCCCATGCCTCCATAACTGACTTTGTTACGGGTGACCTCCATAGACTCTGCGGCCTATCTGCCCTCTTTAAAAATGGAATCTTCCATAAGGCCTGCCCTGCTAATGCTCTGTCTTGAAATAACCATCTCTTTTCGGATTCTTCTCTACTCCACTCCACTAGGTATCGCAGCTGGGCTGCTCGGAAGTAGTCTAACAGGTTCGGAATCCCTAGGCCCCCCTCCTCCAGTCTCATGTATCCCATTTCTCTGCGCATGCGGGGGCGCGCCCCTGCCCAAACAAAATGAAGGATATCCGCCTGTAGTTTAGCGATAGTTTCTTTAGGCGGTGAAACCGGTACCGTTTGAAATAAATATAGTGCCTTGGGTAGGATTGTCATTTTGATTGTCGCCACACGGCCCAATAATGACAGGTGGTGGTGCCTCCAACTATTCAGGTCCTTTCCGATCTGTCGTGAGAGTTTCGTGTAATTAAGCTTGACCGTTTGTGCTACCGTCGGTGCTAGTTCAAGTCCCAAGTATGGGATAGATTCCGCCACTTGGATCTCCGACTCACCGCGTCCCCTCGTTTTCGGGTCTGGTAACGTTCTGGCTAAAGGGAGGATCTGAGATTTCCCGACATTAACCTTAAATCCCGAGACCCGTCCAAAAGACTCCAATTCCTGCAAAAGAACCGAAAGCGATTTCTCCGGGGAATGGAGGAAAGCTAAAATATCATCAGCGAATAGACTTATTACATGCTGTTCTCCCCCAACTGGGATACCTTCGATGTCTGGGTTGTCTCGTACTTTTTGGGCTAGCGGTTCTATGTATAGGGCGAACAGGAGGGGCGACAATGGGCACCCCTGCCTGGTACCCCATTGAATAGCAAAGGGGTGTGAAGAGACCCCATTAACCCTGATGGTGGCCGTGGGGGAGCTATAACAGCCGGCAACCCATAAGCGGAAACGGCTTCCTATACCAAAGTGGAGTAGAGTTTGTTCTAAATATCTCCAGTCGACCCAGTCGAACGCCTTCTTGGCGTCCACCGTCAAGAGTAGAGCATCCATATTCGTGCGGTGGGCTTTGTCTATTGGATGTAGGGCCCGCTTAGTGTTGTCTCCGCTTTGCAGGGTCTGGACAAATCCGGCTTGATCCGGTTCTATAATACAGGGCATTAATGGGCCGAATCTCGCCGCTAATATGCTTGTGAACAGCTTTAAGTCCACATTAAGGAGGGACACTGGGCGGTATGAACTGCACAATGTTTTGCCTTTTCCAGGTTTAGGAAGCACCACAATGGATGCCGACAACATCCCAGGAGGGATCGAACCCGGCCCATCGAATGAGTTAAAGAGCCGTGTCAGTATTGGTGCTAAGGCATGGCAAAAGGTTTTGTAAAGATCTGCCGAAAAACCATCCGGCCCAGGCGATTTAAGAAGTTTAAGCTGCAAAATCGCCCCAATCACTTCCTCCAGTTTTATGGGGGAGTCCAGTAGGTCTGCCTGATCTTTAGATATCCGGGTTGTACGCACCCCGTCCAAGTACGATGTCATAAGCTGCTCCGACCTAACTTCCCCTTTATATAGGGCAGCATAGAAGTCCCTAAATGCCTGAGCTATATCCTCGTCCTCTACAAGCTCTTCCCCTTGCTATTCTTAACAACTTGGATCTTAGATTTTTTGGTTCCTGGCCCTGAGTTTGTTTGCCAGCATTCGCCCTGTCTTGTCCCCTCCTATGTAGTAGGAGTACCTTAATCTCAGTGCCGCATACTCTGCTCTGTCGAGATCCAGCCCTGCCAATTGTGCCCTCGCTGCTTTCAGCTGCTTCCATACCCTTGGCGCTCCCGTCCGCCTGTGAACCCTTTCTAGCTCTGTTACTTGTACCCCTAGTTGTTCCTGCTTATCTTTACGTTCTCTATTCTCTGCTGCTGCAATGGCTATTAACTCACCCCTCACCACCACTTTCAATGCCTCCCACAGCGTGGCCTCAGAAATGTCTGGGGTATCGTTCACTTCTAGATAGTCTTTAATACACTTGGTGATCTGCTTCGTCACTGTTCCTTTGCGTAACATGCTTTCCCTTAATCTCCAGCACCCTGGTAACTTGTGCTGCGGTGGTATCCGCACGGAGACCACTACCGCATCATGGTCTGAGAATGCTGCCGGTATGATGTCTGCGTCCTCCACAAGCTTATTAAATTCCGTCGTGCCTATTATGTGGTCTATTCGGGCATATGTGCCGTGGGCGTGGGAGTAAAATGAGTATTGTGAGATTTTGGGGTGTTTTTCCCGCCAGCAATCCACCAGCCCCATGGTCCGGAACCATCTGACCCCCTCTTGAGACATTCCTCCAGTTTGTGTGTATCGGCTCCCTGATCTGTCTTTGGTTGCATCCATCACTATATTTAAGTCTCCCCCCACCATTGTCAAGCGTTCTTGTCTGTTCATGACCTCTGAGAAAGCTGTCTGTAAGAAGTGTTCCTGTCTCGAATTAGGTGTGTACACCGAGCCGACCACCCATGTATGCCCACCAATCTGTAGCGTATAAGCTAGAATCCGCCCTTTAATTTCTGCAATTTTGTCCCTCACCTCCCCCCGAAACCGTTTAGCGATCAAGATCGCTACTCCCGCCTTTTTGTCCAAAGAGGAAGAGAAAATTGTTGGGGAAAGGCTCGCGACCTCAGCCGGTGCCAATCTTTTGAGAGGAGGTGGGTTTACTGTAAAAGGCACACCTCTGCGCCGAAGTTCTCCAGGTAGGAGAGGATGGCTTTTCTTTTTACCGGGTTATTGAGGCCTTTCACGTTGAGTGTGAGGACCTTCAGTGTGTCGTGTGGCATAGTTTAAGAGTGGGGCGGTTGCTATCTATTCTTTTCCCCAAGTATCCTCTTCTCCTCATTTCTTTAGGTGCCCTGGTGTGTCTGCGCTCCCAGTAGATACAGTGTGCCCAATGATCCTTTCCACATTAGTAACAGTTCCCAACCCCCCCCTCCCTAACCCCTATTGAACCCTTAACAAAACCCCATATTGTCCAGGACCCGGAGGTCAAAGTCGCATGTCCCTGGTAGTCCAAAGTGTTGGGTCCATGATGCAGCCTGAGAGGAAAGAAAACCCCTTTAAGGCCTCCCCGCTCCCTGTGGAAAGCCCCGCCGCCGGTCCAGCCTGCTATTCCCACTTATCTGTCCCTTGAACCATCAGTCCTCTTCATGGGGAGTCTTCTCCCTGGTCAGCGAGTCCAGCACTGCTTGTCTCTCCTGCGCCATCGTGGTGGGATACGGTTTCGCTGTTCGTTCAGGCCTACGACCACCTCCGACCCGTTGCCACCTGCCCGGGGAATTCGCCGAACTCTTTCTCACCTCTTCTTCCTGGTTGGGATATTCAATACCTAGTATCCGGCACGTTTCTTGCAAAGATCGGAGTTGGTACAACTTGCCCTGGAGCTTGAAGATCAACCTGAAGGGGTGCCCCCAGGAATATGCAACACCTTGTGACCGTAGGTACGTTGTCGCCGGCCGGAATTCGCTTCTTTTTTGTAAGGTACTTGCCGCCAGGTCTTGATACAGGGCAACTGGGTAATCCCGGTATTTGAGTGAGTGTTTGTCTCTGGCTTTCCTTAGGATCAGTTCTTTCAGCTGGAAGTCCGGGAGGAAAGCCAGGATATCAGAGGGTGGTGCCGGCGCTCGCCTCTGTAATTCCCACCCTGTGTGCCCTGTCAATCTTAATTTCGAAGTCCGGTGTGGCATCTAAAATACTGCGAAAGAGCCCCTGCAGGTACTGGACCATATCTGCACCTTCTTCTTTGAGAGGGACCCCCTTAATTCGGATGTTGTTGTGGCGCGATCTGTTCTCCAGATCTTCGGCGTGTGCCTGGAGGTCCACCTGTTGTTCCCGCAGTCTGATCACTTTTTGTAGTTGTCATCTCCTCATCCCAGGCCTGGTCTTGCTCCTCGATACTGGCCACCCTTTCCCCCATTGCGTCAATGTCTCTGCGAACCTCCTTCATTTCCGACGCTATTTCCCCCCTCAGTGATTGTAGGTCCTCCCTCAGCATATTGAATAGCGTTTCCAGGAAAGTCTGGGTGACTGGTGCTTCTGAGGGTTCGGATTCTTGTCCCTGTTGTGGCGTCGGTGAGATGCGCCCCTCGCTCCCGCTTGCTGTGGGGAGCTTGAACAACATCTCTTTCAAGTTCCAATCTTTTTTCCCTCGCACCGTGGACATGCTGGTTGCCCCTATCCACTGGTTCCACCTCTCTCCTAGTTGCGTTTTCTGTGTGTTGCACCAGGTCGGTGTGGATAGTGTGGCTCCCGAGTGATGGTGACCCTCCTTTTCAGTCACTTGGCCTGGCCCTTAAATGCTCTCTTTCAGCCCCGGCTGCTGATTGTAGCTCCTTGCGGCATCGTGGGGCTCAGGCGGCTATTCTCCCTGGCCTCTGTGCTAGCGTTTCTTCAGTCTCGCCGTTTTATGCCTCCGCCAGCTCCACTACCTCCGTTTGGCCCGGAGAACCCTCCTCTGTCTCTTTATACCAGGGCTTGTCCTCTCTTTTATGTTTCCTGCCTGGAATCCTGTCGGCTGGTCGTCGGTATCGCGGCTCGCTGCTACCTCGTGTATCTGTGTCCCCAGTGCGAAAAGGGCCGCTCTGCCCTGCGCTCAAAGGCCCCGCTTGCGGGTTACGCTCTCTCCTTCTCCCCCCTGTGGGTTCCGCCCTCCGACGCTTCTGCCGCTATGCCGCTTCTCGCCTTCGTGTCTGCCACCTCAGCTCGACTAGCCCGCTGGGCCCCCCACCGACGTGTAGATTTCCCCCGAACAGGTGGCTGCTATCTTCTCCCTGGAGTATGGGGAGCGAGGAAGGCACTTAATGGTGGCGAGGTCGGTGTGCGCTCAGGCGCTCTCCCCTGCGTCTGCTTCCAACGACGTGCGTTGCAGGTAGGGGTCCGCTGCCACCCACCTCTCCTTGCCGATGTTCCGATCTCAGGGACCCAGCCTTCCTGTGCTCCGGTCTCGCCCCCCCTCATTGCCACGTCTGGGTCTGCAGTGTTATACTCTGCAGATCGGTTTGGCCGCGCGCCGGCCCTCCACTATCTCCGCAAGCTGTAAAATCGTCCCGAACCGGGTGTCAGCTTTGCCGGCTGCCTTGGCCCCAGCCGCCTCTACCTTATTCCGGCGCAGCCTGCGCTCGTCGGCCTCCCCTGCTCTCTCGCGAGTCCTGGTCTCAGACGACCAGCCATTTGCCGGTTCTGTCCGCTTCCGTGCCCAGGTTGCTGTCTCGTAAATCCCAGAGGGATGACCGCTTGCAGTCTCTCCGAGGTCCCTTGCCAGCTAGAGGGGTGTGTCTTCACTGGGGTCGGCCTCGATCTTTTCCGCCGGGCGCAGCCGCCATCTTCCGTCTGTGGCCTGCCCCGTCTCGGAGCCCGTTCGCGCTCCCCTTCGGGCTCCGGGACCGTTTTTCTGCTGTCTTCCTGCTCCCTCGGTAGCAGGGCGCTAACTTTTCCTTCAATCTGCGGCTCCTTTGGGGGACTGCTGCGCTATTTGGGCTGGACTGGGCGATCGGGAGTAGGGAGACGAAAGAAACACGTCTTACCCGCTTGCCATCTTGGCCACGCCCCCCACAGATACCTTTTGATAAGATTTAGGCTTGGTCTGGCCCATTTTTTTTAATTCAAATGAGTATAATGTGAAGAACTTGGTACCTTGTCCATGTGACTCTTCAATCACAACTTCATATGTTGTTTTTCTGTAGCTTACATTGTGACGAGAGATCTCAGTTCTTAATTCTTCTTTTAAAGACCTTTAATTTTATTTCAAAATATTTTTATTGAAATTTTCTCAGAGAGTGCAGCAAAAGCATTACATATGCAACCTTTCTCAATAATAACATCCGCCCAGGAATACAGCAAGTTCATAAAAACTACATTTTACCCCCATGTTCAAGCGAATGAGTTTTGAATATATGACTCAGTTTCAACTGGACATGTTGCTTTCCAATAATGTGAGCTAATAACCCACTACCCTCCCAAGAGAGTAACATGAAAAGGAAACTTAATTATCCCTAAAAAAGAAAGGGAATAAATCTAACTAAGATGTCATGGTGCAAATAAAAAGCGCAGAAAAATGGGTATGAGGTTTGGGTCATCGAGGTCTTCACTCCGATGGTCAGTGCAGTACTTGTACCTCCCTACGACGGTGGGGACTTAGATTAGGAACAAGTGGAGGGCCCTAAGCCTTGGATTGCAAGCTGTCAAAGGGAGCCCCTCTGATAGGTAACTGAGCAATGGTGACCAAATGTAATCGAAACCTTTCCTGGTGTCCTCAACGATATCAGTCATTCGCTCCAGAGCCAAAGCCCGCCACAATCGTGCATGCCACTGGGTTAGGGATGGGGCCTCTTGTTTCTTCCATGCCGCGGCTACTGACATTTTGGCGGCCCCCAAGCAAAGCCACAATACCGATTGGTCACTCTGTGTCTGTCTCTTCAGGAGTGGATCTCGAACCCCCAGCAACACCTGTTCCATAGAGTTGGGAATGGGGTAGCCTAAGATAAGTTTTATTTGGGACAGGATCTCCTTCCAGAAAGGTTTGATGACAGGGCAGTCCCACCAAATATGTCTGAAATCACCTAAGAGCCCACATCCCCTCCAGCACCTGTCGGAGGTTCCCGGGAAAATTGTTTGCAGTTTCTGAGGGTACAAATACCAATCGTACATTATTTTGTAATGTGCCTCCCTCAGATACATGGAACGGTTGAATTTCACTATGTCCCTACCCAAATGTTCCCATTGTTTGTCTTCCAAAGGGGCCTCCAACAAATTAGTCCAAAAGTGCTTAAAGCGCGGCATCACCCTGGGGCTCAACTCTTGAATAAGAGCATATAAAAAGGAGATGCAGCCCTTGGAAGAGGACCCCGACCCCGCGAACTTTTCAAGAGGGAGCAATTCCCTGATAGCGGCCTGCCGCACCAGGGGCTGCTGCACCCAGTGTTTCAACTGCAGGTAGTGGTATTCTTCTTTGTCAGTTAATGCGAACTGTGTCTTGCATTTCTGGAAAGTGAGGAGTTCTCCCTTATCAAACAAATGCAATATCATGAGGCAGCCCCCCTCCCTCCAAGCCTCGAAGGGTCCTTCCTGTAAGGCAGGGGGAAACGCAGCATTAAAGTGTATAGGCGTGTGGGGGTATGGAAAGGTCGTAAGCTGAAGTTTAGAGGTGAGAGTGTCCCAGACCTTGAGTGTGGTGGAGGTGGGGGTGCTAATATAAGCATTAAGTGGTCTGTCTCGCTTTGGTTTCCAGAGGAGGTCCCAGATAGTGCGCCCTGTTATCTGTCTATCTATGTGAAGCAATGCTTCTCCGAGACCCTCAGTGACCACTCCGTGATTACTCGCAATTGAGCTGCTCTATAATAGGATTGAAAGTCCGGTAGCGCCAGGCCACCCTCCTTGCGTGGTCTAATGAGTAGTTTGTATGGAAGTCTGGCCCTCTTTCCCTGCCAAATGAATTTAGTCAGCATGATTCGCAGTTCCCTAAATAGTCCTCTCCACTAGAATAGGAAGCCCTTGAAAAAGATAAAGTAAACGAGGGAGAACATTCATCTTAACGGCATTAATCCTGCCCAGCCATGTGATGTAAGCTGCGCTCCAGTTGCCCATATCGGTCTTTAGTTGACGCAGGAGGGGAGAGAAGTTGGCCTGATATAGGTCCCGCACTCGTGGGGTAAGCTTAACACCCAAGTAGGTAAATTCCGAGGAAGTGCATTGGAAAGGTGTCATCCCTTCGATCCCCCGCCATTCGCCTGTGGGTATTGTCAGGTTCAAGAGAAAGGACTTTGTCAGGTTAACCTTAAAACCCGCCACCCCCTCAAACGCCTTCAGCTCCGACTGAATGGCAGGGAGAGAAACCTGGGGGTCTGTCACCGGAAGGAGCACGTCGTCTGCGAACAACGAGATCTTATGAACATCTGTGCCAAAACTCATACCCCTAATCGCCTCGTTACCCCTGATCCTGTGCGCCAGAGGTTCGATGCTCAAAGCAAAGAGAAGGGGGGATAAGGGACAACCCTGTCTCGTCCCTCGCGTTAGGGGAAAGGGGGAGGACGCCACTCAGTTCACAAGGACCCGGGAGCTTGGAGAGTGATAGTTAGCGTGAATCATTCCAATGAAGGCTTCGCTGAAGCCAAATCGTTGAAGCACTTTAAATAAGAAAGACCATTCCACGCGGTCGAAGGCTTTCTCTGCGTCTAGCGAGAGAAGCGCTGTGGGAATGTTCTTCTTGCGGGCCTTCTCAATAATATGAATGATGCGCCTCAAGTTATCGTGTGTTTGTCTCCCCTTAATGAACCCAGATTGGTCCGGATCTATGAGAGCTGGTAGAATATTCTCGAGACGTGTAGCTAGGATTTTGGAGTAGATTTTGGCATCAAGGTTTAGAAGAGCGATCGGGCGATAGGAAAAGCAATGGGCTGGGTCCTTGCCAGGTTTGGGAATTACTGCCACTATTGCTTCTCCCATCGAGGGAGTGACCTTATGTGAGGAAGCGATGACATTAAATAGTGTAGTCAAGAAGGGGACAAGCTCCGGTGCGAAAGTACGATAGAAGTGGGCTGAGAATCCATCTGGGCCGGGAGCTTTCTGGAGTTTAAGGGAGTCAATCGCCTTTTGCACTTCTTGGGCTGAAATGGGTTGTGATTGTTCTTCATTGGTGTGCGCCCCTACCTGAGGGAGGTCTAGTGAGTCCAAGTAGCCCGAGGGGTCGATCGACCCAGAGGACTCCGAAGTATAAAGGGCTCTATAAAAATCCTCAAAGGCTCTAGCTTTGCCCTCCTCCTCTCTGTGGGAAATGCCTTTTTCGTCCACTTTGTGCTTGATGTACTCCCGCTCCTGTTTAGCCCGTAGTTGGCGCGCCAGTAAAGTGCCAACTTTATTCCCACTCTCGTAGCCCTTGGAGTGGAGTCGTAAAATAGATTTTTCAGCTCTGTTAGTGTAAATGGCCTGTAGTTTCCCTTTCAGGGCTGTGACCTTCCTAAGGGTCAGAACTGAAGGTTGGGACTTATGCGTCTGTTCCGCGGATTTAAGGTAACTTTCTAATTGGAGACGCTCCGCACCTTGCTGGGAACGTAACGTAGTGGCCAGTTCAATGCACTTGCCCCGGATTACAGCCTTAAGGGCATCCCAAGTAGTGGAGTGAGAGGTGTCCTCAGGTGCATTCGTCTCGAGATACCCTTTTATAGTCTTCCGAAGGTTGTCTCTAAGGAGACTATCCCTGCATAAAAAGTGTGGAAAGTACCATCGGGCATGTTTAGGGCGCGGGTTTGGCCAAGTAATTTCTACGGGGGCATGGTCCGATAAGCAGATTGGGTGAAACTGAGACTGTAAAACAGATGGTAACAGGGCTTGGCTCAGGAAAATGTAATCGATACGGGAGTACGTTCTGTGGGAATGCGAGAAGAACGAGTAGTCCCTCACTGTGGGATTGGCATCCCTCCATACATCCACCAATCCCAAGCGCTGAAGTTGTGAGTGCAGCGCCTTGCCAAATGCCCCCCCTGGAGCCCTATGTGAATGTGACGTGTCTCTGTCCAAATCCCGGACTAGATTGAAGTCCCCCAAAAGCACTATATCCCCCCGAGCAAAAGTTTCTAGAGTCATAAGGAAGGAGAGGATGAAATCCTGTTGACCCGTGTTAGGTGCATAGAGCGCCGCAAATGTGCATGGTCGACCCCTAAGATCCCCCCTGACCATGAGGAACCTCCCGTTCCTGTCCGCTTTAGTGTCCTGAGCTTGCAAAGGAACCCCTGCATGAAACAACAGTGCCACCCCATTTTGTTTAGAGGAATGTGAGGACCTAATTATGTGGGGATAAGCCTTGTGGCGCAGTCTCTGATCATCGGATTTTTTGAGATGTGTTTCCTGAAGAGCTACTATGTGAACATTGTGGTCAAGCATGTACTTCCAGAATCGCTGGCGCTTATTGGGGGAATTTAACCCCCGTGCATTCCAAGATACCACCCTAACTGCCATGAGTACATAGGGAAGAATGTTGCCGTAGTGGTGAGGGACCCCCTCGACTCGACCCACTGGATATCCCACCCCCCCTCCCCTCCCGAAACCAATAAAGATAATAGCACCATGACATCTAACTAAAATAAAAAACCACAACAAACATATGAAATGAGTGTGTGGAGTCCCCCTCCTAGAGGGGAAGTCCAAAACTAAGAAACACTCCAGGAACATTACTAATTCCCATCCCCCAGCCCTTGCCCTAGCAGAAGAAAAAAAATAAGGCTTTCATTGCGTGAGGAAACTGTTCCCCCCCCCAAACCGAGAAACTGTTAACAGAGACATTTAAAACTGTTCAGTGAGTAGCCTCAACAATGTCCCGAGTATACATCTCCAGCTTGTTTTGCCGGACAGGCCCCGGCTTTCACAGCCCAACCCCCTGAGGCCTCCCCCCTCCGTGTATTTGGAAGACCATCCCCAGCCTGAGCTCTCAATGACAGTTAGCTCACGTGTTGACTGTGGCGGGCACCAGGAGTAACTGCTCAAGGGACAGCGGGGCAGCCATCCCGCAGCGAAACGTGGAAGATGCAAGTCCTCCACTCCATCCATATCCCAAGACTCCCACCTGACCCACTCTTGGGCGAAAGAGGGAGGTGAGTGAAGACCGTCGTCACTCCCTCCGTACCAGTGGTTGGGGATCTCACTTCTCCCTTAAAGCTGTGGCCTCAGTCTGGAGTTTTTGTATTTTTCCTGCCCATTCTGCGCCATTGTCCGCCATGGCGTCGATCTGATCGGCTTTCTCCTTCGTGGTCCGAAGAGGCTTTGGAGAGTTCCAAGCCCAGCAAGGCCGCCGCCTCCAATAGCTCCACGCAATGTTGCTGTTTGTTTTGCCATAGGAAGGCTATCCCAAAGGGGTATGTCCAACGGTACCTGACGTTTTTCTCTCTTAGATATTCGGTGACAGGTCGGAACTGCTGACGGCGTATGAGAGTGGCCTGGGCTACATCCTGATAGAGGGTGCACGTGGTGTTTTGGAAGGTAAGTGAATCGGAGGCCCTAGCTTTTTGCAGGACTAGCTCTTTTATTTTAAATGAGCTGAACTTCGCCAGAACATCTCGTGGGCGACGATTCTCCCCTGGTAGGCGCGGGCCAACTCTATGCACTCTCTCCAGCCGGACCTCCGGGCCATCTTCTCCAAGAGCAGAGGAGAAGAGACCCACCATGAACGCCTCCAAGTCTGGGCCCTCGCATTCCTCCTCCAGGCCTCGGACTCTTATATTTTCGCGGCGTGAACGATTTTCCAAATCTTCGCATTTGAGTAGTGAGTCGCGTAGTTGCTTGTGTAGGGCGGCCGTGCTTTCTTCCAGAGATTTAATCTTACCCGCTGTCTCCTGTTGCTGCGCTTCCAAATCGAGTGTACGTGTTCCCACGGAGTCTACATCTGCCTGGACCGACACTAGTTTCTCGCGCACCTCCACGCGGAAGGTTTCGAAGGAGGCTTCCATGTCCGCCTTAATGTCCGCCCGCAGCTCGGTGCGGAGCTCTTGTTTGAAATCTCGCAGGGAAGACAAGAGATCGTCTCGGGTCAGTGCCATGGTCACTCCCTCCTCCGTAGTCCCCTTTCCAGCCGTCGTGAAGTAGTTGGAGACCCTATTATTGAGGTTCCTCTTGGGTGGCATAGGGGGCCCTCCGCCCGGCCAGCCCTCGGCCGCCCCTCGCGTATTTGGAATCTGCGCCGCTCCGGTGGCCACACACAGGGACTCCCTCGGCCACTTCCCCGCTCGCGGATTCACCCTACTCCTCTGCTCCAGGTAGCATACCCAGTCCGCTTGCAGCGCCTCTTCCGTCAGCCCTCAAGAGTCAGCAGGTTCACGAGAGGATGTCACCCACTCACCACCTCAGCGCCCTCTATTCGCTCTTTACCCTCGCTTCCAGCCCCCTCGCAATGGGCACATATCAGCAAGGTAAGGCCTCCTGGCAGCCATGTTAGGGTCAGGCACTCCTCTTCCAGGCAGCCTCCGCGCGAATCAAAGGACCCCCTCCTATGTCTACCTTCGGCCTCGCTGTAGATTCACCCTTGTGAGGGAAGAGGGTCGCAGCTCCTCCAATGAGACCCCTGGGACTTCGCCAGCAACCCAAGGGGATGAGAACTTCTGGGGGGTCGGTCCTGCCGTCTCCAGCAACGTTTGGTGGGCTGCTATTTACTGAGGTAGGGCAACGCGTTCATGCCCGCGGTGATCCTTCCCCGCCGTGCCTCCGAGAGTGGCCGCTCGCGAGCTGCTCATCGCGGCTGTCCGCCATCTTAGGGAGCTCCGCGTCAGGCCCAGGGCGGTCTCGCATGTCACCGGGAGTGATTGCGGGGTCAAGAGATGCGTCTGCGCTCCCCCGCGGGCGCCGATGGCAGGGCTTACCCGGGGACAACCACTGCTGTGCGTTGCGGGCGTCCGTCAGCTCCGTGCTCTGACCTTCTGAGCCCGGACCTCCGCCATTTGCCTTTGGCACCGCTGCACCGCCCGGCGCTCCTCGGGACTCGGCTGGGCTCTCACCGGGTCTCCTAGACCCCGCACCCCGGGTCGCGATGTTCTGCGCTGTTACGGCATCCAGGAACAGTGTTCGTCAAGCCGGTGCGATGCCTTTATGCTTCACAGTCAGTAGGGCCTGGGACGGAGCCGATCGGGATCATGTCCGATCGGCCATGTTGGTTAGCCACGCCCCCCGACCTTTAATTTTAAACAGTGTAACTCAGCTATGTTTTATCTCCAATTGCTGCTAACTGATCAGATTTGCTTCACGGTGTACAATTATCTTGCTGCTGTGGTGAAAGCTGGAAAGAAGGTGGGTAAGTAAATATGTCTTGCCTTCGTTTGTTCTTTTTTTACATCTTTTTTTAATGTTTTTAAATTATTTGATTTTAATATTTTAGAACTGTACTGTAGGCTTTTGTCTAAATAGTGAATAAGTATATGAAATAATGATATGATTTGTGTGTTTGCTTGATTTGACTGTACTTTGGGACTTTTTATCAATCATGATATGTAACTGTATTTTGTTTATTTAGCTTTTCTTTGCTTTTATGGTATATTTTTAACTGAATAAAGCTTTTTTTAAATGAAAAATACTCTTTTTTACATAAATGAAAGTATTTGACTGAACAATCATTTATTTGGGTTTCTGGGTGTATTTTGTTTTGAGCGCCTGTGCCCACCTTACACCTACCAGGCAGGGGCCTGAGAAGCCATGGACTGCTCGACCCGTACTACCACTGAGGATCAAGTGCTGAAGGGTACTAGGCCCAGTTGCTCAGAGCCCATAGCAGACCGGGCCCGGGACATCAGAAGTAACCACCATGGTTGGGGGCCAGTGATTCCTGCTTGAGTTGGGGCCCTCTGAAAGGGGTTTTGACAGGCACTTTGTACTGCTTGATGCTATTTCTACTTAAAACTTTAAAAAAATCAAATCCCTGGTTCCCCTCATTGGATGTTTGCCATTTTGGTGTTATTTTGTTTATTACATTTTACTTTATTTTTCCTATTCGTTTTGGAATTTTTATTGTTTTTATTGTTCTGCATTTTACTGCTCTGTGCCATAATTACCAAGCGATTGACCTCAGGTTTAACTGCTCAACTAATGACTCAATTTCTTACAGCCAGATATGGGAATTCCTGTCTGAAATTGATTGGGTTCTGCTGAGACCCATGCTCAGCCATGCAGTTCAAACAAATAATAGCTGCTATTGGGCCTCCCCTTCTGTGAGTTGTGAAAGGTCAGTGTTACTCCCCTTTAAAAAGTCCACTGTGAATCCAATAGACAGTGAAACTTTAGATCAAACTCTTTATTGGTTACTCTGAAAGTACCTGAGAAATTAAGTACTGATAACCTCAGAGTGTAATGAGGATAAACCAACAAAAGAGCACTCACATTAGAACTATTATCCAGTTATATGGCAAACCGAACGAGCCCTGTGTTTGTGTCCTGAGACGATCCAAAATGCTCAAAAAATTGTAGGCTGAACCCTTTCACGCCAATGTAGGTGTCATGCTTCATAATGGGGCTACCTCATTTTTCAGAAATTATTGTGATGATGAATAGGCTCCCTGTTTTCAGGGAGTACATTTTGTGTTAGTAGTATGAGTTCAAGGGTTATATGCTAAAAATCTTGGGCCTTTTCTAAGAGATACTACATTATTACTGGAATGCCACGGAGCTGATTAAAATAGAGTTAGGATGCATAGGAGCGTTATTCCTTCAGCACTGTACATTGTGTATTGAGGGTGCTAGTCTTATTGAATAGCCTGTGCAGTTGCACAGAGTCTGTTCTGGTGTCAGACCTGACAACTAAAGGTTTAGTGCAGATGGTGATGTCAGCTGTCTATTTTTTATTTTTATTGGTAACTTTTGACAGTGTCAACCATGAAATTTCCTTGAGGTACCTTCTAGAGTGTGGTATAGCAGGTACAACTTCAACATGAAGTAAATTCTATTTGGAATGCAGAACTTAAGTTACTGTGCTTTCCTCCATTTAGCACTTCATCTCATACTGATAGTTCTGTGGTTCGCCATGGCTTTTCATTGTCCCTTATCCTATTTAGGTATCTCCTGCAGACAGTTTTAGCTGAGTGTTGTTGAAGATCTTGATTGGATGCCTTTATTTTCTGTCTCTTTTCTCTGCTTCTTATTTAATGGCTTTCCTCCCAATTGTTTGAGTCTCCTGCCTTTGGACCACTTACTTTTTTACTGTTTTCTTTTGGGATGATTTATGTCCTTCCACTGCTTGCATTCTGGTAACTACATGGTTTTTCTTAGCACTGTATTGGAGTGCTTTTGTTTTCTTGCTCTCTGCCTTGCATGTTAAATTTCCTTTGAAATACATGTCCCTCCTACACTGTGTGCTGTTCCCTCCTCCCCTTCTCTAGCTTGACCATTGCTTCCCTCACCCCATCCTGCCAAACTTTTTTGTTTTCATTTTTTATTTTCTCCCACATGAAGGTCTTCTGTTGCTCCCCACCTTTTCCTCTGCCACTCCCTATTGCTTCCCCATGGTTGACTTCTCCCCCATCCGTTCCTCCCTTATCCCTCCACTCCTCCTGTCACGGTGTTTGTGTTTTTAAAAAAAAATGCTTTTTTGAAATTTTCAAGTTTTGTAGAGGGCCTGGCAGCTGCAAATTACTGCCGGGCTGTTTCTTTTTTAAAAAGCACTTTCACACACACTTACTTATTTTTATATATTTTTTATTTACTACTCTAAGAATAGCATCTGCTATCTTGGAGCAGAAAATGATCACTGCGTCATGCTATATTCACATGTATGTTGACGCATGCAGAACTATATGCCATTGGGGCTGCCGTAGCATGAACTAAAGGAGAGCTACAAGGTTGAGAAATCTGCCAATTGAAGCCCGACCTTCTAGCAATCATTGCTTGCCAGAAATCTTTGCCGATCAGAAACATTTGGTTTTACTAAGGTAGCAAGGATGGCATCAGAATTTTAAAGAAAGAATATATTTTTCAGTATGTTGCTTACATTAAAAAAATACTCGTATTTTGTAGCAGTCTAAAGTTTGTTCTTATTTTTTATTATTTTGGTAAAGCAGACAAAAACCAGGTGGATAAGGAAAACATATGACAACATGTGATTTGCCCATTTAGGCATTATCACTTGGGGCTTTCCCAAGGTTACAACATAAAAAAGAGGGAAAATAGAAATTTCAGTTTGGACAATTTGAATCTTGACATATATTTGTTACTAGAATAGATGAAACATATGTACAAATGTTCTTTTAGGGTGACCTCTATCCACCGTGTAAACTCTATATTTTCAGTGGCTAGGCTGTTTTTTTCCAGTTGAGACAACATACTATTGAAGGAAACTAGCCATTGAGGGCCTCAATATAATTATTTAAGAGACTTTGGCTTAGAGAATGGTGTGGCTTCCCTCCTCTTGATGTTTTGCCTGTCACTATACCAAGCTTCTGACTCCCCATATTGATTTCTTGAGCATTACAGCAGTGTACAGCTGTGGGAGTTCCATATATATATAAAGTAATCCATAGACTGATTATTAACTATAGATGCAGCATAACAACACTATCAGAATAGTGGACACGCTCTCTCTCGGTGGATACTGCTTTTAAAACTAGGACATTTTTTTCACACTTTCCAACTTATACGGAATTCATTGATCATATCATAATTCCTGCAAATGACAAATATGGCTGAAAATTTAGGACTTACTTACACAGATGAGGAAATCGATAATACTCTGGCCCGCGCTTACCCAATGATCTAAACATCCCCCAATCCAGGGCCCAAATGGATGATTGGGATTCATTATCTGAAATAACAAAGAAACCAATTAGGACCGTCGTCCATGGGGTCATGTTGACAGAATATCTGCATGCCAGTGCAACACCCAGAGGACTTTGGGTCGACAACGTTCCCCATATCTTTCTAGACGACATCACATATAAGAAAGACTGGGCATCCCTCTTTTGGCGATGCACGCAGGACTGGCTATTCATTATAATTGAGGCTGTCAAAAGACTTTCAGAGGCCCTTACTATCAAGATCCAAAAAAGCAAAAGTAAACTTAAGACAATGGTACATGCCACAGTCTTTAAGAAGAGATTAGACAAGATTAACAAGGAAATGTCTGAAATGAAAGACTTCCTTATGCAGAGTAAGATACCTGAAACGTTTTTTCTAAGAGAAAGTCTACCCTTATGTAAGAGAGGACTACAATCCCCAAAGAGATCAAGATAGGGATCAATCAGACTATGACTCCTCGGGATGGAGCTCTTCAGACTCGACCGGCTGGAGCAGTGGTGATGAAACTAAAGGGAGACACAGAATTAGAGGCAAGAGCAGAGGTAGAGGCCACGGCTGGCAACAACCCTGGCAGGAACCATATTACAACGAAATACCTGCTCACTTCTTTAAAACTTTCCCCCCCTATTTGGGAGTTAGATGAGCCCCGATATGGGAGGGCACCCATCACACTTCCCACCCATGTTTTGGCTTTTTTTAGGCAGTTGCTGATATTTAACCTGATGGATTTGCCCCCAACAGAAGAACAAACATCTATCCTCAACAAAGAGCTCTGCTTTGTACCTACACCAACATTTGACAAGTTCCGCCTTCACAGCGAGATGGCTGAATTTTGTAGAACTCAAACTCAAAGCGTTCTTCAAAGATAAAGAAAACGTCATAGAAGAAGGGTATACCGATCTTAGGAGGAAATCCACCTTCTGCCCCCTGAACACCATGGTCCCGGTGGAGATTCTGGCTTTCAAACAAGCCATTCTCAAGGAGATCGAATCAAAGGATGCCTCCACATACAAAACATTCTACAACACAACCGGCAAAAAATGAAAAGCCTTTTGGGAACTTACAGAGAATCACGAATTGGTCATAAAACCAGCAGATAAGGGCAGAGGGATCAACAAACTTGACTACGAGAGACAGTGTAAGGATCTATTGAACGACCAAAGATACTACAGAATCGTCACACAGGATCCTACGGCAAAACTGATAAAGATAATTGAGAATATGGTAGAAGAAGCAGAAACAAATGGTTGGATTTCTAAGAAAGAGGCTGACTTTCTATGCACTATGGAACCTAAATCACCGTACTTTTAGTCCCTTCTAAAGATGCACAAAAACAGGTCTCACCCTCCAGGCCTCCCAATCGTGTCAGGGATTGGTTCCATTGTCAAAACCCTGTCACAATTTGCGGATTATTTTCTAAGGCCGATACTACAACAGACACCAACATATTTAAAGGACACAGGCGACCTTCTTAGGCTACTAAAAGAACTCCCTTTTGACACCGGAAGAAACGTACTGGTGGGCCTCGATATTGAGAGTCTTTAAACCAGTTTTCCACTGAATGCTACGCTGGATAGAATTGAACTGATTCTGTTCAAAGGAAGCTGGCAATATCGGACACCAAGACACTTCATACTGGAATGCTGCAGGTTGGCTCTTACAGAGCATTAATTTGAGTATGAGGGCATGCTGTACTTACAAATCCACGGAACATCGATGGGCAGTACCTTCGGCCCCAGTCTGGCCAGACTATACGTCAGCCACTTTGAAGAAATACACATCTTGTCCGATACTAACCCATACAAATAATGAATCACCCTGTGTAAGCATTACATTGATGACATTCTCATTTTATGGGAAGGCGATGAAAACATGGTTCAAGAATTACTCACATGGCTAAACGCACGGGATCAATTCTTGAATTTCACAAGCAGTGTAAACAACACATCACTTCCTTTTTTGGACGTTACCATCTTTGCCAGTGGCACACAGCTTGAGGCAAAAACATATTACAAACCCACTGACAAAAACAGATAACTCCTGCTCAGTAGCTTCCACCCATGCTCACTAAGGGAGAACTTATCATAGAGTCAGTTTCTTCTTATACATAGAAACTGTAGAAACATTAAGGATTATAAAACTCAATCAAATGAACTGAAGGCAAAACTCAGGATCAGAGACAATCCCTCCCACATTGTTGCAACATACTACAAATGCGCTAGAAATCAAAATAGAGATATTCTATTAAAAAATAGAGAAAAGACTCTGGCCGAAGACATATTGACATGTGTCACTACTTACAATGCTATATCAAATCAGCTGAAAAAAGTGTGAAGAAGAATTGGAATATAATCAATTCAGGACCACTCAACTGGTTGAAACCCTGCTGTGCACATAAAAGAGGAAGGAATCTGCGGGATCAACTCATTTACAGATGACCCCAGCAGACAGAGAGAAGAATGGGGACAGTTTCCACAGCATGGGGCCTGCCACCTTTGTTGGGCCCACTTCCATGTGGCTCATGTTCAATATGCCACCTGACCTTAGCCTCTAAAACTATTGATTTGGACACAAACCTGCGATGGACGCTCAGAAACCACACACACTCTGTAACAGCTCCCATGTTATCTACATGATCAGGTGCCCTTGTAACCTTCGTTACATGGGTATGACATGCAGAAAAGTGAAAACCCAGATTGGGGAACATAGAAGCAATATCAGGTGTAAAAGATCAACAACACGGATGGGCAATCACTTTCTGACTGGGGAACACTCTGCGAATGATTTGCAATCAATCAATACATTTGTATAGCGCACTACTCACCCGTGAGGGTCTAAAGGCGCTGGGGGGAGGGGTGCTGCTACTGCTCGAATAGCCAGGTCTTGAGTAGCTTCCTGAAGGTAAGCAGGTCCTGGGTCTGCCGTAGGAGGATGGGGAGGGTGTTCCAGGTTTTGGCGGCGAGGTGGGAGAACGATCTGCCGCCGGTGGTCGCTCTTCGGATGCGGGGGACGGTGGCAAGGGCGAGGTCGGCGGAGCGGAGCTGGCGGTTCGGGGTGTAGAAGGTGAGTCGTCTGTTGAGGTATGTTGGTCCAGTGTTGTGGAGTGCTTTGTGTGCGTGGGTGAGGAGCTTGAAGGTGATCCTCTTGTTGACGGGAAGCCAGTGCAGGTCTTTTAGGAGGGGTGTGATGTGGCTGCGGCGAGGGATGTCGAGGATCAAGCGTGCAGAGGCGTTCTGTATGCGTTGTAGTCGTTTCAGGAGTTTGGCCGAGGTTCATACGTAGAGGGCGTTACCGTAGTCCAGTCTGCTGCTGACGAGGGCCTGGGTGACCGTTCTTCTTGTTTCAGTGGGGATCCACCTGTAGATCTTGCGGAGCATGCGGAGGGTGTTGAAGCAGGAGGACGAGACGGTGTTGACTTGCTTGGTCATGGAGAGTGTTGAGTCGAGGATGAACCCTAGGTTGCGTGCGTGGTCGGTGGGTGTTGGTGCTGCTCCCAGTGCGGTCGGCCACCAGGAGTCGTCCCACGCCGAGGGAGTGGAGCCGAGGATGAGGACTTCCGTCTTGTCTGAGTTCAGCTTCAGGCAGCTGATCTTCATCCACTCGGCGACGGCTTTCATTCCCTCGTGGAGGTTGGTTTTGGCGGTGAGGGGGTCCTTGGTGAGGGAGAGGATTAGCTGGGTGTCGTCGGCGTTGGAGATGATGTTGAGGTTGTGCAGTCGGGCGACGTGAGCGAGTGGGTGGTTCTTGAGACTCTTGACCATATTGATACCCATGCAGACAGAAATTTGTTGCAAAAAGACAACGTTGGATTTATTGTTTGAAGACATTCCTTAATGGACTCAACAATAAAATTCCTTGGTCACAGGTTGCCCAATAGGATTAGATAACGTGTTACATTAACTCCTATAAACACCTGGTTTCTCCCACATCTTTGGGATACTTTTGGGGTTCAAATATAACACATGTGAAAAACTCAGATCATATTCCTTTACAGGAACTAACATACTGTGACCAGACTCCTACGAACAATAGATTTGACCTGATCAATATGTGTGTCCTTATCTACAATTGCCGTACACATCTATGCAAGATAATTTTCCCGCCTGGTTCAAAGATACGTTATTGATGCCAATACACAAAACATCCTTGGCTTGATTCACATATGTGCCCACATCTGTATGACAGTTGTCATCCATGACTAGTACAGTCCATTATTATCATGATGACCTTAGTAAAAGGGCTATATGCTTGTTTTGAGGGCAATTTTAGTCTGGCCATTTTGAAATAATTTTTATTTAGTTTAGATTTATTTTCCCTGTCTTTCTTAAGAGCAAGGCAAGCCAAATTATTCTCCGAGTAACATCTTGTGAATAATATCTACAACAGAGTTTTTACATTTTACTCTTCGATCAAAAAAGCCCTGTCATTCTTCACTTTCTAATGAATGGACGTGAGCGCTAGTGGTGGACAGCACCTGTGATCAATTAGCCGTCCGCTCACATCTACAGATATGCAGACTGACTGCACTCCCTTCAATATGCTGGTTGGGAAGGACGCCAGAGCGAAGCATGGGCGAGAAGCTTCACAAGTAAGTACAGATGCCCACATCTATCGGATAACTAGAGACCTGTGTGCAAGAAATGGTTATGCCACGTGGAGTTAACCCTAAGTTATCTTTTTATCGATTTTTTTCAAGGTAGTGCAGCCAAATTGCCTGTCTCTTTCCTGTGTCCTTTAAAGCTTTAGCATTCCGCACCTAAGGAACATTTGTGTTTTACTAGCTCTTTACCGGCATTAGGTTACTTATCAACAAATTCAATACTCATGGATGGTTCATTTTTGTATTGAACCCACTCCAGGGTGTTTTGGCTGAGAACGCAGCTATCCTTACAGCATCCATTACCTCAGTTCGGAGTATATGTCTCACAGCCTTTTCTAACTCGCCCCAGCACCTTTATTAATTACAAACGATCACCTCATTTCAACAACCTTAAGAGTATGCAATGCGCTTCTCACCATTAGCACCTTTAAGGCATTTTTCCTGCAACTCTCTCTTGCACTTTTGTTGAATATGAGCGATCACCTCATTTCCTTCCCTTAATCGTATGCAGTGCTCTTCAGTCCATTAGCGCCTTTTACACACTGCAGGATCTGAATAATCCCTCTAACTAGAGTGTATAAACATACATTTATTTCTATGCTACTAGTTTAACACTATGCAAATAATTGACGCCACCATATACATAGTTATTTTTACTCTGTGTCCACTCGCAGACACTGTGTTCCACCGTCGCTGAGCATGACACACACAATGGGTGTTGTAGGTCCATATCATAAGGACGTATATTTTTGCTTCTTAGGGCACATATCTAAGTTCAAAATCACAATGCTGATTCAACAATATGAAAAACAGTAACATTTACAATTTCTTAGATGTCCATCTGTTTGTTTTCATTGTGCTTTTTCTTTTCCATAGCAATTCATTTCCTGGACTGTCTAAGTCAATGAACTTACACCTTTAGTTCCAGTGAGGATTGTCCCATCTGGCACCATCAGAGATTTGACATACAATAGTCCTGAATAAAGCCAACAACCTTTCCGGGCGCAAGTAGGCTGAAACATGTCGATCATGCTGATAGATGTGAAGGACATATAACTCATCCATAACACATCGCATAGTACTTTTTACTCTTACCCTCTGCCCCAGTTTTTTATAAATAGTAAACATCTGGGGTGGAAGGTAATTTTACTTCACTGCGCTTTTTCACAGACCCCACCATGTCTCTACACCTAGAGACTCATCCTCCTGGTGGGGGAAAGACACTATGATGAAGCTATCTTCTACTAGTACGTCAGTGGAGACAACATATTACTAAAGGAAACTAGCCATTGAGGGTCTCAATATAATTTTTAAAGAGATTTTGGCTTAGACAATGGTGTGACTTCACAACTCTTGCGGATCACTATAGGAAGCTAAGTGAACTCTCTATTTTTGCTTCTCACTCCCCCATATGGATTTCTTGAGTTTTTTCCAAATGCCTAATTATGGTGCCACACACGCAAGTGTGAAATGGAAACAATAAAGTCAAATAGGCAAGAGCTGTAGAACAAGTCTTCAAACATCATTAACTGACCAAGACATTGAAGACATACATTCACCTTATTTACAGTGACAGCGACACCTAGCGTAGAGGATCTCGTGCTAGAACTGGAAATTGGCCTATTTTTCACTACTGATACCATCTTCTCTTTAAAATTGAAGAAATAATGCCAACCCAATCATTAATCATTCTTCATGGGAGGAATAGGAACTATGACAACAGAAAATGTAAATCCTTCTTGAACATCCTACTATTGCCACCACTTACCTGTTATCAGAAGTCTACAAGGAAGGTTCACCACCTCCTGGGAGACATGTCGTAGCAGGAATCAACTCTGTCTTTTCACACTTAAGATAGTATATTGACTTACAACTCCAACCATTTGTAAAGGATCCCCTACTTTTACAAGACACACAAAAGATCTACTTATCAAAATTCTGAATATCTACTGGCAAAATGATTTTTGATGGCTACTATTAATGTACTAATCCTATATATGAGTGTAATACAAATGGAATGCCCTTAGCTATGAGATAATTCCTACTTGGACTTACACGTTCTGTCTCAGACACCCAGGTTGAATTTGTGGATTGTGTGATTTTTATCTGTAACAACACTCTAAAGACCAGATTACACCTCAAGAGCCCAGCTGTTAACAGTACAGTACACCACTCAAGCTATCATTCTCAACATCAGATAACCAATGTTCGACTGGGGAATTTCCGAGAAAAAGGAGAATTTGCAGCACCAACAAATCATTAATTTTGTTCTGACAAAATTAAAATTCCAAATGTGTTTAGACTGGTTTATTGTAATGCCATTAATCTTAATTTACCAGCAAAGGCTTTTTAAAGGAGCTGCAGCGAGTGCACATTTGGTGAGCTAGGCTTGTTCTGAATCTAAAGAGATCTTATTCTAATTCTCCTACCTTAGCCCCCTTGCACTGGCTCTCAGTAAAGCAGGGAGTTAAATTCAAATCTCTCTGGTTTGTGCACAAGGTGCTTTGTGATCAGGTCAACACCCTCTTTTCTCAGAGATTCTCCAAGACATTGCTCAAAATGTGGTGTGGTTCATTAGGGCCCGTTTTTGCTTCATTGTTAAAGTGCTTTATTATTTTTATGATTTTAAGCTTATACATATATTAAATTTAATTTTAGAATATGCGTTTAATTTTAGTTTAAAGTGTTAGTCTCCCTCCGGCCAAGGAGTGGATGTGGTGAGCTACATTAAGGCTCGTGCAGAAAAGCTTCCATTTTACAAGTTCACGTTTAAACTTGACATCTTTTTAGACTGTAACTTTTAACATAATTTGCACATACATGATAACGTACTGAGAAAGTTCTCTGCTTGCAATGAATGTTTCTTTTTAAGCATTTTATCAGAACACTGTACATTCTGTTCAAGGATAAAGTACACTGAGCACGCTGCCTTTGTATTTTGTTGTCTGTTTGGAGACAGCTCTGAATCAGAAAGACATAATAACATTAGCAATGGCCCTCAGACACAGTGCAAACTGAACCGGTTTTGATGATATAAACTGCTTCTGAGTTTTGGCTCATCAGAGGAGCACTTCCATGGATTATCCTGGACGTTCGCCTGTGACTGATTGACAGCCCTGCTGACTTACATCACTATCCTACAAAGGACAGCAGCCTTTTATACACCAGACTGGCTTCCGGATACATCATACATACAGGTAAGTGGGGAGTTAGGCTGCTCCAAGAGATCTGGCAGAATGCACTTCGTACTATGCACTCTTCAGTATAGTTAGTGATGGGTAGGGTTATCATTATGATATATATTCATAAAATCACTGCAACGTTATAATGGTTGAATTATTCGTCTTCTTCACCATTCTTGTATTGCTGGTAACAATGTTTTGTTTCCTTCCACTAATAATTGCAGCTCATGTATTTTACACAAGAATCCAATTGCTTCAATAAATGTGTGAAAGTCCAATTAGTGTATTTCTTGTGTCTCCCTTTGGGCATGGGTAAGGTAACCACGAAATTGTAGATCTGTTTCCACGATTTCCTTGAGGGAGTCAGAGTCGTCATGTTCTGAGGTTGCAGATACCATCCGGTACCCTGTCAGGTTTAGAGGTCCAAATGGCGCACTGTGAGCTAGCCAGAAATTAGTCCAACATATTCTGATTTTGTGCATTAACTCACCTCGCTCCTCATATTTTGACGCGTATGTTGTCCAAATGCACAGTCTTACTTGATTAGTAGGAGCTGTATGAGAAAAGCCTAAAAAGTCATTTTTGGTAACAGTTTCTAAAGTGTGCCAAGCTGCCCTTGAATGCAGAGCCTTTACTGTCACTGCTGCCAAGCATCCGAACACTTTGCAATTTTTCTTTTATTGTCAAGTCTCCTTATTGAAATAAAGAAAGATTTAGAAAATTTAGCTTTTCTGTTCAGTTAGTCGTTTGGCAGACGCTTAATTACTTTTTTTTACTGTCAGTATGACTCGGATCTGTATCCCCAAGATAACTTCGGTCTACATTTGCTCTTTATAAATATTTTTAAAAAACATTGAAAATAGTAGACCGCAAGATCATCACACTTTATGGCCAGAGGTTACAAGAAAATTACCATGAACTATCATTACAGTTTGTTCCACAGGTAGAACCACTCTGTTAAAGGATTTGAAAGATCAACGCATCAGCATAAACTAAGAAAGATCAGATTCATAACTAAATTCTATGAGGGACAATTTTACCTCAGAAAAGCTGTTACGAAGAACTGCCACTTTTGAAAAGTATATTCCCCACTGACCGAAGTTTTAACTGAAACACAAAGTATGTCCTCCCAATCTTCATAACCTTTTGTGTCCATCGGTGTTTAAGGATCTACATAAATTCTCATCTACCATACTGATGAAACCTTGTGGCTTTCACAATTGTAATATATACAATGCAGGCCCAAGTGCCCCTAGAAATTTCTTTATAAGGATACAAGATGTTTTTCCTGTTCCCGAAATGTTGAAATCCAGCAGCAGCCTTGTTCACAACCTTGCTATCTACTGAGTCATCTGTCCTATGTAATCTATCTTATGTAGGCAGTACCATCCACCCCTTTAAAACAAGAATAAAGGAAAACTACAGGAGGCAGCACCCCCCACCTCCTAAAGCCCCAACATCCTTTCTGAAAATTGAGGGATTTACCTTTAATCTGCAGAGGTAGACAGTGTGAACAGAAAGCACACTAGATACCCGGAATACATTTTTATTAGAAGAAAATGGGTTGGGAGCCGGCCCATCCTGTCATTGGGCTGCAACCCACTCCCCTTCACTGAAGCCTACACATCTTTCTGCCCCCACCTCGAAGGCTTATAGCCCAAATATTGCAACCATCCCTATCGCAAGCAAGAGGACATTTGTATTCCTTTGGTTTTACTTTTGACATATGGGCCAGCAGAGAGGGGAAGGAAATTTCCATTCCATCCCCACGGTGCCCAGAGGTAGGACCTTATGCCAATTCCTGGTATTTCTGCCTTGGGCAGGAAGGTAAGAGGTTAACCCTCCAATCTTCTCTCTAAGGAAGCAGAAAGACTCTGATGCCTGGTGGTGGAGGCTGCAGTCCAGTGCCATGTTTGGCAAACTGTCACTCCATTCTGTCCTCCATTTTTTCCTGATCGTCTGGTGGGCTTTCTGAACCCCACTGATAATATCCCTGAATCGGTGGTGCTAGGGTACTTCTGCTCGCCAGACTATCATGGAAAAAAGTGAGAAAAGCAGTGGAAAGGGGTGGAGCGCTGGATCATCTTGGCATCTGGCCTCACATGAGGCACCAACAGTAATTTGCCCCCATGGGGAGGCAGAATTAGGGGTTTTGCAAGGTCATATCAAAGTTGCATACAAAGAAATACTGATTTCCTCTAACTTGCCATGGGGAATAGCTGCATTTTTTGGGTTCTAGGTCAGCCGGTACCTAGTGAACCATACCAGCCCAGGGCATTTTTGAAGCCTAGAGGCCCTCGAGTGTCCAGGGTGATGTTGCTTGCCTGGATCCTAACAAGATCCTTTACCCATAATGCCTTGAAAATGTAAAATATATGCGTACAATCCCCAATTTTCTCTCTTTTTCTTTCCATGGCGGATGGCTACAGCATTCCAGCTTGGGGTCGGACATCATCCAAAGAGCCTTACAAACCCAGGGCAGTTATGAAACTGAGACACCCCAGGAGAATGCAGGGTGGTGTGGATTGCTTTGTCCAGTCCTAGACCTCAGGCTCTTGGATCTTTTCCCCTGTGAACGGTTCTATTGGCTCTGAAATCAGGAGTCTTAATGGTGTCTCTTGACTTGCAAGGTGCGTGTCTCCATACACCGATCCTGCATTCTCACTGGATGTTCCTGCTCACAAAGGTGATGACAATAGAAGTGGCACACCTCCGAAGGTCAGGAATCCCAGTGTTTCTGTACCTGGATGACTGGCTGTACCTGGATGATTGACTGCTCAAAGCCAGCTTCCCAACGCTGATGTCGCACCACCGCCAAACAACAGCATCTTTGTTGTTCGACCTAAGCTTTTCAGTCAATGTGCCCAAGTCTCACCTAGAGCACACCCAACACCTCCTGCTCATAGGGGCAGTACTTGACACAGCATCGCTTCAGGTTTTTCCTGCTTCCCAGAGGATTCAAGACATTCAGGTTATCATTTTGATGTTTCAGGAGGGCGCTCTGATTCCGGTACTGATCATCTTGTTTCTGCTGGCTTCCTGTTCTCTCTCTCTTTTTTTGTAAGTATTTTTTATTGGTTTTTGTAATTGCGTTATGTGCTTCAGTGTCACATAGCTGTCGACCTATGACAATAGGGAAGCTATCAATATCGATATTGTGCTTGGACAACAATAAGAACAAGGTGGTACATGAAGGCCTAGCTTTCAACACACGTCTGCCCCAGTGTGGGTCTCTGCTATCATTAGCATTCGATATAATGACATTTTGTCTTAACAAAAAGAAGGGAAAACAGCAATCACACCATGTTAATAACAATAAACAAAATGCGTGCATCTTTTGCTCCCGCCACCCCTCCCCAGGCCCAATCAGTCTGCTTGATCCCACATAAGAAAAGTTCCACCAGTAGCAACATCACTCTCGAAAATCAGTTCAAGCTTTCAACAACCATTGACGCCGCCTGCGGTAACACTCTAGTATCAGTTAGTGTCTGCTGGCTTTTTGTTAATATACACACGCTGGCATATGACAGCTCTCCAAAGGTACCTCTGCAGGCAGTGGTTCCAACATGGGATAGAGCTGTCGAACTCCATTGTGATCTCTTGGAAAACTGTCTCAGACCTGACGGTTGGTGTAGGAGAACCTGTTCCCAGGGATGTCCTTCTGCCCTCTGCTAGACTTGGCCACAGTGGTTTCTGGTGCCTCCACTCTCAGGTGAGGGCTCATCTGTTGAGGCTGGAGATCAGAGGCCTCTGGTCTCCAAAGGAGCAAGCGTACTGAGGGTGATTGAGATGGCCCCCAAGACCTTCCTCCTTTCCCTTCACGGTCAGACTGTCCAGATCTTGACGGGCAGTATGACAGTAATGTGGTATGTCAACAAACAGGGAGGAGTGGTGTCTCACCTTCTCTGTCAAGAAGCATTGAGACTCTGGCCATGGGTGCACTGCCATTCGATCTGGCTAGTCACCAGTCACCTGACCAGCTACCTCAACATCAATGCCGACATCCTGAGTCAACACCAGCAAACATATCCATCAGGAGCTGGTTCAAGACATCTTTGCTCTTTTTGGGACCTCTCAGGTGGATCTCTTTGCCACTCAAGTAGATGCCTATTGACTGTAGTTCTGTGTCCTCCAGTATCCACTGCAAGGAGCCTTTGGGGATGTGATTCATTTAAAGAGAACTTTCCAATTGTTACGTGTTTCCTCCCATACCCTTGACCCTTCAGGTTGTGTGGAAGATTTATCAGGACTGGCCCCAAGTCATTCTTTTTGGCTTGGACTGACTGAGAAGGATGTGGTACGCTGACCTTCTGCACTTCTCCCTGTGTCCCCCACTTCAGCTGCTTCTCAGAGTGGTCCTCATCTGCCAGTCAGAGGAGCATGTTTTGCACCCCAATCTCCAGAGCCTTCACTTCGTGCCTGGAGATTAAGCAGGGACATCTAATTTGCTTTCAGCTGCCACTCGAGTTGGTCGACATCATTTTGCCTGCATGTCACCCTTCCACTTAGTTTGTCGTGTAGTTCCTATAAACCTATATAGGATCTGCGTGTTTAGACAACATAGACTGTGGGATTGGTGTCCAGACTGATTCCAGACACCCCCACCGGGTATGTGTGCCTGTATACCAGCTAACTCACAGTGCCACTGTAAACTCCTCTTACCAAGGAGAGAATAGTTCTTGGCAACTATCGAACATGACAACCCTGTCCCATCAGGGATCGTGGAAACAGTACAGTACTTTTCGCTCAGTCACTCGTGCTCACTTTGCCTCAGAGAGATACACAGAACAAATGGTAGGGACATTTTCAATAAGCATTTATTGAACCAGTGTCATTCTAGTGTAAAATAGGTGTGCTGTAACAACCATAAGACAGAAACAGATATAAACGATATTAAGCACCAATAGAGTAAATAGATTGTAGATTTCTACCATAGTGCTAAAACAATGGATATATGCAAGCATATAAATACATGACAATAATAATGCATACTCCTACGATGCAACCCTAACTAGAGCCAAGAATCCCCCTAGGCTGAAGCCAACCCCATTACTTGGAGTGAGAGACTGTGGGACCCCGTCTTGGTCTCGAGATGGACACCCCGCGAGGGATGTCAGACCACAGCGAGCTGGAGTGTCTGCGTGCAGGAACCTCAGCGTCTCGTGTCAGTGTGTCAGCATGGAAGATTTCTCCTCTGCCTGCCTTGGCAAAGATATTGTGTAAATATACCCAAAAGGTACCCTCAGGAGACTCTACCTTGCTGTGTCATGTCGGCTGAGGATGACAGAAGGGATGACCCTTATACATAGTTATTATGCAGAAGATGGTAATCCTGCTGTGATTCTAAGAATCCTTATGCATAATTAATGAGGCTAGTTTTCGGAGAAAACCACGCAACATTTATGCAGCACTTAACTAGGCAAAAGGTCAATACAAAAAACCCGTTATGTAGTGTAATGGTATGGTAAATGTAGGTGAAGGGTTAGGGGACTACTCAAGCCTATATTGGGGTACCCTATGAAACATGACACCCACTCCTCATCCGACCGGACGACATACTAAAAGGGAATGCCCTTCTAATCAAACATTAAACGTGGTTAAAAAGGCATTTAAAAGCTTCTAAAAATGTTATAAAAACCTCTAAAAAAAATTATACTCTAAAAGTCCTTTAAAATATGTTTATATATAGTCTGAGCCACTGAGTACGTCTGAAAGCCATGGAGCTCAGTAATGGTATAGAAAGAAAAAGTTTTTTGTTTAAAATTCCAATTTCGGTTGTTTTGGAAAAAGGCCGAATTCTTCCCAGCAGACTGAGAGCCAAATGTTTTTGTGTCTCCTATGTGGGAGACGCAACATCACTGCTGCTGGCTTTCGCAGACGACAGTCCCTGTAACACCTCACAGATCAGGTCAATTGAGCAAAGATGATCTTCCTCTTATCCCACAACCAATACTGGGAAAGCGTCTGTAACATCCAAAGCCTGTGTGGCAGTAGTAGAGCCGAAATCCGATCCTACAGGAGCTGAAGCATTCCGTGGTGGCCCTAATAATGCCGACATCGACATTGGAATACGCTGGGGACACTGCAGTACGTGGGCCGTTAACGGGTCCAGCAATGCATGCACGTCTGGTGACGCAACCGATGGAAGTGTTAGGCAGACGTCCAACACGCATTCATAGCTGCTGAACTAGCAGCGGAGGACAGGCAAAACACAGTCAATCCAGACTGGTCGAAACGATAGGAACCAAGACTCGCTTAGCTCCAGAAGCTGAGGTGTGCCAAGATGGAGTACCAAGCGATCACAGTAACGTCGCTCCAAGAGCGCTTTTTCCATTTCTTTGGTGACTGGGACGTCCATTGCGTAGCAGAAAAATTTAAATCAGGATACCCACTACTAGTAGCAGGATTAGCGGAAGTCCTCAAAAAATGCTTCCGAATACTGAGTGTATGAAAGCTGGAATCACTCCGAAGACTGTCTGAAAGGTGCTTAACAGGCCAGAACTTATGGCCTTAAATAGGTGTACTATACCCTTCGTATCAGACATGTTAAAGATACGCTGTACCATTTCTCCAAAATGGAAAGGGCAATTAGTCCGTACCACTGCCTGTATCTCAGCAGGGAAGACCTTGCAACCTGGAGATCAGAAGTCTCTCGGGCTGAGGTTAAGGGCACACCTTTCTGTAAAAGCATGGCTTTCATTCGGCTCAGAGTACCAAACCGTATAAAGGAAACATTCAACGAAGGCCATAATGGCGCCTCCCTGACTGTGTGGGTCGGTGGAAACAATACTTGCATACAACAAGTAACCCTGGAACTTACAGTGACAAGATATGCGATGCCTGGAAGCATCCCACCACAACCTTGATCATTCAGCATTAAGTAACTCCCATTTGAGCACGGCAGCTGGGGAACCTTTCGAATGACAGGATAAGTTAGCTACTGAACCATTACAGGCCCCATAAAGCATGATATCCTGGCAAATTAGAGATTCACTCAAAGAATTCTCAAAGTCTGTACTGCTGAGAAACACTTTAGTGGCCCCGTTCCTGCATCGAAATCTATATGGTAATTCCCAAGATTCATGGATGAATTCCCTACCCATTGCTTCATACCTGCCTACCTTGTGGTGTTCTAGGCAATATTGAAATTGGAAAGTTGTTATTGGCAATGTTATATGGCCATGAATTAGCCATTCTGTGGACAGTGACTTATGCCATGGTGAAAGGTAATTGGTCTAATTTTTCAATGCCCAGCATTGTATATTTTACATTCCTTTTTTGCCATTGTTGTCTGCCTTTCCGTCAAATTATATGCAGAGAACAGAGACATACTGTTGATATATCGCCAGGGCACATAAGCAGAGCGCAGTGATTGTAGCGTCCAGCTTAATAACATAATAGAACGTAACTGCGATTATCCGTGTTGTAAGATGGACAGCTCTTGTTCCATTATATCTAAGCAGAAGATACAATGTTGCCCAGTAAATAAATCCTGGATATTAGTGTGGTCATGCCATTGTCAACCACAGCCAAAGTCTTTTCTAGGTTAATTCAGTCAATTTCACGCAATCGCTCCGCAGCCTCCTGTTGAGAGATTTTCCAAATTTCATTATAAACAGGATATAAGAAGCATTTCTGACGTGGCTTTCGGGGACCTAATAAAAAATCCCTAAGATCCATGTCATTTGACAGTAGGGACAAGTGTTGTTTCACCTGTGACAGTGTCGAAGTTCTTAGCCAATCTAGGCATAACTTACCAACACTGTATGATGTCACCACCCCTGTATGTTCTTGTTGTACATAGCGTGAGTCGGCCTATGGATACTAAACCCTTCGGTGGTACCCTTGAATCTTGACTGACACCTATTTGTGTCGGTAGGCCAAACTAACCATCCCTTCCAAGTGGGGTCTTTTGAATTATATGAAACTTCGTGCATGATGTCATTGAGTGCTCCCCCACCATTTTCTGTATGGTTTTGCTATCCCTCAAAGTGTGTTAGAGAGTGAATAAGAGGTGTGTTCAGGTCCTTAATCTTGGCTAACCCAAGATAGGAAGTCTGTTGCTCAGTGTCGTTCAGGAAAATCATCAGTTGTGGTATAAGGCATGCTCTACACAGTGCCTCAGTTCCCTGAACCTGCCATTCCTTAGTACACCAAACTGATTTTATGTCAATGGTGTCTTTCCATAAGTCGAAACCCTGTTCAGACAGTTGGGCAATAAAGAAGGCAGAATATATATGTTTCGTGTTAGTGAGCATATGTTTCTCCGCAGATGTAGGTCTAAGCTTATAATAATATGAGCGTGGATCTGATGTATTAAACCCAGAAAAATAAGCAAACTTTTGTGCAAATGTTTATGAACTACTTTTCGGTGGTGTTGGGCAATGTTCCCATTGGTGGTATGTGAAAACATTACGTGGTGCACTTGTTTTATTCAGAAAGTGATGACCATGATGTTGGTAACAGTACATGGTATCGAAATCAGATGAGCCATCAAACATTTCATTTTTTGAAAATGCTGCAGACAGTTCTAAATCAGACAACATATTATTAACAGTTTCAAAATCCCAAATCGTCAGAATATGTACTTGAGGTGATGATATCATTCAAAGAAATTTTGAATACATGTGGCATTTTTAAAAGATCAGTGGGACCAAATACATCATATGAAACAGTAACCCAAACTATTCCGTCAGGGACTGGAACTGCTGTAATGCTCACATAGGACAGGTCTCTCTGTTCACGATGAGATGACGTATGAGCTTTCAATACCAAGTTCACTTGTGATACTGCAGAGCGTTCTGGGAGATAGTTTCCATTCCCAAGTAAGGAAAAGACAGTCACTAAGCCTATCCAGAATAGTAGGAACAGTATCCCTGTTATTATCCAGAGCTGTAGCCATGGTGAGACTAGGTATGTCTTTTTCAGAAAAGTGTAAAAATCATGAAGTTGCTTTTTGCTGGAAACTGGAGCTGGCAGTGACTCGGGTTCACTTGGATCCAAAGAAAAGGTGTTGAAATCAATGAAATAGCCAGATGCAGTTCGATCTATCTTTGGTAGCTCAGCAGGTCTTGTTGAACTGGCAGTTGTCTCCTGTATAGGCATATTGATGTAGATGTCGGTGGTAGGCCGAATTGATATTTGTGTTTCACTTGAATTTTGTTGTTGTTCAATTTGAATAGAAACGAGTTCCATTTAATTGTTGGTGACTCCATTATTACGTATAGAAGACTATTCGAATGTTATCAGTCTTTCTGTCTGAACCTCCTGTATGGTAGCGAGAGGAGAGCGGCGACTACCCAGGAGCCCACGTGGCCTGCTATTCAGGATCTGCCACATAGTGTGGTTTGATCAGATCAATTGAGACAAATCTCTTCTCTTTTTTGCCGGCAAGAGACGGAAGAAGTACTGTTCTTGCTCCTTCAACAGCCAGGACAGGTACAGGCTTTCTCTATGATGGCCCAAATTCTTTCTTGTCCACAATCTTTTCTCTGACCAGATCCCCGACTTTTGGAATCCAGGCATGTCTTGCCGTTACTGACTTCCCTTCCCCAGTGGCGGTGCGTTTTACTTGCACGTTGCTTTGTAGTGCCCGGAATTCATTAAGATCCTGTAAAACAGCCAAACGTTTATTGATGTCAAAAGGTTTTTCATCCGCCACTGTGCTTTCATAGTCGAGATCAGGTACCCACATTCTCATCCCAAATAGGACTTCGTAAGGGGTGGCACCTCCTAGGGAATTTCTTGGCATATTATTCAGTGCCCTCTGGACCCCATATAGGTGATTGACCCAACTACCACCCGAACCTAATACCCTTGCTGTTAAAGATTGCTTTAAGTCCCGGTTTTTCCTCTCCACAACCGGATTTCCCTCGGGATGGTACGGAGAGGAGTACCGCAATGCAACACCCAAACTTCCTTTAGCTTCCTTATAAGCCCTAGAGCTAAACGCGGGGCCACAGTCAAAACGTAATGTGCCAACTGCGTATGTCCCTATGAAAACTTGCAAATCTTTTATAACAGTTCGAGCATCAGCCGAGCGCTGAGGCCAAATCCACAGGAATCTAGAACATGAATTCACTGCCACCAAGATGTACTTTTAAGCCCCATCGGATTTTAAGGGGCTGCAGTGGTCCAAATAGACACATGCGAGAGGTCTGCCTCATATCAGTAATGGTGTTTGTGGTGGAAGTGCTACGGTCAAACCCTTCATCTGCTGACAGATATTGCATTTAAATACAAACGCTTTCGTCTGTTTAGTGAGACCTGGCCACCAATAGCATTGTTTCAGTAATGGAATAGTCGCAGTAATTCCTGCGTGTGCAGACTCAGACCCTCATGTGCAGCTAGAATTAAACCTAATCTGCGATCCATGTTTGGTTTAACTATATCCCCCACTACTGGAATTTGAGCATACAGACATTTGTTTGCATCTAACTTGTAGGAGTACTTGAGTGGAAAGCTTTTCGGCAAGGCTTATGTCTCCGTCTATTCTCGTACTAGAACGAGTGATTGCAGCTACGGCAGCAGTTCGTACTTTGCGACTTCATCAGCCAATGAATTCCCTTCAACGTGAACGCCATCACGTTGATGACTCAGCTTGTGTATCAGGTGAGCTCTCGGCAAGTCTTTTTTCAACTCTGCCACTTGTTCACAAAGCATTTTGTGCTTTATTGTGCAACCTTTTGAGTCTTGAAACCCATTCTGACCCCAGTAATTAAGATATTCATCATAGGATTGGACACAATAAAACAAATCGAACACTATAAGTGTGGGGAATTTCCGATCCGTTTGTATTAGTGCCAGTAATGGTGCTTTTAATTGTGCCAGCTGTGCCGTGCAATCTCCTAGAGACTGCGTCTTTGTACTGCTAGGATAGAACTTACCGTCCCGCATACGTCCTTTTACAATCGCACAAGTTGCACTGTATTGCTGTTTACTTCCTATGACAGGCTGGCAGAACCGTCAGTGTAAATAATTTATTCATACTGATCTAGAGGCATAATTTTATTCGGGAGAGGATATTCTTGTTCGTATTGCAGGAATGCCTGTGTTTTTAGTGTAGAATCAAATTTGTAGTCTACATCTGTTGCAGTGAGAGAATTAGCCTACTGTATCCATCTTGGATGTAAAGCTTTAGCATTTGGAGCACTAGCCTTTGTAACAGCCTCTAAGGCTGCTACCGGAGTCACGACAATTATTTGTTTCGCCTGAACCAGTGCTCTTTCTCTCACTACAGCAGTTTGTACTGCTGTCAGAAGTTTCTCTGTAGAAGCAAAACGCATTTCAGTGTTTCTGTACACGTGTGATTTGTATGCTATGTGCACTGTTTCTCCTTCGTTGAAGGTTAGGTAAGTGTATCCTGATTGACCCGCAATTACACGGATCACCAAATTTGTGGTATTTACACGTGTGTGTATGTGTTTTGAAGCTATCATGTCGGCTTGTAAGGAACGTAGGATATCCGTGTGCTCCTGTGTCCAATGTCTAATTGAAAAATCAGGTCTGATTAAGTCGTAGAAAGGTTTTACTTTTTCTGCGTGATCCAAAATGTATGTTCTGCCAAAATTTAGGAATCCCAATATGGATTGTAAGTTTTTCAGAATTTTTGAAGGTTGGAGCAGCGCACACTTTTCTAAAAAGTTAGCTAGTAGACTTTTTCCTTCACTTGATAAATCGTGCCCCAAAAATAGGACATTGAGGTGGGCTATTTTCGATTTTTTAAAGTTGAATTTGTAGCCCTCAGAGACGAACCCCAAAATTATGATGCTCACCCTGGTCAAATGATCCTTTAAGTAATCATCTGTCAGATAAATGTCATCTACATAGGACAATGCCTCTTCGTCAAAATTTTGAAGTAACTCTGTTACCCTAGCTGAGAACAACCTGGGGCTTTTCTTATACCCTTGGGGAAGTCGACAAAATTGACCCTGAGAGCCGAGGGCTGAGAATGCTGTCAAATATCTGCTCTCAGGTGCTATATTTTGGTAGAAAAATCCATTTGAGATGTCTAGTGTTGTTTTGTATTTGTTACGCACAATATTATTCACTGTGTGCGTTCTGTACTGCAAATGTCTTTGTGCAAGTGTTCAGATGTCTTTAGTCTAAAACTAGACTGTATGAATTATCGGGTTTCATTAAAGGAAACAAAGAATTATTCATTGAAGAGGTGCAAGTTTCTATTACACCTTGGTATTCAAGGTGATCTAAGATCTCCCTGAACTGTGGAAATTTGACCCATGAATAGAATACCTCTGTTCTGTAGGACTCGTGCCTAAATCACGAACGTTACTGTCCCACCTCTAGCTGTGACTCCGTAGTCTGCTAGTTGTAAAGTAAGGGCAGTTCTAACATTTTCTGAAATGTTTATAGCTCCTTCCTGCCCTCCATTCCCCGCTGCATCTGCTTGTACCACAGCGTTCTCTTCAACAGACATTGTTGAAAGCGTTTCAAGGAAACTTGAGATAAGGTTATATGCACAATAGGAACTATTTGTCCTTCAAGCTTGAATAAACCTACAGTCAATACGTAGGATATGCTACTCAACTGTGGCGGATTTTCCCTTTCCACCCCAGACGTCTCTGGGTAAATATGAGAAGGGGTCTCTTAGAAAAGCACGACTGAACTACTCAGATTTGACCGTTAAAATAAGAACCAAACCAACGTTGGCGGCGCCATGTCGTGTAGTTCCTATAAACCTATATAGGATCTGCGCGTTTAGACAACATAGACTGGGATTGGTGTCCAGACTGATTCCAGACACCCCCACCGGGTATGTTTGCCTGTATACCAGCTAGCTCACAGTGCCACTTTAAACTCCTCTTACCAAGAAGAGAATAGTTCTTCGCAACTATCGAACATGACAACCCTGTCCCATCAGAGATCGTGGAAACAGTACATTACTTTTCGCTCAGTCACTCGTGCTCACTTTGTCTCAGAGAGATACACAGAACAAACAGTGGGGACGTTTTCAATAAGCATTTATTGAACCAGCGTCATTCTAGTGTAAAATAGGTGTGCTGTAACAACCATAATACAGAAAGAGATATAAACGATATTAAGCACCAATAGAGTAAATGGTTGGTAGATTTCTACCATACTGCTAAAACAATGGATATATGCAAGCATATAAATACATGACAATAATAATGCATACTCCTACGATGCAACCCTAACTAGATGTACCTCTGTGTACCTAGCACGTATGTAGGTGTAGAGCCAAGAATCCCTCTAGGCTGAAGCCAACCCCATTACCTGGAGTGAGAGACTGTGGGACCCCGTCTTGGTCTCGAGATGGACACCCCGCGAGGGATGTCAGACCACTGCGAGCTGGAGTGTCTGCGTGCAGGAACCTCAGCGTCTCGCGTCAGTGTGTCAGCATGGAAGTCTTTCTCCTCTGCCTGCTATGGTCAAATATACCCTAAAGGTACCCTCAGGGGACTCTACCTTGCTGTGTCATATCGGCCGAGGATGACGGAAGGGATGACCCTTATACATAGTTATTATGCAGAAGATGGTAATCCTGTTGTGATTCTGAGAATCCATAATTAATGAGGCTAGTTTTCAGGGAAAACCACACAACATTTATGCAGCGCTTAACTAGGCAAAAGGTCAATACCAAAAACCCGTTATGTAGTGTAATGGTACGGTAAATGTAGGTGAAGGGTTAGGGGACTACTCAAGCCTATATTGGGGTACCCTATGAAACATAACAAGTTGGTCTACTCGGGATGGTGGAATACATTTGTTGCTTGGTGTACTGAAAGCAATGTGGATCCCTTGAAGGCTTGCCTTTGTTTTGCACTCTTGTTGAAAGAAATCAGGGCGCCCTCCTCCAGGATGTCGCCTGGCCTAGAATTCCCAACTGTCTAAAGCCCTGGAGCCTACCTATCTCTGGCAGTCACGTTCCCTCCCACAGTGTAGTCTCTTGTCCCATTGCATTTGTCATTCTGCCCCCTTCCAAGCCTCTACAGTCCTCTGGGTGGCCGGCAGTAGTCATCGTACTCCCCTGCCCCCATAGATGTAGTGAAGATACATGTGTTTTTGGAATTGGAGCCTTTCCAGGGCATAGGAGGGGTGTTCTCCTGGCATGTGTCCCCATTCGTTAATTACGACGAGATGGGCAGCCTCGTTGTATGATTGTATGTCCGGTAGAGCGATCCCCCCATTATACTGATTGCGCTAGAGTGTCTGTAGCGCCACTCTCGGGTGACCCCCATTCCATAGAAGTGTGCGTAGTTACTCATCAATTGTTTTAAAAATAGCCTCGGTTAGCCTACAGTATGTATTTTTGTAATATGTATAGTAGTTTTGGGAGTGTAATCATTTTGTTCATAGCAACTCTTCCCAATAACGTCAACGGAAGTCGCCTCCACCTTTCCACATCCTCACGGAATTCTGCCAGAACCCGCCTGATGTTATGGCTCGCTGCGTCATTAATGGTTATATAGAGACCTAGATAATGGAATCCCTCTTGGACCACACGGAGTTGCCCCAGAAGTTCTTGAGTCTCCAGGGTTCCACCCACCGAATAGAGCCTTGATTTGTCCCAATGTTGTATCCTGCATGTCTATCGTATTCTTCGAATGTTTGCAGAATCACGGGAAGTGTCTCATTGGGGTCGGTGACATACATAAGGATGTCATCTGCGTAGAGTGAGATTGCGTCGCTCGTTTCGTCATAAAGCCGAATTGGTCACAGTGGATGAGGGATGTGATCACCGGTAGAAGGAGTGCAGCCAGGATAGTGGCCAGAATAATTGTTTCTACATTTAGTAGCGATATAGGTTGATAAGACCCACAATCTGTGGCAGGCTTCCCTGGCTTATGAATCACTACCACTGTAGCGTTACAGAGGTCCGGTGGGAGCGTCACCTCTCTCTATGCCGCCAGGTACATATTCAAGAGATGTGAGGCCAGTAAGCTAGCGTTGTGTTTAAAGAATTTTGCAGGCAGCCCATTTGCACTGGCGGTTTTCCCCAATTTCTGCCTACCAATAGCATCCATAACTTCTGCCAGGGTAAGGTCCTTCTCAAGGGCTGCTCGATCATCTCGGGAGAGAGTGGGGGTGTTTATTGCGCGTAGGTAACTACAAATTTGGAGCTCGTCTGCTAGCGATCTGGCTTTGTAGAGTTCTGTATAGTAGCGTGCGAAGGCATCAGCTATAGTCGGAGCTGTCGCTTGATTCACCTTGTTTTCCTATATGGAGGCTACCTACCTCGTTTTCCACTTCTTCCTACCCAACAGTTTCCCGACTGTGTCTCCCGTCTCATACAGACCGTGTTGTGTGACCCAGAGCTGGGCTTTCGCTTCTTGTTTCGCCAATGCCCTATAGTCCCTGCTTGTTACCGCGATCTGACAATGCGTAAGTGGGTCGGCACTGGAACCTAGGTGCCCCTCCATTTCTAGGAGCCTGTGCTCCAATGCCTCAATCTCGCGGGTCTCTTCCCTCCTCTTGTGGGCTATTATATTTTGCGCCCTATCTCATAGCAGATTTTATAGGCCTCCCATAAGGTGACTGCTGAGGGCACCAAGCCCTCATTTTCGCAGAAATACAACTCTGAGTCTATCCGAATCTCGCAGGCAATCACCCTTTTCTTTAGGTCCCATGCACTCAGCCTCCAACCCTGCCGCTGTCCGTATGTTCTCCTTCCCACTGTCAGCCAGAGGGGTGAGTGGTCTGATATGCCCCTCGCTAAGTATTTTGCCTTTTCCACTGCCTGTACCTCTCCTGCCGAAGCGAAGAAGTAGTCTAGTCTAGAAAATACTTTATGAGCACCCGAGAAGAATGAGTAGGTGCAGTCAGTAGGGTGGTGTCGGCGCCAAAGATCAGTAAGGCCGAGTGTGCACAGAAACTCAGCCAAGGGGGAAGGCCCATGTGTCCCCGAACTTGTGTGTGTGTGGTCTATATGTGGGTCTATCACGTCATTAAAGTCGCCTCCCACTAGGTGTGTTGAAGGTCCAGACTCCAGGAGTATCCCGGCCACCTTATCCAGCGTCTGGTTTTGTACCCGCGGGGATGTGTAGACGCTAATCAAAGTAAGTTCTCGCCGGCCCCATGTCCCCTGTACTGCAATGAATGTACCATTGGGATCTATCCAGGTTTTATTAGTGCGGAAGGGGGGTGTTTTTTTTATTAATATGGCGACTCCCCTAGATCGAGAGGAAATCCAGCATGTGCAAGTGTGCTATATGCACCCCTCCCCAAAAAGGCACAGTGTGTGCCTATCAGGTGTGTTTCCTGCAGGAGCTTAAGTCTCCTGAAATATCTGGTTACCAGCCCCCTCTTAATTTTGTTTCCTAGCCCATTGACGTTCCACGTCAACACTGACTATCCCCCCTCACTCATCACGTGTGTCTAAGTTCCATGCGATGGCTCAAGTGTGTCCTGTGCAGACTCCGGCTGCTTGTCTCCCTGTCTATGATCTTGGTATCCCCCGACAAGTTTCTGATACGAAAAAGACTTCCCTAAATGCTTCCTTATGTTCCCTATCTCCCAACAAGTCACCCCCCCCACTCTCTCCCACTACCCACGCACATCACCCAAATGGTCAACATGACAATAGTGGCATAGGTAAAGCCTGAGAAGTCTGTCTCCCCTCCCTCCCCCTAGATAAATCCTTTGCAAACAAAGAAGTGTAAACTCAATACTAGTCTAATCACCCACTGGAGTAGCGTACAAATGTCAATGGGCACTTAGTGCCATCTTACTGTCCCTCAGCAACCAGCATGCCCCAGCATCTCAACCTTCTTCGCCTCTTTTGAGCAGCTGTTGTTGTGGGAGCTCTCAGATGGCATTCTCTGGACTTGGCTCTTCCATACGGTTAATATTTCGGAGAAGTGGGTGATCGCTATCTGCATGTGCTGAGTATTCCTTATCCGACGGGTCAGAGGTGGCTCGTTCTTGGTCTCTGAGCTGTTTCTTTCTAGTTTTTGTACGTGGCACTTCTTCATCTGAGTCTGTGATTTGGACCCTCCCTTTCATACGTAGTTCAGAGTGAAAAAGTGTCCCCACATGATTCCTGCTTGGCTGGCCGAGTCGGCGTACCCTTTTCTCCTTCTGTTGTTTGGGACTCGAACCCTTAGGAGTACCAAGGTGAGAAGTCCCCGTTGAATCCAACCGACATCTCAGAGGAGGGCGCTCTTCGATCCAGGTCCATGCCTCCTCCAGCATCTGGAGGAAAAAAAGAGTTACCCTGAAAGATGACCTTGAGCTTCACACCTGGAAGAGTAGCATATACTGGAGATGAAGAGTTCTCAATTGCGCCTTCACGGAGTCGAACATTCGCCGTTGTTTTTGCACCTCCCGGGAGTAGTCAGGGAACACCATTATCTTGGCATTGGCATGTTTGATTTCCCCAGTTTGCCTCAACTCCGGTAGGATCAGGTTGCGGTCGTGAAAGTTACGAAATCAAGCAATCAGTGGCCGCGGGGGCTCCAGGCAACAGCCGAAAGCTGGGCATCCTGTGGGCTCGTTCAGTAATGAAGCAGGGTGAGAACTGAGCAGCCGGGAGGGAATCTCTAAGCCATGTGGTCAGGAAGAGTCCTGGATCCGCTCCCTCTGTCCCTTCCGCGAACCCTATGAAGCGTAGGTTGTTTCTGCACGGCCTGTTTTCGGCGTCATCGACCCTACCGGTTACCTCTTTCACGGAGGCAGCAAGACCAGTGACTTCTTAACTCAAGGTGTGGGATACATCTTCTACCTCAGAAATATGATTTTCAGCCTGAGTCACTCTCTCTGAGACATTGCGTGTATCTTGGTGCAACAGGGTCACCTCGGAGCGTATTTCCACCACTTTCCCCTCCAGGGCCTCCCTGGATGCATGTATCTCCTGTAGGAGGGCCACGTTATCAGGCAAGGTAGTGGCTTCCCTCTCTGCTTCAGATGGTGGCGGTACCACTTTCGAATATCTGTCCATCTTCCCCTGTTTCGACGGTCTGGGATCTTTGTCTCTGGCCATCGTGTGTCTCTGAAAATAAAGCCACCACGCAGGGTCGATGGACCCATCCCTCATGTCCCCCGGGAGTCTATCTCTAGGTGGCTGTTTGTCTCTCGGAGTAGTCCAGTGGTCCAATGTGCAGCAGTCAGTCCCTCTGGCAGTCGTTAGGGTGGATCTTGTCTACTTCAATTTAGCCAATATCGTTGGTATTTTTCAGGGTGTGTTCTCCTCCCTCAGTCTCACTTAGGTCCACTGTTATACAGGTGAGGGACCACGTAAAGGGGGAGCCCTGTATCGTTGCCTCAGGGCCTCAAGGACGAGGAGGCCCCTCTTCACACCCCAGGTAGGGAGGGACTTTTAATTATTATTTTTTGTCATGTTGAGTTGCAATTGAAATCTCCTTTCACATTTCTCTATGGTCTGTTAAAATGGGAGTATCAATATTTGGCCCACAGGATTAATCAGTGTGGCATGGCTATTGCCCCAAATACCCTGAACTATAATGTACCTTCCCTCAGGGTTGGCTACCATGCTCATATAAACAAACAATAAGAGGAGTACAACCTGGAGACACAGTGAAGTCTCCAAAGTATTGGGATAAAGGGCACAAGAGAGGAAATATCCTTTCTTAAGAAGACCCCTCACTCACCAACCTAGTTGGTGACATGCTTCATCATCGGGGTCCCACCCGAATGGCCGAATGCCATCCGGGTGTGCTTCAACACCTGATTACAGTGGAGCAGGTTTATTTTCTGTGTAGGTGAATGAAATAGTGATTTAAAAATTGGCCAAATATTACTCAAAATTAGTATTTTTAATAATAGAGCACCTGGACAATATTAAAAGAATTATAAGACACCCTTTTTGGTTAAATTGACCAACTGGTATCTTTAGGTAAAAAAGTGCAAAAAGTGCGAAAAAGGAGGTCTACATGTTTCAACCTAATGTCGATATTACTAGGTTTTCGTCAGGACCAAGAGTACGTGACCCGGGTGGTCTACACACGCTAAGGTGTATCCTGCCCTTGATCACTGCTACCTAACTCTGTACTCACAGTTAGGAGACCTTTCATCCTAGTAGTTGAAAGGAAAGAATTATGTAACGCATGATTGCGTGCCTCATGGGAAAGGGGGTCATGGTGCTGGCTCAGTCGCGTGATAGCGAGTCACCAGTCACCGGCTGCTATGCCTATACTAAAGACCTGCCACCGCTCCCCGAGGGTTCATACTTTGGAGACTTCACTGTGTCTCCAGGTTGTACTCCTCTTATTGTTTGTTTACGTAATTTAAAGGGGATCAGGAGTATACCCCTCCACTTTTTGTGGTTATCCCTTTCTCTCTCTTGTGTTTTTGAATACCATGCTCATATGACATAACTGGGTCCTCAGTTGATCATAACTGCCCACCTCTCAAATAGAAGTTATAAGAGGTGGAGTAGTGATGGCTACCCTAGCCTCTCACGAATCTTCTTCCTGTCTTCGATGTTAAATGAGTTTCCTGTAAGAAAATTACCTCTGCACTAAGGCTGTTCAAGTAGACCAGTAGCCATCTCGATTTTTCTGGATTATATCAACCACCTAATCTTCCATGTTAAAGATTGCACTATTTTATGTTCAACAGTACTCATTCACTACACTAGCATGTGAAAACCATGCAAATAGCAGTAGAAAAGAAAATGTTCCCCACCGCCCACCAATGGCAAGTACTCCATCTGCTTTCAAACTTCTTACAGTCACTACAATGCATCTGTGTAAATGGCATATCACTAGCTACTTCTACCCACCTCCTCTCAGCATATTGATGCTTTATGTTCAGTGTTTCTAGTCAATATTTCTGGTCTCAATTCACATTATAATGTCCTTTCTCTCTTCCGTCTCAGAAACTCTACATCCTGGGGGTCATAGCTTAAGGACACATTCAGTTGGTCAACAGGTTGAAGATCGTCTAAAGTCTGAACAGCCCCCTCCTGCAGCGTGCAACTGACCTATCTCTATATGACGGCTAGTCATTTTCTTCTAGCAACCTGGGTTGCTTGGAAATTGTGTCATGGTTGTAATCCTTATAAATCTCATCACTGTTTGAGGGTCGGTAAAGTAGTCTAGTTTGCCATGGTGCTTTTTCTTTAATTTGGCTGGTTACAGCATGGTGTACTCATGACCAAGCTGTTGCAGTTTTTTCTTGACCGGTGTGAAAGTTCTTCCTGCACCGCTAGTGTCAAGTCTGGAAGCAGTGAGACTAAAGTTCAATATATGTGCATTAATGGATGAAGTGGGCTCCTGGAGATGGTTGAGGCGCTAGGGATTGATGTGCATGTTCCACAATGAACAGCGTGGAAAGGACTGACTCGCCAAACACATCATTAATCAGATTTTCCACATTAAGCTCCATTTTACCTATGTCCCTAGACTCAAGTAGGCCTCTTATCTGTACGTTGTTCCTCCTTGACCTTATACCAAATCTTTGTTTTTCGCCTGTACCTTCTCCAAAACTTTCTCCAGTTTATGCAGTTTTGCACTTGTTCCATTTGAGACGTCTTCTGAATTTGAGATACGCTTTTCAGGTACATCTAGGCAAATGTTTTTTACATTTCCTTCCCATTATCTGCACCCATAGTGCACTACTCGCTGTCTGTCAATGAATAGTCATCATCCCTGTGCAAGGCTCTTGGAGTGTGCAGCTGGTCGAAATTTAGGTTTGTTTTTGCCCCTTTTTGCCACTTTTTGCTGCTTTACTGCTCATATATTCTGAAATAGATCTCATCTTTTCACTTGGATTGAGGCAAAGTAAATGTGTATCACTTTCAAGTCTGACTTTCACTTAAGGGCAAATCCAGTTTAAGTTGTCTAAATGTTAAACAAAATTCTGGAAGAGCACGAGGTCATGGAGGAGAGACAGAAATGATGTGCTGAAGTATGCACTAAAGCCCCATGTCTGTTCTTGCATTGACCATGCTCTTTCCTTGTGTTGATTGGGCAGATGAGAAATAAATAAATCAGTGCATAACTGACTAATTCTCTTATCGGGACAGAATTATTCCCAAAGAGTAAAGCACAACTTTCTGTTGCCAGTCATCTGTAAATGTGGGTGACACAAGCATTGTTGGGTGGTTTCAGTCTCCTGTTGGACCCAGGATCAGCAGCTTGACCCAGAGCATGCAGATAGCACAGCTGGCTGCAAGGCTTGCTTCCACTGTGCTGCAACCAGCCTCCAGCAAAGGGCTCTAACTCCACATAGGAGTCAACCCATCAGCCTCCACTGGAACATGTTGGTGCAGGCGCACCTCCCCACCTCCCCAAGCCTCAGTGCCCACAATCAGAGCACAGCCCAAAGTTTATTCCGCCCCTCGCTGTCCCAGGATATTTTTGCGGCTGGCAAGCACACTTGCTGGTATCAACCTCATGGTTTGAGGTAATCACATATTGTTCAGCTCCAATTACTTTTATTTCTGTGCTTTCAGTTGCTTTAGTTTAGCTAGATAATCTATTAGCAATGTCAAAAGTTGTCTTATACTTTTTCCTAAGTAAGTTCCTCATTAGTCCAGTACTATGAATGGTTTGCACCATGTGTGTGAGTTCAAATTTCTTTAGTCCAGTACAATTGTATATGAGTTGTCTGGTTTTAATATGGGAATAAAAGGCATTTTTATGGTCAAAGGACAAGGCACTATCACACCCTGATACTAAAATTAATTCAGGATAGCTTTTATGTCCCACTTTGCCTCTGGCTTTAATAGATAGCCTGTACCTGGGGTGCACTCCTGTGGGGTAATCACATATATCTCAGAATCTTTTTCCCACCCCATCTGATTTCTGTACAGCACTGGAGCTTGTTTCAAAGCCCCTTCTTGTGTATACTTGCCCCTGAGATCCTCAGATAGACACTATGCTGGAAAATGCTTCAAGTGTTACTTCCCTTGGACAAGGTGCCCTTTTAAAAAGGGTGGAGGTCACTCATCCTCATCCAGGATGATTTCATAGGCATCCAATAAATGTGACCAGAAAATGGCTTAAATAGACCACACTATATCGCCTCCAACCGTGTTTCTACACAATGAACTCCGTGGTGAGAGTTTAGATGTCCATCCAGTCTTTTTATCTGAATGTATTAATCAGTAACAGAACTAGTCAGATGACGCTTGAAAGTCTGGAATACTTTTGTTATTTCTGATGGGCTGTCTTGCAGTGCTGCTGCCCATGTCCCATTCCATTTTAAGCTGCATCAGTGCCTCAGTGTCGTATAGCACAGGCCCATAATATGGTATAGGTTTGATAGGTTTCTCATAAAAACTAAACTCTGCAGCTATTAATCTCCACTTCGCCATCTTCAGGTCTTGAATTGTCCTAGAAATTATTGCTGCAGGTGCATCTGAATACAACATATGTTGTATCCATCTGTATTTCTACAACTATTTGAGCCCCTCTATTTTATATTTCTTAATATGTATCTTGTAATATGATTATCTGGGCTTCCATATGTCAGAGATATTGAAACAGTGTTCAACACTTTCTCAGATTGTTAAGCCATTTATTACATTCAATGTTAGCACCTGATTTCTAGACTTTGTTGTAAATCCGTCAATGGGTCATCTGCATGCCATACTTATTTTGATCCTTTCTCCCCAGTTAGCCCTCCTTTCCTTTCCCCCCTGTGCTATTTATCCTTCCCGGTGTCTCCTCAACTCCCATCCTCCTCCTCTGGCAGTTTAGGATATGAGCTAGGTCCTACCTCCCCTCCACTGCAGTCCCACATGATCTTTTCCTTTTTGAATGTGTAAACATTAAATCCTAAATATAAATGTTTTTTTGAGCCAAACAAAGTAGAAAATAAGCAAATAAAACTCATCCACATGGACAACAAAATAGCCAACACACTCTTGCTGATGTTTCTAACAAGAACTGTGAACTATATGCAAAGTTCTTTTATGACAAAACTCAAAAAGCTATGTATGACATCCAGATGAAAAGGGATGTCCCTCCTACAAAAAGGAATACAGGCAAATACTTAGACAAATGGAAAACGTGTGTCCTTGTATTTAGGACTCCCTAAAACACTCACCTATGGCCTTCCTTACACAAAGAAGACCCTACCAATTGGATCCAATCTGTAGCAACACACATACCACATTGGCAGCAGATTCCAAACTGTTACCATGAACGAAGAATTTTCTTAGACCATCTGAAAATAGGGCAGATCAAAACTTTGCTTAAGAAACCTGCTGAATAGTACAACTAAACATCTTCATAGAGCTATATAGTCAGGGAAAAAAGATGGTGACAAACGGGCAGCTGTTCAAGACTGCCGAACCGACGGGGTGCAAGAAAATGTCTCCGATCTGGGGTGAAGGGCAACAAAGGAAAAAGAGTTCTCCCCAACAACAGAGAAGCACTGTAATTGTATGGAGGCTGTACTTGGCCGGTGCTCCTGTGCGTTGAACGTAAGTGAGGTATTAGCTGCAGAACCAGTAAGAAGGGAGTAAACAAGCGACGCTGGAGTGAGCCAATGGTAAGCAGCGGGTGGGAATGAAGTAATTTTATTCATTACAGCAGGTCTTGCAGACATCGCATACGCGCTGGATAGGCTCTACCTAAAAACGTTAAGATTCTTTCTACTACATATTCATCTGAAAGATTTTGAAGGCCTCTGGAATTCTACATCCGGTACCCCAAATTGTAGACTTTGTAATTACTGCAAAGAATCTTTGAACAATATTAATCTGTCTTTGTCCCGAGTTGAGTGATATTCGCAGCAAGTATTTACTCCCTTCTTTCAGGAAGCTATCTTTGCGCACTATAAAGAAGGCAACTCTAGCTTGTTTTATGATTCAAACGCTTTCATAGGGAAACTAATAAAATGTATGTATATAACGTATGCGAGACTCAAATTAAAAGATATTAAATAATTGACCTGTAAAGGGAGTTGAACATATTCTTTACTTCGTACTTCTAGCTGGTTTTATGACACTCTCAAACGCTTTTTATAGGGAAACTATTACAATGTTTGGATATAACGAATGCGAGTCTCAAACTAAAAGAAATTAAATAATGGGCCTGTAATGGAAGTTGAAGATATTTTATGTACTTTACTCGATGCAGTTTAATAGCTGGAGAAAGACAGTCCTACTTTATGAATAGTAACTATTTCTTCCTGCATGTTTGTTGTTTGTGCTTTTAGGGTGTTGATTTTAACAATATAAATTATGTATTTTATTTGTCTGAATTATGTTCAGCTATTTTGTACAGAATTATATATACACAATGTGAGTTTACTACTCCTTGTGAATATAGCTCAGAATGTGCATAAATACACTGATGGCACTGTTTATCTAAAATGAGCTCCAAATAAGACAAGGAAACTCTGAACAATGCATTGGAAAGCCTCAGCCATGGCTCTCTAATCACTTTCTAAAGCTAAATACAGTGTTCCTACTCTTCCCACCTAAAAACAAAGCAGTCTGGCACATAACCTGATTATGGACTTAAACCATCTTGGTAACAAGCTGGTGATTGTACACAAAGTGAAATCTTTAGATTTTGTTCTGAATGATCAACTCTTTCTTCATGGTCACATAACCTGTATAGCTATAAACACTTAATGACAACTACGTAAGAAAACTCTAATACCTAGTCTCAAATCAAGTCCTTCAGACTTTAGCACAGTCTCTAGTTTTATCTAGACAATAGTATGGGATTTTACTGCTCACAAAAATTCCCAAATCACCCCTTTCATACCTAAGGGCAGTCTTGGATGCAGCAGGAAGACTCATCTCTAACCTGAAAAAGGCTAACCACATATCACCAGTTCTAAAATCTCTAAACTGGTTTCCAATTGACAAATATTCTCTCTTGGAGCTGCATGCATCACACACAAAGCCCTTCATCATAACTCTGTAACATACTTTGCATGGATATTAAAAGTCATAGGTAAAAAATAAAAATTCAAGGCACAAAGAAGTGCTCACTATAGAACTATTTACATTCAAGAACGTAAAAACTCACAACCAATCTTTCTTGGGTGCTCCACCAAGAATCTGTATTAGCATTCCCTCTGCAATCCGAACAGCACATCTTACATTGCCTTTAGAAAAAGAATGAAAGGCTTCATACCAAACAGTCCTCTCAATCATGGGGGAACATTTTCTAGACCTGTGCTCACTCTATCCTATTTTAAACAAGAACAAGCATTTCAAAAGATTTGTTGAAATAGCCACTCTAAAAAATCTTAATTGATAAACACTTCTTTAACTCTTATTTGTATTTACTTGTTATGCATGGATCTGTCCATATAGTTTAACTAATGCTTTGTTTTGCATTTTACTTGCTAGTGGTATTGTCTTATTTATTCAATGCATATGTGACTGCATCTTTGTAAAGCAATCTGACCTTAAAATGGCCTTGTTTGAGTTATATAATTTTCTTAAATAAAGAGGTTCTACCACTGGTGCCTTCAGAAATCCACTGATCTGACTACTTGCTGGAAGGAAGAAGTCCTGCCATATCTTCTGCTCACAAAAAACATGGGCTGCCATTTGTGTTCATTTAAGGTACACCTAACTGCTCTCTAAGTCTACGGGAATAGTTTCATGTTGGTCTCTTTTTTCATGGTACCATTGGTGAAGGAGTTACTGGAAGATATCAATAAAGTTTTCCCACTACCCTGATGACCTTCTGTGACAGATCCTCCTGCCTATCTTGCTCTCCTCGACAGGCAATAGTGGCGTGCCAGGCCGAGACACTCAATTCATGCCAATCACTAGTGGCTTTGGTAATACTTAACCAAGTGGAAACGGAAACAATCAGGTGGCATCCTGCAAGAGAACTGGCAGAGGGACCTGTTGGTGACTGTAAAATAGAGATAGAGGTGAACGAGCGGGGAAGAAGGAGCAGAATCTACACCATAAGCAGTGGACTAAAACACTGAAGTATACTACCACCAACCGACATCTGACGATCCCCAGTACAGAGAGGATCGAAGACTGGTATGGGACTATGGGTGTGCTAGGCTCTTTAGGCTCCACCTACCAGGATGTTGAATGGGGAAAATGGAGAAGATGAAAGAGGAATTACTAGTATCTCGAGAAAGGGAACTGGCACAACGAGATGGCTATATCCCAGTGATTACCTGCTTGGAGATGAGTCAAGCGCAGGCAAATATCTAGGTGAGAAATGGCGAATTAGTTTGGGAAGGCAGGATGCTCAGAAATAATACAGAAGCAATAAAAATTATTGATCTATGTGAATGCATCTAAGATTCTTAGTGAGTGAAAAGAGAGACTATAATTTCTAAAGATCTTGTATCATTCTCAGACGGGATGAAAGCATTTTTTCCATACTCGCTTTGATACTTTTATTTTTTACTAAACGTTATTTTTGAAACAATGCCTATCCAAAATAAAGCAGAGGAAAGTGTGTTTCCATCAATTGTATCCTAATATTATCTCTATATTTTTGGATATTGTAAAGAAAGCTCAAGGTGAGAGAGAAAGGAGAATTAGAATTGTTCACCTAAAGGAATCATTATAGGTAAAATGTACCTGAGAGGAAAGAAAAGCTCTTGAAGATTATAACCCTGATCTATTTTCTTACCGAAAAAATATTCAGTATTTGTCCTAATAATAAAATTAGCAAGGAGTAAAAACCCGAACATTTTTCAGGAAGTGTGAAAGAACATTAAACGCATTGATTATACTTAACTGATTTATGTTCTCCCTTGGGTACAGGAGTGGAACTCCTGTCATGAATGTTCCTTTTGCTGATCATCTTTCAGAGACATTACCAAACTTTAGAAGGAAAGCTAAAGAAAACCAGAGAAATATCATTTACTTCAACGTTTAGCAGATCAAAGCATATAAACTTAACTGTAAGTAAAACAGGCTCACTTGAATAATTACAATTCAGAAATAGTTCATTTTTGTAACCACTACACTGTAGTATTCACAATGAGGGGTCCCCATTTTAAACCTATTTACAAATCTACTCAGAAATTCAAGTCCTGGAAAGTTGCTCTCCTAGGGCTGTTACTTCCGACCAAAGATTAAACAAAATACATGCATTGTGTTCGCATTAACCTCCCACTTTTGAGAAAACTTAATTTACTCTTACCGAAAGTCTTTTTCTTATGTAACATTTTATTGGTATTTTCAAAAACACAAGAAATGAAAGGTTTACAAACTAAGCAATTTCAATATTACTTTCAGGAGGTCCATAAGCATAATCCAGCAACCATATGTGATGATATTGTGACATTGCCACCCCCAGCAGCAGCCACTGCTTTGTCCTCATGAGCTTCGTAAGTGAACACTTCTTTGTCCAAGTTCCAGGACCGTCTTTCACAGGGCTCCAAATGAATCCTTATTACCCTAGCCCAGTCCTGCTATATTCGGCTATATTTGTATGGACAACCCCTTGCTACATATATGGGTCTTTCCAAGCCCATGCAATGATCAAGACCTTGTTTACATCCGGCTAATGTGGGGTTCTGCGTTCTTCCATGTTTTAGCTATGTCTCGTTTTGTAACAAATAAGCCCAACTAGAGCAGGGCCCTATTATATCTGTTGCTGTCTATGTTTGTTGTATTATGTAATAAAACAACTCTGGAGCTCGAGCAAAGCCTCCATTCCAAAACATTTCATAAGAAGGCGAGCACTCCCTTCCAAAATGGAATCAGTCTAGCAAAGACTGTATGTAGAAGTCCGAGGATGCAATCAAATTCATATGTCAGAGATTTGTGGTCGGTCAGTTCAGTGAGAAGTGCTTTGGCCTCCAGTGGGGTGTATTCAGATATTGCTTCCAGCTCATAAATATACAGTATTAATGCATGTCTGAATGGCAAATAGTGAAATAACTGACTGCGACGGAGATCGTACTCCTTTTGCAAGTCTGTGAAAGATTTTAATGACGTCCTTAACATAACATCCCGAGGATTGAGATACCAATATTATTCCATTGCTTAACGCCTTGCAACTCCAAGATCTGCTGGAGCCAATGCCCCCTCCACAAGGGTGTCTCTCTCGTCATCTACTGCAACCATCCCAGAGCCCGTAGTACATCATACCAATCCTTGAATATGGCCATAGTAGCATGAAGAGATTTATAGGGACCATCCCACCATAAAATAAGTGCAAAATCTAAAGCCCACACATCACCAATCCCTCCGATGCTTAAGCCAGATCTTTGAATTTGTTAAACCACCATTTGTTAAGAATGCAGAGGTGTAACGGTTTATAATAGGATGCAATATCCGGTGTTTCAATCCCTCCCTCACAGGTAGAGTTAAAGCATTTTGCTAGCGCAATCCTGGTTGTCCCAAATGAAGTCTCGCAGGGGGGCATTGACACATGTGAAGAATGAGTGGGGGACGGGTTATGGGAAATTCTGGAGCTGGTACAGCACATGTGGTAGGATTACTGTTTTAAAGATCACAGATGGGAAAAAAGGAAAGGGGAAGTGGCAACCAAAAGCCTAGATATACAAAAAGTGATGGATGGAATGCTTTAATTAATTTCAGCCATTGGTAATTACTCGGGCCACATCCCAGGCCATCATTATTTTGCACACCATGCCACCTCAGTTTGGACCCAGCCATATGCAAATCAGACTTGACCCTGCTCCAGTGGGAACAGTTCAGCCCAAACTGCCAGACAGGTACTCCTTGAACTGGGACACAATTAACCCAAGACTGGTTTTGCTATTATTAGGGCTAATCAGTCGGGTATACTTTGGTTCCAGTGGCACAGCGTGCACAAACCCTCATCTGGGCATGTCAGTTCCACTTACGGTATCACACTGAAATACACAAAATAGTGATGGAAAAAGCGATGTCACCAATCAGTCTGTCAAGTTGTATTTGTAGATTCATTGTCCAAGTGTGGTGTGCATCCCTAGTTACAGAAACCCTGAGGTATTTAAATCCGTTCCTAAGCACTTGAATGTCGCCAACCCAGTTCCAGGCCTGTGATAAGGCGCCATTCGAGAATATGGAGGATTTTGCTGTAGTGATTTTAAAGCCTGACAAAGTCACACATTTTTTAAATATTTGCAAGACTCGAGGTTGCAACTACTTGGGATCATCCAAGAACATCAGGACATCATCTGCATATAGTACGACTGCGAATTCAGGCACCCATTCTGATCCATTCTCAGACATGGTGACAAGGATTTAAAGGCTATGTCATAAAGTAGGGGTGTGAGCAGGCATCCTTGCCAAGTGTCTCGCTGAATCTGAAAACTTTGTGAAACAGAACAGCCAACACTGACCCATGCCATCACACCTGCGTACAACAATCACACCTAACTGGTAAAGTGGGGGCCAAAGTTCATTTTGTCCAGTAGGGAAGAGGTAATCTCACCCCACTGAATCAAAGGCCTTATGGAAGTCGATCAGGAGCATAGCCCAGGCATGTGGCAATCAGGCCACCAAGGGCATGGCATTTTGCACACGCCTAATATTGTGCCTCGTGGTCTCTTTAGGCATAAAGCCAGATTGGTCCAGTTGGACCAACAAACTTACGACTTTTAGGAGATGGTTTACAAGAGCATTCGCCCAGATCTTCACCTCCAGATTAAGCAGAGAGATCGAGTGATACAAGGAGCACGGATCTGTAAACAGGCCAGGCTTGAGGATAATCACTATCTCTACTGTAAGCATATCTAGTGGGAGAATCCCACCCTCGAGAGCACTCCCAAAGACGTCCAAGGGAGGCATCCCCAAATGTGACCAGAATACTTTAAAGAACTCTGCCAGGAACCTGTTCAGGCCTGGCATATTTCCCAATTGCAGCTTTGTCAGGGCCTCCCCCTGCTCCTCAACTGGGTTACTCCCCTCAAGGAACAACCTGTGCTTGGCTGTTAACTTCCACGAAGGGAAGTCAGCCATAAACTTTCCCAGTTCAGTCAGCCCTGGAGTGTTAATTTTGGTATAAACATCAGCAAAGTAGACCACAAACCTTCCAACAATCCCTTGATCACAACTGACTCGGTCACTGTTGTAATCTACAGGGTAGGTTTTTTCGAATTTGTGCATAACCAATGCAGCGTCTTACTGGTCTTGTCCCCCCATTGATATATTTGACTCTGTGTGGCAAGCTACACACCACCTGCCTCATCCAACAGAGTCTGTAAAAGCATGGACTGTGTGTAGCGAGTCCCTGGGAATGACTGGTGCCGGAGTCTCCAGGTAACGTGTCTCAATATTGATAATATGTGGCTCAAGATCTGTGGTTTCCTCCTTTTCATGCCTGTCTGATAACTAAGGATATCTTCCTTCACAGTAGCCTTGAGAGCCTCCCACAATATTCACGGTGAGTTGACCGAGCCCCTGTTAGAGTCTAAGTAAAATGTAAAAAAAATGTAAGTCCGTTTTTATATAGCGCAGCTACTCACCCTTACGGGTCTCAAGGCGCTGGGGGCCGGAGTGGAAATTAAGTGAGCTATTGCCCAGAGTCACATGGTGCTGAGCTGAGCTGCCGCCGGAGCCGGGGATCGAACCGTGAACCCTGTGCTCCGAAGTCAGTTGCCCTGGCCGCTGCACCACACCTCTCCTCACCTTCAATGGAATGTGAAATATACTCCCTGTTCTCTGGGTTTGTCAGCAACCATGCACTAAGCCGCAACCTAGGCCTATTCTGTTGTGGCCCCCATTTTAAGCAAATCTCTACTGAGGAGTGATCAGAGAAACCATGGACCAGTAAGGGTCTTAACTCCCCAATGGGATTTCAAATTAGGCATCAAGAGGTAATATAGCCGAATAAATGTTCATTGGGCTCCTAAAAGGTGAAGCACTGCTCCCCAGGATGAAAGACGCCATACATCGGTGAGCCCCGATGCCTCTAAGAATTTGTCTGGGTGGTTGACTCCCACACCTTTCCCTCAAGCCACCTGATCTATCGGTCTCCCAGGCCCATAAGCCATTAAAATCTCCTCCTGATAACCATGGTCCAGTGGGAAGTTGCAGCAACGGTTTCTGCAAGATTTTGAGGAATTCAGTAGAGAGCTGGGGAGGAGCTTAAAAAGATCTCCTTGTAGCACCTCTGTTATAGCTATATACATGCCTAAACTATCTTGCCAAATTTGTGTCATGGTGAAAGAAGTGTGACTACTTATCAAGATGGCCGACCCCCATGATCGCCTTGTGAATCCTGCATGAAAAACTTGATTAAAACCAATCCGGGGCAAGAAAGGGATATCTATTGCCCATCAGGTGTGTCTCTTGGAGAAAAAGGAAGTCTAACATGCAACAACAGGCAGCCCTCAGTCTTAGATTGTCTTTACTTTGACCAGTAGACAATTAGCATTCCAGTTCAGAACTCACAGTTGACCAGGATGGGTATCTACTTGATAGTCAGCCATGGGGGAAGTTTGATATATACATCATAAGAGTCATGGAGCTGGGGAGTTGGTCTTGTGTCCTGTGTAGAACCTATGCCCTGTAAACCTAACACTAACTAACTTATTCACGATGCCCACCCTATACTTTGAAAATGGGGAGTACTTGTTGTGGAATAAACTGGAGACCCCTACCAACAGGGCACTTGAACTACGAAAGCGTCCCCTTGTACCTTTACCCACACACCCTGATCCATAACATAGTTCCTCCACTAGAAAAAGAGGGTGGGGTACCACATGGGGGTAGAGCTCCTGCCCGAAGCCTAACTCCTGCCCATTAATAGATCAATTGGACACACAGACATCATGACCACATGTACGGAAAAAAAAATATTAACCGAGTATTTAGGTCAACATCTCCCAGAGCATCACCCTCGGATGAAGGGTGCTGCTGGTTGATACTTCTTCAGAACAATAGCTCCTTCTTGTCTTTTTACTCCTGCGTGGCAGCTAATTCTAAGTCACACAATCCCTGTCCCCTCCAGGGGCTTCCACTTGTGGGGGCTCTGGCAGCCACAGTTAGGACGTTCTTCAACCCAGTATCAGACACCCTCTGGTGTATCAAAAAAAAGGTTTTACCACAATGGAACACCTTCAGGCGAGCTGTGAAAAGCATTGTGTACTTTATCTGCATGGCCCTCAACTTGTGCTTCACTTTCAGGAAGAAACACTTTCAGGGTGTAGTCTGGGTAGACCGTAACTTGGTAGATCTGCATGTCAGAGCCTACACCTTCCAAGAGGTTCTCAGGAAGGCAACTCTATCTACAAAGTTGAAAATGAGAGTGATGATTGGACTCGGCGGCGCCCCCGTGGCGAATGGGGTGTCAAGGATCTATGAGCTCATTCAACTGAGAAACACATTAAGACATTTTCGGATGAGACTTATGATTTCAGCCACAGCATGATGAATTGGGTGGGGGTACTCATTTTAGAACCCTCTGGGACACCCACAATTTGGATATTGTTATGGTGGAAACGTTCCTCTGTGTCCTCCACATGTGCCTCAAGTTGCTGAGCTGTCTTCTGGAGACCGATAATCTTGGTTTGAAATCGCCAGTTGGCATCCTCTGTCTCAGATATCCGCTCTTCAGCTTCAGTGACCTTTCCAACTTTTTTATAAAACTCAAATTCTCCAGCCAGAGCTTGTTGCATAGGATATTATGTTATTATGCAGAAAAAGCAAAACACTAGCAATGCTTGATTAAATATGGTCCTATCAGAACAGACTCAGACATCACAAAGGAGCACTTACCAATATGCATTGTTTGTGTATAATGCTATGATGTCCTTCTAACCAAAGGCACTACAGAAGAGGAAAAGCTGCCACTACACCTGTGCAAAAATATGTGCCAGTGTCTGACATGCAAAAAAGCCATCTGAAGTCTATCTGTATACAGATGCTTCTCCCTAAAATCAGATTCTCTGAAGCCACTTTGGGGAATTTCTTTAAATTTTTTGTTTTGACTGTTCACCATCATTATAATTTTCTAATGAACTCGCAATTTTATTCACTTTACATGAGCATCAAAAAAAATCCCTCGATGGATGTGAAAATGCGACATGTAATTTAACTTTACATCTTGGGCTTTCTTTTTTTAATTTTTTTATTTTATTTTATACAACTGAACAATCAGCAGTAAGGAAGTCATGTATGATAGAGTTACAGAAGTAGAACTCAAATCGTTGCAAATATAATCATTATCATTGGACCCATTTCCCCTCCCGACCAATGCGCCATTGAAAGACAGTATATGCAGGTAGCAACTGTCCTCGTTATGAAGGGACTGTGCCTCGGACCAAGAAACTGTTGTCAGGAAGTTGGTGGAATAGTCTTATGAGACTGTTGTACTGTGATTTTTTAGGTCGAGCCTAGCGCAGCGCGCATGCGCTGCTCTAGGCGATGACCTTTAGAAATCGGTCAGCTCTTTTCAAGC